>CM076578.1:1135843379-1136080543 GCA_034641835.2 Pinus albicaulis | reverse complement strand
TGAACTTGGGACAAAGGCAATGATGTGTGAGTGAAGGATGTATACTCTGAAGTCTTTCAATGCTTTAACCAAAGCAAAAGCTTGCTTTTCCATAATATTATACTTCAAAGGGGCTGATCCGGATTTTATGCAGGAACGCAACAGAATACAGATATAACCATAGATACAGAGATGCAGCGGAAATAATGCTTCATTTTATTAATAAAAGAATGACTGCAATAAGCTTACAAACATAATGGAAACAAGCTGAGACGCGGTGACGTATCTGCGAGAAGGGTGTGGCGTACGAGGGCCTACGAGAAGCGTGGTACATTGAGGCTCGCGAGGGCCTGTTACGGACATAATGGAAATATGTGGGCAGGAGTGCGGCGGCGTGTCCACACGAGAAGAGATGTGGTGGCTACCGACCCCTGAGAGCTGTGTTTGTGCGGACAGCAGTCGAACAAGTGAGCTGAAGACGCGGTAGCGCTTGTCACGAAGAGATGTGTACGGCTCCCAGCCCCCGCTGACATCTTCACAATGAGGCTCGAGGGCCTGTTTATTGTTGAGAAACAATGTAGAATCCGAAACGTCCTCAACCCTAACCGTAGGGAGATTTCTCCCAAAAGCGCCAGGTCTGTTTGGGTAAATTGGTGGTTCAACTTCTCGGGGACGTAACTTTGGCATCCGATCTCCGTTTGACGCGCTCAATAGCTCGTTAGAAAGATCTGTCCGAGGAGTACAACTTTTGAACGAGCAACATCAGTCCATGGACCCATGTTGCTCTCCGTTTTCCAAAAAACCGTCGTTTAGGGCCTCAAAACAACTCCGGAAGTTTAAGACCCGAAAAACTGCTAAAAATAGTAAGTTGCGTCGAAACTTACAAACTGAAATAACTAATGGTGGGGGTTCAAATAGACTTGATGGGTGGCTAACAATATCCACCTGGATTATTAATGCCCCAAAACGGCTCCGGGTGTGCAGGACCCGAAAACCTGCTATAAATAGTAAGCTGTGCTGAAGCTGAAAAACTGAAAGAATTGATGCTACGGGTCCAAATGGAATAGGTGGGAGGCCACCGATATCCACCTGGATCATTCCTCCCTCCTTAGGAAGCAATGGTCTCCATTGCGTTAAGTTCCTCCATGGGGGGGGGGGAATTTTGCTGAACTTGGTGTTGGCAGCCGTGCTGGATGTAGATGTGCCACCGCTGGGCAGCCATTAAAGGATCTGGAAAAAAAAATTGTCCATCATCGTGTTCCTCTGTTTCTCGAGGGCATCCTCGAGCAAGATTTTGACAGGATCTCCTGCTCCCTCGTCTTTCTTTCCTTCCGCCATGGGGGGTCGTCGGGGTTGCGAGGTTGAACTCCTTATACCCTGGCCGCGTTGGGGACATGAAGAGAAAAACAGAGAAAGAGCAGACTCGCTCTGATACCACTGATCCGGATTTTATGCAGGAACGCAACAGAATACAGATATAACCATAGATACAGAGATGCAGCGGAAATAATGCTTCATTTTATTAATAAAATAATGACTGCAATAAGCTTACAAACATAATGGAAACAAGGTAGGGCGCTGGTAGCGTATCTCTGAGAAGAGATGTAGCATACGCAGGCCTTTGAACTGTGTTACATTGAGGCTCGCAGGCCTATTACAGACATAATGGAAATATATGAGCTAGGGTACTGGCAGCGTATCCCTGAGAAGAGATGTGGTGGCTACCAGCCCCTGAACTCTGTTACAATGCAGACATGATCAGAACAAGTGAGCTAGGGCACTGGTAGCGCTTATCCCTGAGAAGAGATGTATCGGCTCCCAGCCCCCTGAACTGTCTTACAATGAGGCTCAAGGGCCTATTTATTGTTGAGAAATAATGTAGAATTTGAAACGTCCAAAACCCTAACCGTAGGAGATGAAGTGCCAAAACTGTGGGTCCCGTTTGGGTAAATTGGTGGTTCAACTTCCCGTGGACGTAACTTTGGCATCCGATCTCCGTTTGACGCGCTCAATAGCTCGTTGGAAAGATCTGTCCGATGAGTACAACTTTTGAATGAGCAACATCGGTCCATGGACCCATGTTGCTCTCCGTTTTCCCAAAAAAACGTCGTTTAGGGCCTCAAAACGGCTCCGGAAGTTTAAGACCCGAAAGAATGCTAAAAATAGTAAGTTGTGCCGAAACTTACAAACTGAAATAACTGATGGTGGGGGTTCAAATGGACTTGATGGGTGGCCACCAATATCCACCTGGATTATTAATGCCCCAAAACGGCTCCGGGTGTGCAGGACCCGAAAACCTGCTATAAATAGTAAGATGTGCTGAAGCTGGAAAACTGAAAGAATTGATGCTGCGGGTCCAAATGGAATAGGTGGGAGGCCACCGATATCCACCTGGATCAGGGGCATCCCTCAATGCCTTGCTAAAGAATGCAATAGGCTGCTCTTGTCCTTGTGGATTTTTCTGTAAAAGGACAGCAGCAATGGTATGTTCTGATGCAAATTACAAAAAAAAAATAACACATTGGAAAGAAGAGAAATCCACTTCAATGATCTCTTGTATATTTCTGACGTAACCTAACGTCCCTCGTACTAGGTTTTGATCACGGTGGCTAGATCGAATAGATTGATCGAATTCGACTTCCATTCCACAGTCTTGTGTCATGTGTCCATCATCGGCATTTTCTATGTGAAAATGGTGTCCATATGCCCACATAGATGGGAACAAATGCACCTATAAAAAAGTTAAAAAATCATAGTGTCATGTGTCTTATAATAACCCAACGGTTAGAATATGAAATATAGATGTAATTACATTTCAAAGGTGCATTATTAAGTTTAAAATGTACATAAATAGATTATTACCGAGTGGGTGCACCTAATCCCTGCGTTTAGCGCATCCTCTTCAGCACGCGGGTAACGACCGGTTGAAACGTATTTCTCTATGACTTGGTCAGCAACCCAACTGTTGGGGCATATTTTCTTTTAAATGATCGGGATAAGGCACACTTCTAACATTCAACCCTTTGAATTCTTTCCTGTCACTATCCCATTTCATCCTCTTGTGTTCGTACAATGCGACCCACGGTTGTATCGCTTCGGAATTGTAAAGAATGAATTTATTTATTGCTTCAATTTCTGCATTCGCTGATGAAATCAAAACAACATATAATACATATGAGATCAAAATATGTGCATTATATCGAATTTCAACATGAATATTTACTTTGTGTAAATTTGAAAAATTATAAGTCACTTACTCTTTATCAAGCACCTTTTTCCATTCGTTTGGAGCAGCTCCATTTCTATTTTGTCTTTATCCCTTTCATCGTCCCAAATCACCGCACCTAGTCTGTTGTCGATTTGCTTGATGGACTCATTGGCATAATAGAAAGACTCATACAATATGTAACCCTCTACCATAGACCCCTTGGAGTTTTCCATTTTTCGAACAAAACCTTTCAATTTCTTCATGTACCTCTCTATGAAGAACATCCAACGACAAGAAACCACCCCAAATAATTCAACCTCATCTACTAGGTGGATTAGAAGATGAACCTGCAAGTCCATGAAACTCTTCAGCAATTCCTTCTCAAACATACGAAAATCTCAACTATCTCTTGACACCACCGTGGAATGCTAGCCACATGAATCTCCTTTGACACGATCCAACATACAAATGTAGACAATTTAGTTATGGCACGTCCTAGGTCTTGGGGGAATTCATGTTTCACACACCCACGCACGAGGAAAGGATAATGACATTGCAAACTTATAAACACGTGCATTAATATACAAAATTAGTTATGTTTTTATGATCCCTGCATGGGATAAAATTTATTAATATAACAAATAATAAAATCATGCTTTTGACATTATACATACTCTTAGAATATTCAAATGGTCATGCGATTTCAACCCCGACAAATGGTCATCCACGGTGAAGCAACGCTGTAGTGAAGACCCGTATGAAGATGACACCCTCACACTCATTATAACTTCCTTTGCCAGAGAAATATCATCTTTTTTTAAAATCCATGGGACATCACCTTATTTGAAATACCATGAATTAGAGGAACCAACGCCTGCCCCTGATCCTATACTTTCTAATTGTCTTGGCCAATTTTTCTATTTAGTTTTTGAAGTAATATCTTTCCTAACACCCAATGTGTCACTTTGTTTCGATGATATGTGCCTCCATAAAGAATATGAAATATTTTTAAATATATGCATGGGATCTAATAAGTGGGTAATCTTAAGATGCTCCCAATATGGGAGGTTATAAAAGATAGATTTCCTTTTCATCCCAATGGGAAATTTCTCAACATAGGTGTCGAAGGATTATGGATCATTGAACATAGGCTCCCCATTTGAATCGAACATCTCTATGAACTCCTTCTTCTTCTCTCTCTCATATGCTCTAAGCATTCAGCTAGTGTCGTTATTGGAGGCCTTTGGGTTCTCTCTCATTTACCATTGAAAGCGGATGCTGCTCTTATGTACGGGTGTTCTTCTCGGAGGAATACCCTGTAGCAGTCATATAGTGGCTTTCGTAGGTCATTGGACCATCTAGATTTCAGAGAAGGTCCACAACATTTACATCCAAAATATCCTTTTGTTACAAGGCATGTGATATTATTGTATACAATTCATATGCATGGCACGCTAAAGAATATCATGAAGATCAGAATAATTACAACGAATTAAATAACTAATATGTGAAAGAATAATATTACGCATATAAACAAATCAATAAACATGTAATTTACCAGAGCAAACTCCTAAGCCTGGATAATCATGTGTTGTGTAAGCACATATGCCATACAACGTAAAAATCCTCTCTGCTACAATGGGTCTTGATACATCGTATACATTTATCCCATCCCATATTTCCTTCAATTCATCTACCAGTGGTTGTAAGTGGACATCCATATTCTTCACTTGTCTTCTACCAGGGACTATGAGATCCAACATAAGATGTTCATTCTTCACGGATAACCATGGGGCGATATTGTTATTGATCACTACTACATGTCAAACATAATAGTTGGTGTTCTGGAGGGAATATGGGTTGACACCATCCATGGATATGCTGAGTCGTAGACTTCGTACTTTTTCCTTGAATTTTATGGGCTATGTATCCTCTATATGCTTCATGGATATTGAATTTGTTGGGATTCGTATAACGTCTCCCAACTCACTTCTGTGTGAGGCATGCCATCCCTGCAACATAGCTAATTCTTTGCAACGAAAGAGCCAAGTTTGAATCCTTGGGATTATAGGCACATGCCTCAATATCTTAAAAGGAGGACCACTTTATTTACCCTTATTTTTTGATTTATCATCCCTGTCATGCCCACATTTCAAAAATACCGCTTTGTCTGCATATTATCCTCTATATATAATACAATCATTTGGACACGCATGATATGATATATACTCAACACCCAACATTTTCAACAATTTCTTTGCCTCTTCGCAACTACCGGGCAAGACATTATCACTCGGAAGAACCTTATCTTTGAATAACCTGTAGTTTGTGATCATGGAAAATATTAAATATACATTAATGCCAATATAATTATTAATGTTCATAAATTGACCATTTGTAATGTTCATTGTGTGATTATATTTCTCAAAATATAATGGAGGACTTTATGGTAACTTACCTCAAAATTTCCAAGAAACATTCATTCGACAAGCTAAACTTTGCTTTCAAGTTGTATAGTAACATTGTTGTCACCAAGTGGGTAGAATTTGACTAACTTCCAGGTCCAAAGAGAGGGGTGGTGGAAGCAAATTTAAGGCTTTCGAAAAAGGTGTTAGTAATATGAGCATCATCCCCTAGCTGATCAACATTATGGAATGCATCTAACAACATTGTCTCCATGGTAGTCGTATCCCTTAAGTAATCATCCATACAAACCTCTATTTGATTGCCTCCATTGCCAACTTGTGAAGAACTACTATTGCTGTAGTCATTCCTAATTGGTGAATCTGGATGTAGTGGGAATTGAATAGGTGGTTGATTCAACCATTCTTGGTATCATTCTTCTCCGATTTTCTCTCTTAATTCAACCTTCTCTCGATTTGACATTGTCGTGGGGTGCAATAGAAGATGGTAGGTAGGTCGCTCATCATCACTAGAATCCTAATAATTAAAAAATATATATTTGAACATTATTAGTACAAAATCTATGATATCAATTAGTAAGCGCATTGACAATGCATGATTAATTGGTTTGACGTTGAAATAATTACATTAATATACCAAACAATTTTTATTACCATCATTGTCCCAGGATTGTGGCTAGAAGATGCAATATTGTTACAATTGGTAGGGTGAAGTGGCTGTCCAGTTTCATCTACCAAATGCGCCTTGTGGTATGCTGCTCCTGATAAGAGCTTCCAACGTTTTGGAGCTGTTTGAATATTTTGTGCACCTGAACTCGATTATGAATCTAGATGAACCAAAAAAATTGTATACATTATAAATTTTACTAAGGTGATTGACATGGATAAAAAACATAAATTCAATTAGATAATGAAAATATAAATAAAATCTGAAGTAAATATTACGTCTCAAGATGTATAGGGAGAACTTCGTGATGGACTTTGAGAAATATTATGGAACGAGATGGATTTTGAAGAATTGTCCATTCAATATAATTATGATATTTTCTCCCTGCATTTGAGCAAAATCAACAATAAATTTTGGTGTACACACCTAAAAGTAATTTCGATGCCTTAAAAATGGACTTATTGTTATCGGTGCTAATGTACAGATAACCACACCGGTGCATTTTAGTTACTGCGCACCGGTGCGGTGTTATTAATTGACGCACCAGAGCTGCATAGCCGTAAATAAAAAAAGCGCAACCATTAAAAAAAAAAAAAAAAAAAACCGGTAAATTGAAAAATGGGTGGCAAAATATTTTCAAAAATATAATTTCATAAAACAATTCTTTAAATTGTAAACACTTTTCATTATCTCATTATTTTTGCAAAAAAATTCAGGGAGATATTTGCACAAGACATACCTCGAGCAAGAGAGCACGAGAGCACTACGGAGCAACGAAATACTTTCTAACAGAACTATTCAGACAATCAGAATTCCAAACCTCCGGTGATTCAAACCTTATAGCATATAATTTCAAACCACATGGTGATTTTTTTTTTTTTTTTTTTACATTTTCTGCAATATTTTTATGCATTAAGTAAAAAAATTTAATTTATTGTTCATTTTTAGAAAAAAAACAAAAAAAATCCATTTTACGCTAAACCCTTGATTATTTTTATTTCTGCCCTTGCTTCTTCCTGTTTCTGTGATTTCAGAATTAGGGCTTTTCATTTTAGATTTATAGGGTTTGTACTGATATATATATATATATATATATATATGCCTATGCCTATGACATCTAACCCATGGGACGACTTGCATAGTCAGATCCCAATCCATGTCGGCCCTTGCATGAATTAAAAGAAAAAAATGATTTTTTTAAATTGGTGCGCCCTGTGTTAACTAGTGCATCGGTGCGTTGTTTTATCACATGGAACCGCACACGTATTGTTTGATAAAAAAATTAAAAACATTTTTTTTTTTTAAATTCGTGTGCCATATGTAAAATAGGGCACCAATGCGCTATTTCATTATAGCGCACCGCACACGTATTGTTTGACAAAAACAATTTTTTATTTTATGTCTGTGTTGAATGGTGCACCATTTAAAATATAACGCACTGGGTGTCCTTGTTGACAGAGAGCACCATACGGTAGTCCCCTGTTTGCGTGGTGCGTTTATAAGAATATGCCACACCGCCCCCTCCACGAAATCATATGCTACAAAAAAATAAAACTAGAGGATTTTTATTAATTTTTCTGTGTTAATCGGTGTGCTGGTTAACATATAATGCACCAGTGATCCTTGTTTTCATAGAGCACCTTACGGTGTTTCTACTGTTTTGGCGGCGTGTTTATAAGAACAGGCCGCACCGACGTCGATGCGTACATCATTAAAGGTGCATCGGTTTCTTGATATATTTTTTTTTTTTACCTGAAAAGTTTATGATTTATTAATAAAATATATTAATGAATGGTATGGTACGAGTTTCATATTGATAAAGAAATGGCTGACAAGAGATCAAGTAACAAACATACTGATAGCACATCAAGAAAAGAAAAAAAGGCAAGTTCTTTGTAAATTCTTTACAAAAAATATTATTTTTAAACTATATGCAAGTTTAAATAATATGTATTGTTTACTGTGTATCATGCAGAGCCACAAAATGACGAAGCTCGATAAGATTATTTCTGATCTAGGATTAGAAGAGCGTAAAAACTTGATGGAAAAATTGCAAAAGGATGAATAAGATGAATGAAAAAATACTATTGATCCAATATGAGTTTCTTTTTTTATTTTTCATTAATAATATACTTAAAATTATTAGATAACATGTTTCAAACAACCTATTAATTCACATATGTTTAATTTTATACAGGGATCAATAACTCAGAAAAGGAATGTCGTTCTAAGAAAAGAAAAAAATAGAAGATGCAAATGAAAATGAATTACTCCTTAGCTCATCTGGAGTGGTGCTGGAGGTTAATGAAAGGGGGAAAACTTTGAGGGATCTAATGGAAGGAATGTATAGACGTTCTTTCCACTTACAATACAAAAAACAATCCAATGATTCCAAGAACCAAATTTTATCTAAACTACAGGAAGAGTTTCCAGAGAATTGGTCAATGAGACATGTCAGACTTTTAATAGAAAAAATGCACAAAAAAAAGAAGGAATGAAAAAGTAATATTCTTTTAAATGTTTTTTTCTAGAATTATATGTATATATTACTAGAAAGCAATCATTTATAAATATCACTTTTAATGTTATATTTACTTTTCATATATCAATATAAAAATTAAATAGTTTATTGTCATGTTACATTTTCAGGAAGATTATGAAAATCTCAAAGGATGAATGAGCTGATATCAGAAATATGCCAGTAGGAATGTCCAAAACGGTGTACAAGGAGATGATCAAAGAAATGGACATAATTGCATCACACGAGGAGCCATCTCAACAACAACATGCTTCAAATGTAATATGTAATCATTGAATTTTTCGATTACGTACAATAAATAAACAATTTAACATAAAATATTAATTTTCAAGTATTTTCTTGCATAAAAGAAAAGAAATGGAACCCATTCAACACATAAAACATGACGACAAGGAAGAAAATGGTTGATATCTAAGTTTGTGAGTAATTGTTACTTCTTTATAACAACTTAACTAGATTTCTTTTTTGTATATTTTAAGTTGTTTTACAACAATCATCATTGAATGTCTTCAAATAGGTGCTAACATACAAAGAGGAACCATCAGACGAATTGATTGAGATTGGGTTAAATATGGGTTGTCAGTATATGTTGGCATATCAGAAATTAATTGTGGAATTTGTAAGCATATATCGATCTTGTTTTGCTTAGCTCTGTCTATAATTAATAGAACAAAAAAATCTTTTATATTAAATATATTATTTGTTATGGGGTATAAATCTTCTAGGAAACAAAGTATGGAATTGCACCAACAAATGAAATCTTGAAATATGGCATGAAATTTAATTTTGAAAGAATGTGTATAGTTCATGAGTCAATTGTTGGTATGGTACATCATTTCTTTTCGGTTTACATTGATGTATATTATTTAATATTGCAATTTTCATTATTCTCACCAATGTATATACAATCGTTACAATTTATTTTTATGTTTGTAGATAGAAGGTGAAGAAGAAGAAAATAAACAACATCGTGAACAAAACATTCCTCAAAATAACCCAAGTCATGGAAGTAGCTCGAGCAGTGACAACATTTCAAGCGAAGAATGATGATCATTATGTTTGGATATCAAAGCAAGGCGTTGTATTTTTTGAAATATTTGTCTGGGAAATCAGATATTTTGTTTAATGTAACGGACATAGTGTCCCAATTGAAAGACAAAGGGATACCAATAAATGTCCCATTTTTTATGACAAAGAGTGTCTTATTCAGAGTGTCTTATTCATATATATATATATATAATAAAATACGTTTTAATTTATTCTATTGCATTCTCCATTTTCGTTGTGAATTATAACACCACTGATTAAATTTATGGATGATTAAATATTATAATGAAGAGATATGAAATCTGATGATATGATATAACAAATTAATCCAAACATCACATTAAAATGCACTAATAAAAAATTAATTGATATGAACACTGTTATAAAATATGTGTATTCTTTTGACGAATAATGAATTAAAAAAAATCACAATAATTATGATATGATATAACAAATTAATTCAAACATCACATTCAAATGCACTAATAGAAATTTAATTGATATGAATATTGTTATAAGATATGCGTCGACTTTTGATGAATAATGAATTGAAAAAAATCACAATAATTGCACTCTCACAGGTCGATGTTTCTAAAAAATACAAAAAGAATAGTGGTGTGTGTCAGTTACTATGCATCGGTGCATTTCTACGACCTATGGGCACCACGTAAATACCAATACCAATTATAACTCTCAGTGCGTTTGTGCGATACTGCGCACCAGTGCGTTTATGTGAGATTGCTCACCGTCGCGTTTCTACGAGCTATGGGCACCACACAAATACCAATACCAATTAGAACGATTAGTGTGTTTGTGTGATACTGCGCACTAGTGCATTTGTATAATACTCTGCATCGATGCGTTGATACAACCTATGGGCAATGCACAAATCTCAATACCAATTAGAATGATTGGTGCGTTTGTGTGATACTGCTCGCCAGTGCATTTGTATAATACTACGTACCGGTGCGTTGATACGACCTATGGGCACCGCACAAATCCAAATACCAAATAGAACGGCCCGGTGCGTTGTACACCTACAGTGCGCCCGCTGCGGTTTTATACCTTAATGACCCGGTGCATGCACCTTCGACTGCCCTAGGGTGACTGTCTGGCTGACACACACCAGGACGATGCTAAATGCCCTGGGGCGTCCTATATATTTTTTTTTGTCCTGGTGCTTGGTAGGTTTGTAGTACCGGTGCGTTCACTCTAAAACGCATCGGTGCGTTGACACCTGATTAGCGCACCGATGAGAAAAACATCCATAATAACCTCCGGCCGCTCTGTTTTTTTTAGTTGTGTTGAAATTTCGTTAGAAGCTCTGCTAAAACCTCCATTACCAAAAATGAATGTTGTAGCGGATTTTTTTTTGAGAATTTTGGCCAATTTTATAACACTAAAAACCTTCGTTATAATCTCCTCTAGAGGGTCTTTTCCTTGTGCACCCTCCTATAAATTGGTCCCCATCCTTCCACTACTGGTTGGTCATTGTTGGGCTAGTCCGAAATCTCATTCCCTTTACATTCTTGCACTGTGATAACGCTTAAGTTGTTCAGGAGAAGGAATGCTTTAGAGCTTCGGTGAAGGACTTGGATTTTCACCAAAGGGAGGCCTCTAACATCAAGGCCTGGGTTGTAAGCTCTTCCTTTCATATTTATCAATAAAACATCTGATGTTTGATTTCCATATTTGTCTAGTATTTTATGCAAATATTATGGTACTCCTTGATCTGATAGATAGCTAATGTTTAATGATTAATATGTATTGGATTACGTTTGTTGTTGCCTCTTGATCATCCGCAGGTATTCGTGTGCCACAAGTAGCAAGGAGCGAACCTAAAAGGATCGTGGATCAAGTTCAACATCAATGGGTTCAAACATAGCATCAGGAAAAAGGTACCCCTATCTCTTTTCCTATCGCATTTTGAATATTAGCTAAGAAATCTTTGCATTAGAAAGTATCTCAAGTTTCTAGACCCACTCTAGGGCTAGAGAGATTGCCTATGTCCACAGAGTGGATTGATCTTGACAATAGAATTGGTGACTCCACTGGGGAGCTTAGCCTCTTAGCCTTCCTTTCCTAGACTGATCTTGGATCAGTGTGACCGATCACTGAAATATAAGCTTGCTTAGGTCTATGTTAGTTTGCACAAGGTTTGATAGTCATTTCACTGTGTCAGGTCTGGTTTTGGTGTGAAACTCTTTTTTGTTTGTCCTTGTTTTTAGCACCCAACACGTTTTCTGTTTTCATAGTGGTGCTGCCAGCGTTGTTCTATATAGCATAGTCGCGCTTATTTTTCTTTCAACACTCTTTTGCTCGTCACAGAAGCATTGATCTTAGACCTAGGAAAATTTGGGGTTTCCCCTTGTTTTTCTAGTGTGTCCTCTCCCCTGAAGAATATCTGTTGAGTCGCAATGACCTCCTGCCTGTGTGTTTGACTTCTTTGACTTCTTTGAACGATTGTTTTCATTTCTTGGACTTGCTTTTGAGTTGGAATATTTTTGACCATTTCAAACACCTTTTGTCGCATTGCTTCTGGATTGGTTTGAAGTAGTTTGTCATATGCACTGGTCATCATTGAATTTTTGATCTTACCTTCAATTTAGTGTTGAACATAAGATTACAAATTGTTTGATTTACAAGTTTAGAAGGGTGAGTCTTTTTTTTTTTTTCTATGGCTTGTCTTTATCGTTTTGAAAAAGAGAGTGAAAAAAATTTCATTCATGTATTTTTAAAGAGATTTTGATTTCCATTCAATTGAAAGAAAAGTGAAACGTGTGTTTTTGCATTTCTTCATTTGTTTCGTTCATTTTAGTTTTGATTGCATTTCAAAGTAAAAATAATAAAAAAAATAGTTTCATTTTATGCATTTTATAGGATTAAGGTGACATCGATTTTGAGCCAAAAAAATGAAACTTAGCTCAAGATCAACATTAAAATTTACCCAGTTGACCTTAAGGAGCATTTGGAACCAACGAGAACATTTAGATGTCTAGGCTAGAGATATGTTCCAGTGTCGTAAAATGTAGGATCTGTCGCTAATGGTCTACATTACAACTCGGGGGTGATGTCCCGTCCCACGTATGGAAGTATATTGAAGTAAGATAAGTATATTTGGGGTGCTCTCATCAAATGGTTACGCATTAGACAACACTACTACGGAATGGACTCCCACATACTGTTGCGTATATTTTGGGAGACACTATTACGTTGCAAGCCTACCATAGGTAGCCGAGTCGGCTGCCTTGTAAAATTGATATACCGAACATAACATTCAGGGAGATCGGATATTGTACATTAAGTCCTTGGTCATTTTTTCTATCATTTATCGCCATGGTGTATATTACAGTTCACGAATACCTGGTAAACCTTTATGCCTAGTACACCCTTTTTGATTTATTTTTTGTTTAATTCTAAAAGTAACTTCCCACGAAAACATCTTACCTGTGCAGTTCTCCAGCCTCATCATTTCTTGGTAAATTGTGGATTTTTTGTTTTTTCACCTGTTCCTTCCTTGATCTTGTATTGAAAGTTCATCATGCCTGAATCGTTGGATTCATGTCATCCATTCTCCGAAGTATATCAAGAACCTTCTCCTGAGGTCCCGTAGTTTCCAGTTGGACCCCTTGAAGCTCAAGGTGCTGAACTTGGGATTGTCATAAGTGTACAACCCATTTCATCTCGACCATCGCCTGATGATTCTCCTTAGATGACATCGAAATATTTTGAGCCAGAAATCCCTTAACCGTCTGCATAGTTTATGGTATTTGCTGTGAATTTTCACTTTGATCCGATTGTGGTCTTGCCTCAATAGGCTTATAGTCCTTTTGATCAACCCAACGTTCCCCTTCCTACTTCTCCAGTAGCATCTCGCTCTATTATATGTCATTTATTTCCCAAAGAAATGGAATCCAATGTTGATGATGTCCCATTCGTGAGTGCTCCTCAGAGTACCCTACAGGAAACCACTGGCACCTACATTCTGGAAGCTACTTCATTTGTGTTCCCCTCTGAAGGAAAAATTTTCGGCTCCACACCTCACGATTCAGGCAGTGGAACCGAAGTGTCTTTTAGTCAAGTTTCATCTCCACTTCCACAAGGGTATACATCCTTGGGAAACCTTATTTTAGGAGCTTCTGGAGCTACATATTTAATTATGGATCCTGTTTGGTCAATGGGTATTACCCTGTCTTCCGATCCATTCATTTTGAATGTGGCTGCCACGTCTCAACTTGTTGTTCGACCTACAGTAAATATTGGTCAAATAACTATTTCGATAGGATCCTATGTCCCCTTCTCGCTATCTACGATTACTGCAGTTCCACCTTTGAGTGGAAAATATATGGTTTCATCCATGCCTAGGGGTCAGTCTAATTCTCTTTATGTACCTCCCCTATGCCCCCTTCTTGCCATCTACGATTATTGCAGTTCCACCTTTGAGTGGACAATCTATGGTTTCATCTGTGCCTAGGGGGCAGTCTAATCCTTTTTAAACTGTCATAGGAACCATTCCTTTGAGTGGACAACCTACTTCAGCCGCATTAGTCTATCAGCAACCCCACGCTCAGTATTCTTAGGTTCAGTGGCCTCTTCAGCAACCAAATGTACCATATTCGTATGGTCAACAACCTAAAATCCCTCATCAATATGTTCAACAACTGAATGTACAGTATCAATATGTTCCTCAACCAAACACCTCTTAGGAGTATGTCCAATAGCCCCAGTTCCCGCAGGTGCTATTGCGACTAACCGTCGGTTTGGTCCTTACACCCAAACTAGTTCAAATCTCCCTCCGGGTCAACCTGGTCCTCACCCCAAACAACCTGGTACTCAGTACTAGTCACTTCCTCATGGTCATTACCAAAAACCCCAGCCCGAGCCTCAGTCTAGTTCTCAACATCAGTAGATTATTCACTACCAGCAGGCCCAATTGGGACCACAGGTTGGACCCTACATTCAGCAAGGACCACAGGCTGGACCCCATGTTCAACATGGACCACATGATGGACCTCATATTCAGCAAGGACCTCACCCTGGACCCTATATGTAACAACATCCACAACCTAAAATATAGCAGGGGCCTTATCAACAGCCCCAACAAGGTCCCTTTGTTCAGTAGCAACTCCAGCAAGGTCCTTACCAACAATGGGGGCAGTGTGTGTATCCAGGACAAAATCCGCCCTATTCGGGGCAAAATCTGTATCAACCATGTTGGAACCCCAACCTTTTTCTCCTCCTCATCCTCCCTTGCCATTTTTGGCTACGTTGGAATTGTCAGATGTGTCAAAGCTTACAAATGACCCCATCCAACATCATTTGTAATGGATGCCATTTCCAAGCAAAATCTCGGGAGATTGTCCTAAATTTGAAGGCAAGTCTGGGGAAGTGCCCCAAACCCATGTCATGACGTACCACTTATGGCGCTCTTCTAACTCTTGGGTCGATGATTCAATTCATCTTCATCTTTTCCAGTGTACTCCAATTGGTACTACAACCACGTCGTATATGGAGCTCCCTCAAGTTGTTTTCGCTGATTTCAACTCCTTGGCTATGGATTTCCTCACTCACTTCTAGTTACTTTTCAGGTACGAAATTGACACCCACCTGCTCACCTTGTTGAAGTGGTCAACTGCTACTCACGTTTTGGATCACATTCATGAAAGGCGGCGTTACCTTTGGCTCATAAAATTTGAGATCCCCGATCAACTGTTGACTGAATGGTTTACGAAATAATTTTTTCCAAGGATCGTTAAAGATCTTGCCATGGGTGGATGTATCAAAGAAGAGGAGGTCATTTCCAGAGCTCAATACCTCAATTTGGTTTATTCCCAATCTGGAACTCGATAGGATCTCTTGCCTGACGCACCGTGACCTTCAAATGATCCGGCATCACCTCAGTCTCTTGCCATGTCTCTAGTTGATGGCGTTATTAGGGCAGTGGTCCATGCTGATAGTAGTGCACCCAAAGCTTCTTCGATGTCTAATTCCACTACTACCACTGCACCCTCCACTTATTCTAGTAACTAGAAGAATCCTGGTAAAACCTTTGAGGTAAATGTTGTCTAATCTACCACAACAAACAAATCCTTGAAAGGTAAGAAAAAGGGTAAAGGAAAATCCAAATTTGACGACCCTAAACAGGATTCGAAAAATTCATCTACTGAAGATTATTCAACGCACAAGCCTAAATATCCTTCTCTAATATGCGATGATCATCATTACACGAGGGATTGACCTTGACGTGCCGAAGTTTCCAGTATTCTGAAAGGCGCTCCCGGGACCTCGACTATCTTGAAAGAGCCTTTCCCTTCTCAACAGATGCAAATGGTAGATCTACCCCAATCATCTGGAAACTATCAAGTTTTCATGGTTTTCAAGGAACCTATATCTATTACCACAAGATTGAAAGACTACCCCAATCCATCCATAGCTCTTATGGAACCAGAAGTCACAGATCACCCTTCCTCTTCCACGCCTCCTAATTATGGTTCTCTCCAGATTGAGATACCTAGTAGTGAATCCATCCTCTGACCACCCCCAAAAGGCGTTCTTCAGAAATTGTCTTTTAATATGAATGCGAGAGATGCGCAACAATAAAATATTGTAGAGGATCTAGCTCAAGTGCCTTCGACGATGGGGACTTTGGAAGTCGTTCAGTCATGTCCATCACAATGGAAGGCACTACTTTCTGCTATTGGAGGGATTGATCCCGTAGATTCCAATCTTATTACTTTCGATCTTGAGAACTTCGTTCCTCGCCTCCCATCTCAGATGGATTTTCTGATTCAAGTTACCATGACGGGGAAAAAAATTCATAGGAATATTGTTGATGAAGGCGCTTTGGCCTGCATCATGTCTCTCGCTTGTTGGAAAGCCATCGTCTCTCCTCCATTGAGCCAGTCCCTGAATACCTTGGAAGCTTTCTTCAGTAGAGGTTCTCGGTTGTATGGTATTCACAAATCATTGCCCATCCTATTAGAGGGAAAAATGGTAAATTTAGAAGTTGAGCTGGTAGACGCCAACTTGAATTATAATCTCCTTCTTGGACGCAGTTGGACTCATGCTATGGTTTGCATGGTCTCCAACCTTTTTCGTGTCCTTCGCTTTCCTCATCAAGGAAAAATCATGGCTATTGATCAATTAGATTTCTTTTCCTCTGATTCTTCAACATGAAGCATTCAATATGTTGGGAATACCACAACCCCTTATGAGAAAATAGGGCTGGGTCTATTCAAAGACTCGTCCCTTATGGTAATTTTTCCACTCTTGCCTCTAAATGTCGCCACTATCAATATGATATCATCTGGTCACAATCCATGGATTGTTCCCAATCTTGATTGAATTGAAAGCTTTTGTGACATTATGCCTTTGAGCCCTATTGAACAAATGTATTAGATTATTCTTATGGCTTCTAAGGCTGCATCCAAAACGAACGAATGATTGATTTCTTCTCTGGACACTTGTGCGCAGTCTCCCTATTTTTGTTCTTGGGAATCTGATGATCCCTTGAATGATACTTTCCCCACCAACTAAATTATCGTGGAGGTAATGTCTCTCGAAGAAACCCCATGGGATAATGGACATCATCGCTCCTCGTTTCTCCCAACCCTAGGTGGCATCTCCACATGTCTGGAATCCCATGCTTCATCTGTACCAAATGGCCCATTTTAGAATCCAATCTTAATTCTCGAAGTGTTTTCTGAAGGGAATATGGGAATTGTTACTGCAACCATTATGGTTGACATCTCTGTCAAACCAGGGATTGTTGAGAATGCCCACATTGGTGCATCTTGTTCTCTGGATGAGATCAAGATCTACATCGAGATTTTCCAGGAATTTTGCGATGTCTTCGCGTGGTCATATGAAGATATGCCTAGCATTGATCCGAGTATTGTTGCGCAAGAAATCACTACCTATCCGGACTCGAAGCCCGTTCTTCAATGAATTCATCCTATGGACCCAAGAAAGGCTGCTGCCATAAAGGGTGAAGTTGAAAAACAGCTCAAAGTCGGTTTTATTTATCCCATACCATTGACAAAATGGGTCTCCAATATTGTTTTCGTTATTAAGAAACAAGGGACCATCCGAGTTTGCATTTATTACCGTGATATCAATCAAGCGTGTCCTAAGGATAATTACCCCACTCCTTTTATCAACCAAATCATTAATGAGTGTGCTGGGAGTGATATTTTTTCCTTTATGGACGGTTTTCTAGCTATAACCAGATTAACATTGCTCCAGCTGATCAACATTCTGCCCATGGGGGACATTTATCTAAAAAAGTCTCCCTTTTGGATTGAAGAATGTCGAGGCCAACTTCGAGCGAGCTGTTTTGTATGATTTTCACGACATCAAGCATATATTTCAGCCATATCTCGACAACCTTACTGCTCATTCTGCGAAACGCCGAGATCAACCGGAACACCTCAGAGCAATTTTTTCATCGTCGACACTATAATATTAGGTTGAACCCATATAAGTGTGTCTTCTGCGTCGAATCTGGTCGACTCTTGGGTTTCATGGTGTCCAAAGAAGGCATCCGCGTCGATCCTCTTAAAGTAGAGGCAATCATCAATTTGCATCCCCCCTCTTATGTTCATCAACTGCAAAGCTTGCAGGAGAAAGTCAATTTCCTCCGTCGCTTCATACTGAATTATGCTGGGCTTTGCCAAATGTTTTACTCGTTTATTGAAAAATGGAATTCCATTCAAGTGGGACGAAATTTCCCAAATCTCTTTCAAATCATTGAAACGAGCCCTCATCAGTGCTCCTTTATTGCATCCTCCAAATTTTCACCGTGATTACTGCCTGTATTTGGCTGCCGTAGAAAACACTATTAGTATGGTGTTGGTTCAAGACGATGACAATGGTCAAGAGCATGTAGTGTACTACTTGAGCCACAATCTCTTTGATGTTGAGACCCGTTATTCTCATGTAGAAAAAGTCGCGCTGGATGTTGTCCATGTTGTTCAACATTTTCATCATTACATTCTCCTGCGTAAAACTTTGGTGATTTCTGATTGCAACCCCATGGCTTACATTCTCACGCGTCAATGTCTTGGGGGAAAGTACTCAAAATGGATTATCATCCTTCAATATTTAGACTTAGAATTCACTGCTGTTAAGTCTAAGAAATCCCTGGTCTTTGCTAAGTTGATTTGTGATCTTCCTACCGCAGTTGATCCCACTCCTCTTGATGAGTCGATTCCAGATGAATCACTCTTTCTCATCAGTACTCTTAATCCATGGTATGGAGACATCATTGTTTATCTCCAGACCCAAAATTTTCAGCCAGAGCTATCACACTCTGAGCGACGACAGATTCGTTACCTGTACCAAACTTACCGTATCATTGGAGACACTCTATATCTCACTAGTGTTGACTCCGTCCTCCATCGATGTTTTACTCTCGAGGAAGTTGAGAAGGTTCTCAATAACTGCCACTTCGGGGCCTAGGATGGTCACATGTCCAGTTATGCTACCACGCAAAAAATCCTCCACGCAGGGTATTTTTGGCCGTCTATATTTAAATATTGCATTGTTGCGGTTTGAAAATTCCTTGACTTCCAAATATACTCTAGGAAAGAGCGCGCCCCACCCTCACCCTTGCACCTAGTTGTGACCGTCGGACCCTTTGTGAAATGGGGCATAGATTTCATGACCTACGACCCTTGCTCGGCCAGGGGGCATGGTTATATTATCGTTGTCGTCGATTATTTCACTAAATGGGTCGAAGTGATTCTTACATACGATAATGAAGGTATAAATATGGCACTATTCCTATTTAATCATGTCATAGCTCGGTTCGGTGTCCCAAAAGCGATTAATCGTCGAACTAATTCCTAGTACTTCACTAGTAGAGGAACGTTTGCTTTACCTCGAGCGTCTCGATGAGACTCAAAGACTTGTTTATTTAGTCATTGAATCACAAAAAAGATGAGTTAAAGCTTAATATGACAAATTCGTCAACCCTCTCGTTTTCTTCGAAGGAAACTTGGTCCTGCTTTATGACCAATACCACAATAAATTGGGAGTCGGAAAACTCGAGCCAATGTGGCACGGACCCTATATCATTCAACAAGTTTTGGAAAGAGGAGCCTATGAGCTAGCAGATTACGAAGGCAACAATTGGCTAAGCCCTAGAATGGGATATATTTGAAGAATTATTACGCTTAATCATGAATGTGATGCTTTGTACATTAGTGATTTATTCATTCATGTGCTTTGATTGGATTTTTGGTGTGATTGTTTTCTTTGCAGACATGTTTCCTCTGCTCACCTTCTTGTCCACTTGGTTTGCAGATGTCATCGAATCATTACGTCAGTTTTTTTATGGCACTTTCTATAGCACACAGAACATATCTTCCGCAACATGGGCACTCTTTGCCCTTGACGAAAAGTTGATTAATTTACAAGGTATTTGTTTGGTTGTTAAATTGGACTCACAACTTGTTGTGTTACAATTAAATGGCCATTATTTTGTGTGAAATCCTCAAATTTTGCGTGTTAGATTATTGGAAAGGAATTTTTATTTGATTACATATCAACATATTCCAAGACGTTTAAACACATTGGTAGATACATTAGAAAATTATGTATTAGATAGACATCTGTGAAACATGTAAAAACCAACACATCATTATGATACATAAGTAGCCGTAGCAAAAAAAAACAAAAAACAAAAAACAAAAACAAAAAAAAACATATATATATGACTACTCGGATCACTCGCTAGAGTAAATGACGCAGTCTGCTTGGAACTCGAGCCGTATTCCTCTGAAAGAGAAGAGGAATATCATCAAAGGTAGCATACTCTAGGATGCCTTTAGTGAGGCCTACCAAGTTTCGCTCTAACTCGGCTAATGGGTTTGCTCCCTCCTCGTAGCGGACATCCTCCACCGGGCGAGCTACTTGATGGGTGAAATGACTGGAGGTCTCTGAGGACCCATATCTTTAAAAACATCATAAGTTTAGATCTCAGAATACATAACAAAAACATTCAAAAATTAAAAAAAAAAGTAAAAAAAAAGAATTTTTACCCGCATCAGTCCACTGTGTGCCTGGAGGAATGGGTAGATTTGGATCTCCCTTGAAATCGATGCTTACATATGCATAGTCCTCAACCACGATGAGTTGACGATGCGACTAGCTGAAAAACACTGTAGGGAAATGCATCTCATATCCCCCACCCTGACGGGGCATGATCTCACACCACCTCATCAGTCTCGAGTCCCTTGGGGCTAGATCATGGATCTCCAACTGCTGATACTGGAACAAAGGTACTCTCTCCAAGAAAAAGGTAACCAAAATAGACCCGTACCTGAATTGTTTCAGTCGGCTTGTTTTTCACTTGGTCAATTGGCTCTTCATTTTAGCCAATAAACCCTCGCACCAGTTGAACATAGTAGGGGCCAGATAGTCCAACGCGTACTGGAATTGGGATTTCATTGCCTCATGCAACTCCTGGGCTCTAGCCACTCAGCCACTCGAGTCATGTAATGAAGTATTATGCATAAGGGAAGAACTTTGATATAGGATATCTCTATCTTCCAGCTCTTAGTCTTTCGATCCCTAGGACAGTGTCTCTGAATAATCATACTGGTACTCTCACCTCCTGCGCAAGCTCTAGAGAGTTGGATTCTCTCCCCTATCCTAGATAAGCCTGTGATGAAATAGATGTCCATGCCATCTAATTCCAGTTATTAGTCCCCGATTATGAATATATGACGATCTACGTCCCACATTCCAATCAAATACTGAATCAGCTCGAGTTGAGCTCTTAGCCCTGATGTTTGAAATAAATTCAGTAATCCACAATTGCACAATGCATTTATGCAATTGTGGTCTTGGAGTGCTTAGTGTTCTTCCACCTCGTGGCATCATTCTTTCCATTCGATGACCATCTCAGTTGAAATCACCTACAAAACATGTTCACAAGAAATTTTAGGAGCTTTTATCGGAGTAGTTTTTGAAATCATCCATTGGAAATGGGTAGATTTATCATTTCAAAATTTTCCTCGCAGCCAACGCAACTGTCCGAATTAATTCGGCACACTGCCTTAACGGGCTAAACACGACCAGCGCAAGTGCGATAGCTCGACCCCACGCTGGCCATGGGTGATTTTTATGTTTGAAATCCTCCCCCCATCTCTTAATTTCTAAATCTAAACAATGAAAGAATGAAATTAAAATGAAGAGGAGGATTTGAGCTCTTACCTGGCACTGACGGATCGCTGGATGGTGTCCTCGATCAGTTGCACCACTGATCTGAAGTTTGGAGGGAAAATGGGTAAAATGCACTTCTCCAATTTACTCAAAATAGAAAGGTGAAAATGAATTTACTTTTTGTCTATTTATAGATTTTGAAATATTTTCGCCATTATTTTATTATTTTTCCTCGATATCAGTAATTTTCGTCGTTTTTTGTGCAGTAATAGGACCTTTACACTATCAATGATTATTTCTGATGCAAACAAGTTTTATTTTATCTCTTTTTCAGAGTCGTTAAAAATAAACGAAAAAGGAACCCCCATGGTGTCAACTTTCAACTCTTTTTCGACTCTCGAAAAATGAGAAGTTTCTCGAGTACTTGTCATTTCGAACTCGTTAAAGAAAATGAATTATCATAGTCTCAATATATGTTTACCCCTTTTTTGGGTTGAGATTCACTATTTACGAAGAAGGAATACCTTGATCGAACATGGTCAAGAGGTTCTCTCGGGTACTATTTTCTACCTTTCCAGATTCAAGAGACAATTTATAAAAGAGGGATATGATGGAATTTTATTTTCAGTTCTTTTCAAACTCCTTAAATATGAAAATCTATCGAGTTACCCTTTTATTGGAATTGTTAAAGATTAAATGAAAAAATACTTGTCACCATGACGAGGACAAGTTCCTCCTCCCTAGGGCTCATTAAAATTACTAGGATGGATTCATTCAAAGAATGAACTTACACGCTCATCATATGTTATCCTCTTCATGCTGGATATCAAAAATAAAGAGGTACTCATTAGCAATAACAGGGGAAAATTGAAAGTAAACATCCTTTGTGTATTTTGGGCAGCTTGTCGCTCTTGAACATGAAACTCATCTGCAGTTCGTGTCGGGTTGGGGATATCCTTCATTCATCATTTTTCATCCATGGGTTTGCGAAATCCATTTGCCTCCTATTTGATCACCATTTTTGTCACCATGGCATCTGATCCCATTTGATTCAAATGCTGCCACACTCCAGAGTAGTGTCGCCAATATGTTAAAGAGAAGTCCTTGTCAAACATCCTTTGCTTATCTGACCTCCTCTGTTACAATCCTGAATCACTTCTACAATCTTGAGATATATGTTGTTTTGTGTCGATGATGTGTGAATCATTATGGCCCAACTTCAACGAATCAGTTCCTATCGACTTCAGCTCATTATTTGGGAAGGTGGTTTAGAAACTTCTTTTCAGTACCTTGGAGCTTGCATGCCTCAATGGCAAGTTCTTTGTGTTCGACGACAGGTTCACATCATTGGCCTTCGATTGAATGATTCTGCAAGTGTTCGACTTCAACACATTTATTCACACTTGTATACTGTGATGTTGTACCTTGAGGGCCATCATCATTATTGGTGGTTTCTCTTGTGCATGTTAACAATTTTCATCATTGACCAGTAATTAGGTGGTTTATACCATGTTAGACACCAGTACATCTATTCGTGTGGCTAGATTCATATGTTGGGTTGATTGAGATAGCAGTGAAGACCCTGGATCACATCTGATTTTGATCCGAGATGCGAGGAGTTATTGAGTACTCATGATTTTATACATGATCCTATCTATACGTATGGCTGCGTCCATGCCGCAGATCCATTTGCATGATCTATTTAGATGGATGGATGCGACCATGCCATCTATTCATGTGTTATTTGATGCCTAGTGCAGATTTATGTGGTTAGGCATATTCATACCAGAGATGTCATATATTGTAATATGTTTTATTTGGAAGGTTTCCTGGTAGTGATCTAAGTTATTTGCCTTGGTTAATAAAACATTTCAACCATCACTACCCATTTTTCCTTCATGCTTTAGGGGCATCTGTTACATAGTAAATTGTCACCATGCTCACTTCCCATCCCTGATCTTGAAGTGCCTCGTGACAAACCCTGTGCAATGTTTCAACCATGAAGAAATATGTAAAGACATCCCCTAAAGACTCAAAGAAAACCGCCTTGAAATATTACTGAAGGAACATGGTCAAAACCCTAGTTTTACTTTTTAGCGCATTTCCTAGTTTCAAGCTCGCGCTGATGTCATATTGATAGTTCTGTCTTAGCACTGCCAGCACCCTTATTTCTTGGAAAACCGCGATGATCCCTATCTAGAAGTGTCTGATCAAATGGAGGAGAAGCTTCGACCTCTAGAAGTTACAGGGCGATGAGTTGGTTGTTAAAAAATGGTGATAGAGTTGATCTCTTTGATTTTAGAGCTTTGATCTCATCCATGGGGGTTTATCCCTTAGTAATAGGATCTTCCTCCACCTGTTAGTGTTAATATTTACATATTACCACCAGGGATCAAGCCACATTTTGCATGTGCATCGTAGGTGTCCCATTCTAAAGAGATTTTCAAAAATTCCATTAGGTCATGATATAAAATTGTTCCACTAGTGGTTGTCCTTGTCAAGTGTCCCATTTTTCTTCACAAGTATATGCTTGATGACCCTCTTCCATGTTTTCATCATACTGGAAATAAATATGCTCTCTTTTCACTTTTAGTCAAAATCACTCATTGAGACAATTGTTTTTTATTTTCCATTAGGTCACTAGGGTTTCATTAGGTCAACTCATTGCATGGTCTCATTTGCAATAAAGGGCAGCAGAAGGTGTGAATATGTTCCAGGAATACAACTCTTGATTTGTTTTAGTTAAGTTTGCCATGTAAAGTTACATTTCATTTTTGTAAGTTTTTATCTCAAAAATGACATTTTTGAGATAAAAACAAAGATATTTTTATGTTCTAATTTTATGTAATTTTAAAGTCACTATATGTAGTAAACCCAAAAAGCTGCCTATTCCTAGGTAAAGAAAATTTCATTTAAAGATAAAAAGATCATGTCAAAGCATCCAAAGCACCAAAAGCATCAAAAAGTATTGTGAAAGGTTAATGATAAGAAAGGAAAATGTGAGTTCCAATCATTCAAAAGTCAAAATCATGCAAGATATAAAAAGCTCATTTGCCAAATTAAAACCTCATTTGTTCATTTGCTAAGAGAAAAAACGCGTTTTAGAGCAAGAGAGTCAAGCAAGGAGAGAAAAATTGAAGAATGTTCCTGGCGCTATGCTCCCGGATTAAGCGCTGCGCTTAGGGCAGTTCTGGTAGTGTAAAATTGAATGCCACTGCGCTTAGGAGAAGGGCACTGCGCTCCTGGGTGAGGCGCTGCACTTAGGCCAGAAACGCTCCAAACACTTCCAAATTCCTAAAATTTGTCTTTCTTCCCTAAAATCAAGTAAGTAAAATCCCTTTTTACTCTTCTTCCTTCATTTTATGCTTGTAGGTAATTTATATTGGCAAGGAAATCACAAAATCCCTAGTTTTCCCAAAATTCTCCTCCCCATTATAAAATTTCCCAAAAACCCCTTTGTCCAATTTTTTTAATCCCTAGAACCTATTTATTTATCCCATATTCCCAAAAACACTAAAACTACCATTTCCTAAGTCCCTTTACCCTTTTCCATCAAAACCCAATTTTTAGGATTTTTCACTCTTTTGCCTAGATTTCTTCATACCTTTGAACTGTAATTAAATTTTCATTTTTGTCCCTCTTCATATTTTCACTTCCCATCACCTAAAAAAATTTCGTAACCCTTTTCCCCATCTCCCTTATTTTTTGTGGCTCTATCCCTATTCCCTAAAGCCCTCATTTCATCATTTCTTTCCCTGCTCCCATTCTCTTCACTCCCTCACTCACTCTCCCTTTTATTTCCTTTTCCATAGTGTTTTCAAGTGAAAAAGAAACAAGCACGAAGAGAGAAGACAAAGATTACATGGAGGAGGAAAATAGTGATGATGAGTTTGAGGAAAATGAGGTTGTACAACAGAGAAGGCCACATAAAGGAGGCAAAATCATCAGAATAGAGCCAACAAACCTTAGAGAGCTAGAGGCTTCACCTTTAACTGTGTATTGTTTCAGATATGTTAGGTGTTATGAGTTTTGTGAAAAGGTGGAAAGAGTTCAACATCATCCTGAGTTGACTAGGATCTTCATACTGAACCTCCATGATAACAGGGTAACTCTTGCAGGTGTAACTTTTGCCTTGTCCACTGCCATCATTGCTGATGCTACAGGGATTCCAAATGTTGGGGAGAAATGGTACAAAGCACGAGACCTAGATAATCATTATTTTGAGCCTCATCTCAAAACCAGATACAAGAATGAAGGAAGAAAATGTTTCCCCTTCAGTTTCCTCCTCAACATGTATGCATTGGTGGTGAAGATTATCATGAGATATTGTACTTGTGAGGGCAGTTTTTCTAGATTGTACACATACCATATCAGGCTACTCATGCATTTCACTAGGGTGAGGATGCTGAACATTCCATATTTATTGTTCCGGGACATTGAAAAGATGGCATACTTGGTGTCAAAGAAATAATATCATCCGCAAATGAAAAACCTCTATCATCACTCCCTCATAAAAAGCATTGTGCTTCATCATCTAGATATACTGAACATATCTTTGAGATACCTTTATCTGAAATGACATATTCAAAAATTCCCAAGTTCCTCCATCAATGCCATAAGAGAGAAGAGAGACATCTACTAGCCCTGCAGCTGTAAAAACAAAGAAGCATCAAGTCAAATCACCAGGGCCAGTCAAAGAATGCAATCTAACATATAAGAGAGGGCTTAGAAAAATGTTTGCAGTAGAGAGGCAAGTGTTTGCTCCACATGGTGTGGAAGGGGCCTTTCCTTCTTCATCAACAAAGCAGGTACATCAAGCACAGAAAGGAAAGGAGAAAATCATAGAGGTTAGTCATGAAGAAACAGATCAAGAGCATGAAGATGCCCATGAAGAAGAAGATGATTTTGAGCTAGTAGACCTTCAAGAGTTTGATGATACTACTACATCAAACATTGGAATCAAATAAAAGGAGGCACACATCAAAGAGTTGCAAAACAATCTTGAGAGGGAAAAATTCATCATCTTTTCCCTAGAGTAAGAGAACAAACAGTTGACAGACAAACAAACTCTTTTGGAGATGAAATTGCTACAGGAGAGGAGGAAAAACATGATCAACCAAGCTTCCATAGAATATCTTGAGGAGGCTGAAAACATCCAGAAAAGGCCAAATACAAGAGGCATCAAAAGAGCCTTAGAGCAAGAAGAGCAAGAAACTCAAAATTTGACTATTGACTAGAACTTGGCAAAGGAAATTGAAGACAATAGAGAAGTGTGGCTTGAGGGAGTCAACATTCACTTGGAGAAGCTATCGGTGAAAGCCAACAAATATAATTAGATGCTCAGGCACATGGCCCATCACTATCAGACCCTGAACAAAATTTGCAATATCAAGGTCAAACAGATGAAGGATAAATTGAGGAAGATTCAAAAGGGAAAGAAAGGAGGAAATAAACTCAAGATGCTCGCTGAAGCTTCCTTAGGTCAAATTTGACAGGTGGTTGTGGGCCCATCCCACACATTTTGAGAAATTTTGAAAATTTTGAAGATTTTTGAGTTTTTGGGCAATTTTGGAAAAAACATAGGAAATTTTGCTATAAGCGTAGTGCCTTGGCGCTGCGATTTTTCTTGGGGCATCCAATGAGAAAAAGGAAGACATCATTGGGTTCATAATAATGAGAACATACCCCCTGTAATTTTTGTAAGCATTTGGAGATAAACTAGTCAGGCAAAAGGGCCAAAAACCAAAAAAATCATGTTTCTGCCTCTTTTTCAGGATGGCGCCGTGCTTAGAGGCAGTCTTGGGAGAATGTAGTTTTGAGGTGTCATATCGACTCCAAATAAGAAACCAAAAGAATATCTAGAAAGTATACAGGACATGCTTTCCAATGAGCTATGATGAGCTCAATTTGGACACCATGAATTCAGTCAAAAGTGACATGCAAAAAGACCTATTTTTTCCTCCTTGGCGCTGCGCTTAGGACAAATTTTCTTTGTTTTAAAGTTTTCTTTGTTTTTCATGGAATTTTTTAGTTTTATCTCATTATTTGGGTTTTTCACTGATATAATTCGTAAATATGAATGTAATTATAATGAGTATTAGTTTACTATGGGTAAATTCATTAGCTTTAGTCCTTTAGAGGTCAAATGAATCAGTTTCCTCTCTTTTAGAGGAAAGTTGTTTGGTCTTCCTAGTATTCATATTCTTGTTCAGAATTTGGTGGAAACTGATCCTCATCTCATGGATTCGACTCCTTGAGGCTAGGGAGAGTGGTTTTAAGGTATATATCTTCTTCTTCTTTCTCATTTGTAAGGGTTGGATTCACTTGGAGCTTTGGCATCTCAAGAGACACAATTTTGTATCAGTTTTGGCAGTTGGACATTAATCAAATTTGCAGCTATTTTTATGGGATCCATGTGGTATTGTGTTTAGTTCAGTTTATTTTTCTGTGCTCATATGTTTGAATGTTTTGTTACTTCATCCATCATTTCATTGCTAATAAGTGAATGTTTTGAAGTTAGATGAGCAGAATCCATAATTGTTATGCTCTGTTTTGGGTTAATATTCATTTTTTGTAATTTACTCAGTTTAGAAATAATCCATGAGTTCACCATGATCTTTCTAGATCCTCACCTGTCTTGATCATCCCATCATCTAAACCCTAAAGTGCTAAACCACTGTACCTACCTTTCCCCATAGAACACCCTGCAAATTTTGACCTAATTTCCCTTGCCCTGACTGTTTATGCTCCTTCTGATCCAGCACAACCCTATACAATCAAAATCAAAACCCTAAGCTACTATACCTAGCTTAATATCTTCTTTCCTCAGTCATCTTGGCTGTAATCATACGGAGAGAGCCCTCTCCTGGCCTAGTAGGGCTAGCTACTTGGCTAAGCGTGGTTTGAGGTTACCTCAGAATTGCCTTCTTCAGTCTAAGGTTCAATCCGAGTGATAAAAATTTTGGCGGCCATACTGGGGAAGAAAATAATAAAATCAGATCAACCCTAGTAATAATTTTTCATTGAAATTCCTAAACTTGTGGATGATAAGTTTAGAGTTTATTCAAAGGCTGAATTGAAAAATTTGTAAAGTGCAAAATTTGTTTTTTGAAATTGGACATACTGGCCTCTCGAAGATATACTGGATCCAATCCCGAACCTAATCCTCCCACCATTGTTAGTGATCCTCAGAACATTGGAAGAAAAGCTAAAGCTGTTGTTGAGACATCTATTTCAGGCGGAAATCAATCAGAGAGAATTTCCATTCCCAGATCTCATTCATTCCCTGAAAAGTTAGAAAAATTGCAAGATATTGAATTTGATGTAAATTTTGAAAAAAGTTTATTCCAGAGAAAATCATTGATTTGGATCGACGAAACATTTGTTGATTCCTCCATTTATTTTCACAGTCCTGTTGAAGATATCTTTTCCCATTCACAATCAGGGTCTCAACTTTTACAAGTTCTTAAAGATATGCAGAACTATTCTTCGCAAGTAAATTCTTGGGTAATAAACAGACCCCAGATTTCAGCTTCTTCTACCATCACTTCATCCGTTGTTCACACTACTCAGTCAGGGACAAGCCCTCCCTTGATTACATCCAGTACTCAAATCCTTGTTATAAACCCTGTTATAAATCCTCCACCTCCATTCATCATGGCTGCAAGATATTCCCCCCTTGTTCTCCCTTAGAACCCTAGTGCTATGCCCCAATATTACCAAACTAAAATCCCTTTGTTTGACAATACTCAGTCCATGACAGCACAAAAGCATGTAGAAAAGATGAATGACTTTTTTGATCTTCATGAGATTGATATTGAGGATGTCAAGATGAGGTTGTTTGCACAGAGTCTGGGAGGGGAAGTAAGAAAATGGTTCAGAGCTCTACCAGCAGCCACTATTGACACTTAGAAGTTTTGCATCGTCATTTTGTAGAAAGATGGGAAGAAAAGAAAATTCCCCTTCAAATTCTGTCTGAATATGAGAATATCAAAAGGAGTGTTGGTGAGACTGTTCAAGATTATTGTGTGAGATTTAATGTAGTCTACAATGATCTTCCTGCACATATCAAACCACTGGAGGGTTTGGCTTTGGTCAAATTTCCAGATGGATTTGATATTGATATGGCATATCAGTTGCGTGAACGTGATCCTACAACTTTTGTAGATATGCAGAAGAATGCTGTAAGTGTGGAAGTGAATTTGCTGGCCAAGAGAGCAAGGATGAGATATGAAAATAGGGTGACCATTAAAGAGGAGACATCTACTTCCGATGCAAAAATGGATTCATTACTCCAGACTATGGAGAGAATGGTTGACCGATTTTCTATCTCAGATAGACCTGAACCATAGATTCAGAATCCAAATTTCAGAGGGCAGCAACCTCAATTTAGAATCAAACAAAGAGAGCAGAAAGCACCTGACCAAGCAGCACAACAACAACAACAGATTTGGACCCTGTTGCAGCAGAATTATGTCCAAGGAGTGGAAGAAGAGGAAGATGAAGATCCGGTGGTTGAAACAAATCATTTTTTTTACAGTAGATGGCTTGCCCATGTTCCTCACTGAAGATGAAGAGTATACTGAAAATTTGGATTTTCCAAAAGATGAGGATTATATCTTGGTAAATGATGATGATTTGGAGATAGAATCAGATGATTACCAGCGTGGGTATATGAATGCTTTGAGTGCACAACAGAAACATTATTCTTTAAGGAGCAGAGATGTACCTGTCAATCCTATTCAAAAAAGGAAAGAGCAGTCAAAGAATGATATTCCGAATAATTAGAGAAAGGGTAAAGAGCATGCATATTAGAATCATAGCAACATCAACCAGCCATCAACAAGCTCAGCTACTGAAGAGAAAGACACTTAGAAAAAGGAGAATATAACAAAGGATCCTGTTGTCAAAGAAGTAGATAAAGTCACAAATTTTAATTTAGAAAATGAAATAGCTAAATTGAAAGTGTCCATTCCTTTGACATAATTAGTAAAGAATAGTCATTACAAACATCAGGTGTTTAAAATGTTGCTAGTTGATCCCTTTTCCGATTGGTTAATGTTGAAGATGACCACCCTGAGCTCATTTTCGGTCCAGCTATAGATGGTCAATTAGAAGAGAGTGAAGTTCCCCCCTTTTATTTAAGCCTTAGATTGCATGAGTATGCTAGTGTCAATATTGGTATACTTCCACCAGGGATCAAAACACATTTGCATGTGCATCTTAGGTGTTTCACTCCGAATAATTTTTTTATCATTCCGTTAGGTCATGAAATAAATTTGTTCCGCTGGTGGTTATCATTGTCAAATAAACCTTTTCTCCCTCCAAGATTCATATTGCTGACTCATTCCCATGTCCCTTTGAGCATAAGAAACCTATGAAAATGCTCTGTTTCACTTGAAAGTGTTTAAATCAAAATTTCATTCAAAATTAGGTAAAAAAACAGTTTCATTAACTCATTAGGGTTTTGCATTTTTCAAGGTCTTCCCTTCATTCCAACGAGGTTATCACACATATAAGAGGGATTGAACAAACATGATCATGATGATTTCATTATGTTTTAAGATTTATTTTCAGTTTCAGGACTTTTTATCAAAATGTCATTTTGATAAAAAAGTCATTTATGTAATTTATTTTATTTTTTTTAATGTAATTTTATGCTACTATATGTAATAATTTCATCCCAAAGTTGTCAAAGTGAACATGTCAAGCCTTAGTGAGAAAAACAAAAGCTAACTCCAGATTGATCCAACCTGCAAATGAAAAAGTGTCAAAGAGTATCAGTGAGAAAAGGAAGAAGACTTCAAAACATAAGAAAGTGGGTTTTTTCAAGTTAAATTAAATCCACATCCCTATAAAATCCTATAAAACACTTAAAAAGAGCCATTGTTGCCTCTCAAAACATTAGAAGCATTCAACAAGGAAGAATTTGTGACTTTTGAGTGAATTTGTGCTAAGTTTCCTTGGTGCTGCACGTTCAGCACATGGCGCTGCGCATTTTCACCTGCGCTGCACGCCAGGAGATCGACGCTGCACACTTGCCTAAGATTTTCAATGCATTTTGTGAAGGCATTGCACACCTGTAGCTTGGCGCTGCGCCCTTGTAGAGGCGCTGCGCGCCTGAGAATGTTCCTGAGTCTTTTAGCTGCCCAAATAAGTTTAAAACTTCTCCAAATTCTTGCTAAAGTCCTCCAAGCACTCTTAAGTGGTAAGTACATGACACAAGCCCTATTTCTAAATTATTTGGTCATTCTTAATTGAATGGAAATGAAACCCTAAAGAAAACCCTAATTTTAACTTGTGATCACAGTTTAACCTTTGTTTCATCCTCCTATAAGGAAATATCAATCATAAATAAGGTATTTTCATTGATTTAGGGTTTTCAATTATCTACTTTGTCCCTACCCACATTACCTTTCACTCATTCCCTTCATCTTTTAAGCTAGTCATCTCATCCCCTTCCCCTCATCTCATTTCACTTGCACCCTAGGGTTTCCAATTCAAAATTTGAAGATGTCAGAGGAAGAAAAAAATGACATTGTTGGTGAGGCACAAATGCCAAGGAGAAATGATCACAAGGGCGGAAAAATAAACAGATTTGAACCCATCACCACAAGAGAACTTATGTCCTCTCCTCTCACTATATCTTGTTTCAAGCATGTGGGATGTTTTGACTTTGGTGAGAGAGTGAAACAAGTCCAAAATCACCCAGAGTTAAAAAGACTATTCATCATTAATATACATGACAAACAAGTCAATCTTGCTGGAGTTACATTTGAGATGTCCACCAATGCCATTGCAGCTGCTACAGGGATACCTAGTGTGGGAGCGAGGTGGTTTAAACAAGCAAACTCGGACATGAGTTATTTTGAACCATACCTCAAACCTAGGTATAAAGATCACAACAAGTCCATTTACCCATTTTCTCATCTTCTTGACCGGTATGTGCCCATGATGTGGATAATAATGAAGTATTTCACTTGTGAGGGAAGGTTTTCCCGCCTTTATTCATACCATATCCATCTTCTTATGCATTTCACTAGAGTTAGAATGCTACATTTTCCTTATTGTCTTTTTCGTAGCATTGACAAGATGGATTACATTGTGCAAAAGAGGGATTACAATCAACAAATGTAGAGCCTATTTCATCATTCACTCATCAATATGGTGGTCATGCATCAGCTTCAACAGAAAAATATTTCATGGGATGCATTCATTGCCAATGAGGTTTTCACTACACCACCTGGCCATCATGAGCATGATATACCTTCATCATCTCATCCTCCCGTATCCACTGTTCATACCTTCTCCATCACACCCTGCTGTTCATACATCACCTCCCACTCATATCCATTCACCACATGTTGATCCTTCCACATCACCTTTCCACAACCCTTCACCATCATATCATGATACCAGAGCATCAAGCAGTGAAAGGGACATTGTGGCAGCTGACACTAAAATGGTTGACATTGAGCCATTTCCTTTGAAATATTAGAGAGTTCATAGGCATGTGTTTGCTTCACATGATGTGAAAGGGGCCATGTCTTCTTCATCAACAAAACAGGTAGACAAAGGCAAGGAAAAGGCTACAGAGCCTATCACTGTTGAGGAGGAGGACAAACATGAAACTAAGCAGGAGTTTCAGTTGATTTACCTTGATGATGAGGATGAGCTTCAAGCTTAGCTTGGTAGAGCAAAGAATGTGATTAACTTTCTTGAGCTAGAGAATCAACAATTGAAGACAAAGTAGGCCATCAGTGAGGTCAGGGCAATTAGAGCTCAGAGAGAGGCCAGAAAGGCCAAGGTCTTGCTGGATGAGACCTTGGGCAGATTTGATGACAGTGATGATAAGGAAGATCAACTTCCTAGACAAAGACCGAGGACCATTGGACTGAAGAGGGCTTTAGCCCGAGAAAGGCAGAAAGAGGGACCAAGAGCATCTTACTCCAAGTGAACTGCTTGCCATAGAGATTGACGGAGACAGAGTATTGGCTTGAGGGAGCCAATTTGCATTTGGAGAGACCATTAGAGAAAGCCAAGAAGGACACTGATATTTAGAGGAAGATGGCGAAGCACTATGCCATGAGAAGCATGATTGTAAGGGCCAAGCTCAAATGTGCCCATGCAAAGATTCAGGCTTTGACCGAGTCAAAAGAGAAAGAGAAGCTGAATATTCTTGGGAGGTGTACCTTGAGGCCTCCAAACCCTGATCAGTAAAGCAAATTCCATTTTTGGCACTTTTGTGAAAATTTTGATTTTTTGGGACAGTTTAGCCTGCTGAAAATGTGTTAAACACTCAACGCCACTGGCGTTGCACTCTTTTTTGGGCCATCCAAATGGTAAAAGGTTACCAAATTCATGTTCATCATGAAAAGTACATCAACCTTAGAAAGTTTCAGGAGATTTGGAGCAAAACTGGTCCCTCAAAAAGGCCAAAAACCATCAAAAAATCATGTTTTTGCCCTCTTTTTGCCCTTGGCGCTGTGCGTTTACCAGTCTTGGAAAAATAGGATTTTGACAGGGAAGATGGACATAATTGTGGAACATAAAAGCATATCTGGAACGTATACAAGACATGCTTTCCAATGAGCTATCATGAGCTCAATTTGGACAAGGGGAAGGCCTCCAAAAGTGGCTCACAAAACAGGTCAAATTTTCTGTCTTGGCACTGCGCTTTTACCAAGAAATTCATAGTTTGACTAGTTTCAATAAATTTTGAAATTTCACCTCTGATTTAATTTTCACTTGGATAAATGAGAATTTACCATTGTAATTATCATGTTTTACCTTTTAACTAATGTATATACATTAGGTAAATCATTATTTTGAGGTCAAATGTATCAATTCTAAAAGTTAGGAATGAGTCACTCTCCTCATCCTAGGCTTTAATAGTCAGTTCCGTTTTTGGTGCAAAAACTCCCTCACCTCATGGATTAGACCCCTAAGGATGAGAGGAAGTGGTTTTGAGTCTATAAGTTGTAGTTTTTCAGTCTTTGTAATGTTTGGCATCAGTTGAAGAGATTGTGTTGCTCAGGTAACATTCTGGCTTGGACATTAATGGAAATTTACAACTATTTTCTTGGGATCCCTGTGGTACAAGTTTTAAACATTGTTTCTTCTCTGTGATTGATTTGTTAGAATGTATTGTTAATTCATAAGCCATTTCACATCTATAATATACTTGATTTCAAGTTTGAAAGACATAATTCATTTTTAGTTATTCTCTGTTTTGGGAAATTAAGTATAATGTGTTCAAATTCTTCAGTTTAAGGAAAATACATTTCATATGCTTTCCTTAGCTCCTCACTAGTCTTTCCATATAATTTAATACTTTCTGAATGTTTAAATATTTTACCTACCTTGCCCCATCAAGAAGACTGCAATTTCATCCTTTTGGCCCTATTTTATCCTCTTGACCTAATTCTGGTTCAGTGAGCCCAACCCTAAAATTAAATCAAAACCCCTTTTTATCCTTAGCTAGCCTAAAATCCTTTTAATCCAGCCCTCTTGGATTTGATTCTATCGAGAGATCCCTCTTTGACTTGGTAGGGCTAGATACTGAGTCCAAAGTTTGGTTTGAGGTTACCTCAATATTGCCTACTTCAGCCTTAGGATCAACCCAAGCGTTAAAATTTTGGCGACTCCGCTTGGGAAATAAAAGAGTAAGATCATATCAACCCCAGTATTAAGATTTCATTGAAATTATTCAACTTGTGGATGATAAGTTTTAGAGTTTATTCAAAGGCTGAATTGAAAAATTTGTAAAGTGCATATTGGTTTTTGAAATTGGACACACGGGCTTCCCAAATATACACCAGATCCAATCCCGATCCAAATCCTCCTACTATTGTTAGTAAGCCTCAGAGTATTGGAAGAAAAGGTAAAGTTGTTGTTGAAACTTCTAGTTCAACTGGAAATCAAGCAAAAAGTAGTTCCATTCCCAGAGCTCATTCATTTCCCGAAGGGTTAGAAAATTTTCAAGATATTGAATTTGATGTAAATTTTGAGCATAGTTTATTTCGGAGTAAATTTTTGAGTTGGATTGATGAGAAAGTTGTTGATTCCTCCATTTCTTTCCATAGTCTTGTCGAAGATCAATTTTCACACTCTCAATTAGGGTTTCAATCAATATCTCAATCAACAACACAATTTTTACAATCTCTTAAAGATTTTCAGAACTACTCTTCACAAGTAAGTACTTGGCCAGCAAGCAGACTTCAGATCTCACCTTCTTCTTCCATCACTTCATCTACTGTTACTCAAAATATCCCTCTTCCCCCTCCTTCTTCCTCATCCACTGTTCACACTACTCAGTCATGGATAAGTCTTCCTTTGATCACATCAGGCATCCAAATCCCTGTTATCCATGTTATTCCTATTGTTCATCCTCCACCTCCACCTCCAGTCATGGCTGAAAGATATGCCCCCCTTGTTCTCCCTCAGAATCCGGGTCATATTCCTGCAGATTATCAAACCAAAATCCCTTTGTTTGATGATACTCAACCTATAATATCTCAAAAACATGTAGATACAATGAATGACTTTTGATCTGTATGAAGTTGATATAGAGGATGTGAAGATGAGGATGTTTGCACAAAGCCTGGGAGGAGAAGTAAGAAAATGGTCCAGAGCTCTACCCCCAACCACTATTGAAACCCTAGCAGTTTTTCATAAGCAGTTTGTAGAAAGATGGGAACAAAAGAAGAATCCTCTTCAAATCCTATCCGAATACGAAAATATGAAAAGGAATATTGGTGAGTCTGTTCAAGATTATTGTGTAAGATTTAATGCAGTGTACAATTCCCTTTCAGCACATATGAAACCACTGGAGGGCATGGTTTTGGTCAAATTCCCGGATGTATTTGATGCTGATATGGCATATTAGTTGCGTGAACATAATCCTACAACTTTAGAAGACATGCAGAAGAATGATGTAAGTGTGGAATCAAATTTGCTGGCCAAGAGAGAAAGGATGAGATCAGAAAAGAGAGTGACTATCAAAGAAGAGACATCTACTTCCGATGCAAAAATGGATTCATTTCTCCAGACTATGGAGAAGATGGTTGACTGATTGACTATTTCAGAGAAACCTGAACCACAGATCTGGAATCCAAATTTCAGAGGAGAGCAACATCAGTTGAGAATCAAGCAAAGAGAGCAGAAAGCACCTGACCAAACAACACAACAACAAAAGCAGATAAGGACCCCATTACAATAGAATTATGTCCAAGGAGAGGAAGCAGAAGATGGTGAAGATCCAGTAATTGAAACAAATCATTTCTTTACAACAGATGGATTACCCATGTACTTAACTGAAGATGAGGAATATATTGAAAATCTGGATTCTCCAATAGATGAAGACTATATCTTGTCAAATGATGATGATTTTGAAACTGAATCAGATGATTACCATCATGGATATATGAATGCTTTGTGTGCACAACAGAAACAATATTCTCTGAGGAGCATAGATGTACCTGTAAATCCTATTCAAAAAAGGAAAGAAGTCCAATCAAAGAATGATATTCAGAAAAAGGGTAAAGAACCTGTAGATCAGAATCATAGCAACATCAATCAAGCATCAACAAGCTCAGCTACTAAAGAGAAAGATACTAAGAAGAAAGAAATTGTGACAAGGGATCTGAATCTTAGAAGAGATACTGCTGTCAAAGAGGTAGATAAAGTCACAACCTTTAATTTAGAAAATTAAATAGCTAAATTGAAAGTTTCCATTCCTTTGACAGAGTTAGTAAAGAATAATCATTACAGAGATCAGATATCTAAAATATTGCTGGTTGATCCTTTTTCCGATATGGTAAATTTTGAAGATGACCATCCTGAGCTCTTTTTTGGTCCAACTATAGATGGTAAATTAAGAGAGAGTGAAGTTCCTCCTTTAAGAGAGAGTGAAGTTCCTCCTTTTTATTTGAGCCTTAGATTGCACGAGTACATACTTCACAATACTATGCTTGATTCTGGTACCTCTCACAATTTGATGCCTAAGGATGTTATGGAAAATTTAGGCATGGACATCACCCAACCTTATCATGATTTGTACTCATTTGATTCTGGTAGAGTTCATGGCAATGGTCTCATTAAAGATTTAGTGGTTTCCTTAGATAAAATTCTAGCTAAGAATATTTTGATGGATGTGGTGGTGGTTGATATACACCTCGTTTCTGAATTCTATTGTCTAGATCATGGGGAGCCAAACTCAAAGGTACTTTACAACTTGATTTTTCTTATGCTACTATTCCTATTTTTTGGGCAATTGAGGAAATTATATCGGGAAAAGAAAATGAAGTATATGATTACTAGTAAGGAGAAACCTATCAATCATCCGATATAGGCTGTACATACAAATCTTGGGTATTTTAATTTTTATAATGATGGTGATTTGAATGATGTAAATAATCAGTTAGTAATAGCAGAAGATATTCTAGAAGTTTCAGAAAGTTTTAGATAAGTTTTGGATAAAGAAAAATAAGTGGTGACTTCAGAAGTGATGAACTTTGAAGTGGTGATTTCTTCCGAGCAGCTTCCTAAAGAATAAAAAATCAGTACATAGCAACAAAATGCGCAACAAAATTAGGTAATTGTCCCAAGCAAAACAGAACCAAAATTTGAATTTCAGCATCTAGAAGATGAAAAGGGTTTATGGAGCATGGACTTCGATGGTGTTTTAGGTAAGGAAGGTGCAGGTATTGGTATTTGGATCCGAAGTCCAGTTGGTAAGTCAGGTGGAATTCTAGCTAGTGTTAGAGAATGCTCTTATAAAATTTCTTTTGTCTGTTCTAATAACGAAGCAGAGTATGAAGCCTTGATTACAGGTCTTAAAATTTTGTAGAAACTTGGTGCAAAATGAATTTCTGTTTATGGTGATTTTGAGCTTGTCATAAAGCAGATGAAAGGAGAGTATCAAGCAAAGCATCCCGGATGACAACTTATAGAAATGCAGTTTTGGATGTCCTAAAAATGTTCCCTGAGCATAAATTAACAACAGTACTAAGAGCTCAGAACATAAATGCAGATTATCTTGCTACGATAGCAAGTAATCTTAAAATTCCAATGAGCTCCAGTAAAAAAATTGAAATTCATATCAAACATAGACCTACTGTTCCAGATAATTTAAGGCACTGGCAGGTTTTTTGGGATGAAAAATGAATAAATAGTTTTTTGCAGAATGAAGGAAAATTCAAAGACGCTTTTATTGATGATGTTTATGATGTTGATGATCAAGAGATAGAAGCTCGTCAGATGAATGTTTTGCAGTTGAAAGATAATGTTATTCCTAGAGGTATGATACCTTTAGAAGATCTGTTCGATTAGGATTATGTGGCCAAAAAACTAACATTAACTCCTACAGAAAAGGGTGTGGAAGATGTGAACCTTGGAACAACAGACAAGCCCAAGATGGTTAATTTGTCCAAGACATTATCTCCTGAGGCGAAAGATAAGTAAATTAAATTGTTGTCTGAATTTTCTGATATTTTTGCATGGGATTATTCAGATTTGAAGGTTTATGATAATAATATTATTCAACACACTATTCCCATCAAGCTGGATCATAAACCCTTCAGGCAGAAGTTGAGAAGGATAAACCCAAGATTGTTGCCGTCCACTGAGAAAGAGGTAAACCGATTGTACAAATCAAGTATTATTGTGCCAATTATGTTTTCTGATTGGATTTCAAATTTGGTGCCAGTAAGGAAAAATACTGGAGAGATAAGGTTATGCATAGATTTTTGGAATTTGAATAAAGTATCTTTAAAGGATAATTACCCCCTTCATAAGATGGATCATGTTCTACAAAATGTCACGGATGTCACTACTTCACAATTATTTAGGTTATAATCATATTTTGGTACATGAAGAAGACCAAGGTAAGACTGCTTTCACAACACCTTGGGGAAATTTTCAGTGTGTTAAAATGCCATTCGGACTCAAGAATGCAGGGGCTACTTTTCAGCGGGCGATGGATATAGCCTTTGCTAATGAAAAGGATGTTTTATTAGTGGTGTATCTTGATGATTTGACAGTGTTTTCTGGTTCTGATGATCAACATTTGTATCATTTAAGAATTGTTTTTCAGAAATGCAGGGAGTTCGGGATTTCTTTAAATTCGAAGAAGAGTCTTTTTGCCTTGGAGAAAGGAAAATTTCTTGGTCATACAATTTCCAAAGATGGTATTCGCATTGATCCTTCGAGAGTAGAAGCCATTCATAAAATAGACTTTCCACAGAACAAAAAGGAGATACATGATTTTAATGGTAAGATGAAATTTTTTCACAGATTTGTCCCTAATTTAGCTGAGCATTTGAGAGAAATGACTAATATGTTGAAGAAGGAAAACAGTGTAAAATGGACCACCGATGCTATGAAGTCATTCAACTTGGTAAAACTTGCTTTGAGCACAACCCCTGTTTTGGTTAGTCCAGATTATACTAGTGATTTCATAATATTTTCATTTGCATTCGAGCATACTTTGGCTGTAGTTTTAATGCAAAAGAGAGATAAGGTTGAACAACCTATTGGTTTCTTTAGTCGAGCCATTCGAGATACTGCTCTTTGTTATAAAATTATTGAGAAAAAAGCTTTAGCCCTAATCAAAGCTTTGAAAGATTTCCGGATCTATATTCTACATTCACATATTGTTGCCTATGTTCCAAATGCGGCGGTAAAACAGATTCTCACACAAACTGATCCTGAAGATCGGAGAGGTAGGTGGATAGCAGCTATGCTAGAGTATGATCTTGAGATAATGCCTACCAAACTGATCAAGGGACGGGGATTAGCTAAACAGAAGGTTGAATCCAAATTGAATGCTCTAGACATAAACCTTATTGCAACAATGTCAGATGATGAAGAAGATGGCGCTTTAATACAGGTATCTAAAATGTTTCTTACTTCACCATGGTATTTTGATATAGTATATGTTCTTCAACACTTAAATCCTCCTCCTAGAGTGTCAAAAAGTTAGGGTAGGTCTTTGAAGTTAAAATATGCTAAGTACTGCATTCTAGGAAGTGCCCTTTATTGGAAAGATCTAGGAGGTGTTCTTTTGAATTGTCTGGTTGAAGATGAAGCTAAGCAGGTAATGGATGACTTTCATAGGGGAGATTGTGGAGGTCATTTATTTTGGAAAAAAACAGCTAACAAAGTGTTGAGAGTAGGGTATTATTGGCCAAATTTATTTTTTGATTTGTATAAAATAGTCACAAACTGTCATGAATGTCAAGTTTTTTAGGGAAAAAGGAAACTCCTTCCCCTTCCGCTGAAACCAATTGTAGTAAATGATCCTTTTCAATAGTGGGGACTTGATTTTATTGGGGAAATTCATCCCACATCATCGTCACAACACAGATGGATCCTAACAGCCACTGACTACTTCACCAAGTGGATCGAGGCTATTCCTACAAGGCAAGCTACAGACACAATAACAATTCGATTTTTAGAATCCAATATTCTATCTCGTTTTGGTTGTCCTCACAAGATTATTACAGATATTACTGCAACATTTAAGTCAAAGAAGATGGTTGAGTTTTGTCAAAAGTATAATATCAGATTGGGTCATTCCACCGCATATTATCCACATGGCAATGGATTAGCTGAATCCTCTAATAAATCTTTGGTGAATATCATCAAGAAAATGTTAGAGGAGAACAAGAAAAATTGGCACAGGAAGCTTACCAATGCTTTGTGGGAAGACCGAGTGAGCAAAAAGAATTCAATAGGTATGTCACCTTTTGAACTAGTTATGGTACAGATACAATGTTTCCTACATCACTTGCAGTTCTGGTTATGAGATTATTGCAGGAGGCAGATAGTGAAGAAGATGATATGAAATTTCGAATCAATCAAATTATTCACCTTCAGCAAACAAGAGAGGAAGTTTCTCATACTACTTCTAAGCTTCAGGAGAGAATTAAGAAGATTTATGATCAGAAAACCAAAGAAGATAAATTTCAGCTGGAGGATGTAGTGCTGAGATGGGATGCAATAAATGAAGATAAAGGTAAGCACGAGAAGTTTGAAAGTATTTGGAGGGGACCCTACAAGATTTTTGCTTATTGAGGACAAAATTCCTATTTTATACAAGAGATGAATGGAGATGAACGTTCAGGAGGGTTGGGCAATGATAAGCTCCTGAAACATTATTATTTCTGATGCAGTTTCTGAGATCACTTTCATTGTATGTACCTGTTTATATTTTCTGCAAAGTTTGAACAAGAAGATCATCTAGGCTTGGGGCCCGAAAGTGAAGGCTATAAAGCTTGTTGATTTTCTGTTGTTTTTAGAGTTTTAGAGTCAGTTTTTGAGTCATTTTCTAGTCTCTTTAAATGTTTTCTGAGTCAATTTTAAGTTATCTGCATTCTATTGGACTGTTTGATCGTATTTACCCAATGGTTGACCGTATTTACCCAATGGTTGATCGTATTTACCTAATGGTTAGGAACTTTGTCTATGGTGTTCTTGACACCTCCAAGGAGCTGCCATCCCCAATAAGGCCAATGTTAGTGTCAGTATTGGTATACTTCCACTAGGGATCAAAACACATTTGCATGTGCATCTTAGGTGTCTCATACCGAATAATTTTTTTATCATTCTGTTAGGTCATGAAATAAATTTGCTTCACTGGTGGTTGTCATTGTCAAATAAACTTTTTCTCCCTCCAAGATTCATATTTTTGACTCATTCCCATGTCCCTTTGAGCAAAAGAAACCTATAAAAATGCTTTGCTTTACTTAAAAGTCTTTAAATAAAAAATTCATTCAAAATTAGGTCAAAAAACAGTTTCATTAGGTCATTAGGGTTTTGCATTTTTCAAGGTCTTCCCTTCATTCCAATGAGGTCAGCACACATATGAGAGGGATTGAAAAAATATGATCATGATGATTTCATTATGTTTTAAGGATTGTATTTTTAGTTTCAGGACTTTTTATCAAAATGTCATTTTGATAAAAAAAAGTCATTTATGTAATTTATTTTATTTTTTCTAACGTAATTTTATGCTACTATATGTAATAATTTCATCCCAAAGCTGTCAAAGTGAACATGTCAAGCCTCAGTGAGAAAAAGAAAAGCTAACTCTAGATTGATCCAACCTGCAAATGAAAAAGTGTCAAAGAGTATCAATGAGAAAAGGAAGAAGACTTCAAAACGTAAGAAAGTGGGTTTTTTCAAGTTAAATTAAATCCACATGCCTATAAAAGCCCATCAAACACTTCAAAAGAGGCATTGTTGCCTCTCAAAACATCAGAAGCATTAAAAAAGGAATAATTTGTGAGTTTTTGAGTGAAATTGTGTTAAGTTTCCTTGGCACTGCGTGTTCAGCACTTGGCGCTGCGCGTTTGCACCTGCGTTGTGTGCCTAGAGATTGGCGTTGCGCCCTTGCCTGAGATTTTCAACGTGTTTTGTGAAGGCACTGCGCGCCTGTAGCTTGGCACTGCACCCTTGCAGAGGCGCTGTGCCCTTACCACTGGCGCTTCCCCCTTGCAGAGGCGTTGCGCCCTTAGCACTGGCGCTGCACGCCTAGCCAGAGAAGGTTCCTGAGTCTTCTAGCTGCCCAACCAAGTTTAAAACTTCTCCAAATTCTTGCTAAAGTCCTCCAAGCACTCTTGGGTGGTAAGTACATGACACAAGCCCTATTTCTAAATTATTTGGTCATTCTTAATTGAATGGAAATTAAACCCTAAATAAAACCCTAATTTTAGCTTATGATCACAGTTTTAAACTTTGTTTCATCCTCCTATAAGGAAATATCAGTCATAAATAAGGTATTTTCATTGATTGAGGGTTTTCAATTATCTAGTTTTTCCCTACACACATTCCCTTTCACTCATTCCCTTCATTCACACTCATTCCCTTCATCTTTCAAGCCAGTCATCTCATCCCCTTCCCCTCATCTCATTTCTCTTGCACCCTAGGGTTTCCAATTCAAATTTGAAGATGTCAGAGGAAGAAAACAGTGACATTGTTGGTGAGGCACAAATGCCAAGGAGAAATGATCACAAGGGAGGAAAAATAAACAGATTTGAACCCATCACCACAAGAGAACTTATGTCCTCTCCTCTCATTGTATCTTGTTTCAAGAATGTGGGTTGTTTTGACTTTTGTGAGAGAGTGAAACAAGTCCAAAATCACCCAGAGTTAACAAGACTATTCATCATTAATATACATGACAAGTAGTTCAATCTTGTTGGAGTTACATTTGAGATGTCCACCAATGCCATTGCAGCTGCTATAGGGATACCTAGTGTGGGAGAGAGGTTGTTTAAACAAGCAAACCCGGACATGAGTTATTTTGAACCATACCTCAAACCTAGGTATAAAGATCACAACAAGTCTATTTTCCATTTTTCTCATCTTCTTGACCAGTATGTGCCCATTATGAGGATAATAATCAAGTATTTCACTTGTGAGGGAAGGTTTTCCTGCCTCTATTCATACCATATCCTTCTTCTTATGCATTTCACTAGAGTTAGAATGCTACATTTGCCTTATTGTCTTTTCTATAGCATTGAAAATATGGCTTACATTGTGCAAAAGAGGGATTACAATCAGCAAATGCAGAGCCTATTTCATCATTCACTCATCAAGATGGTGGTCATGCATCAACTTCAACAGAAAAACATTTCATGGGATGCATTCATTTCCAATGAGGTTTTCACTACACCACCTGGCCATCATGAGCATGATATACCTTCATCATATCATACTCCTGTATCCACTTCTCCATCACATCCCGATGTTCATACATCACCTCCCACTCATATCCATTCACCTCACGTTGATCCTTCCGCATCACCTTTCCACAACCCTTATCCATCATATCATGATACCAGAGCATCAAGCAGTAAAAGGGACATTGTGGCAGCTGGCACTAAAATGATTGACATTGAGCCATTTCCTTTGACATATTAGCAAAACAGGTAGACAAAGGCAAGGAAAAGGCTACAGAGCCTATCACTGTTGAGGAGGAGGACAAACATGAAACTAAGCAGGAGTTTCAGTTAATTGACCTTGATGACGAGGATGACGTTAGATTCACCAATGCATTGATCAAAAGCAAGGAGTCCAAGATTAGTGAGCTTCAAGCTAATCTTGGTAGAGAAAAGAATGTGATTAACTTTCTTTAGCTAGAGAATCAACAGTTGAAGACAAAACAGGCCATTAGTGAGGTCAGGGTAATCAAATTTTAGAGAGAGGCCGGAAAGGCCAAGGCCTTGCTGGATGAGACCTTGGGAAGATTTGATGACAGTGATGATAAGGAATATCAGCTTCCTAGACAGAGACTGAGTACCATTGGACTGAAAAGGGCTTTAGCCTGGGAAAGGAAGAAAGAGGAAGAATTGGCAGAGTAGCTTAATCCAAGTGAGATGCTTGCCATAGAGATTGACGGAGACAGAGAGCCTTAGCTTGAGAGAGCCAATTTTCATTTGGAGAGACTGTTAGAGAAATCCAAGAAGGACACAGATATTCAGAGGAAGATGACGAAGCACTATGCCATGAGAAACAGGATTGCAAGGGCCAAGGTAAAACGTGCCCATGCAAAGATCCGGGATTTGACTGAGTCAGAGAAAGAGAAGCTGAATATTCTTGATGAGGTGTCCCTCCAGGCATCCAAACCCTGATCAAAAAAGAAAATTCCATTTTTGGCACTTTGGTGCAAATTTTGATTTTTTGGGACAGTTTAGCCTGCTGAAAATGTGTTAAATGCGGAGCGCCACTAGCACTGCACTCTTTTTTGGGCCATCCAAATGGAAAAATTTCTGCATATTCATGTTCATAATGAAAAGTACATCAACCTCATAAAGTTTTATGAGATTTGGAGCAAAAATGGCCCCTCAAAAAGGTCAAAAACCATCAAAAAATCATGTTTCTGCCCTCTTTTTGGCCTTGGCGCTACGTGTTTACCAGTCTTGGGAAATCCAGATTTTGAAAGAGCAAATGGACATCATTTTGGAAAGTAAAAGCATATCTGTAAATTAGACAGGACAGGCTTTCTAATGAGCTATCATGAGCTCAATTGGGACAATGGGAAGGCCTCCAAAAGTGGCTCACAAAACAGGTCAAATTTTCTGTCTTGGCACTGCAAGTTTACCAAGAAATTCACTGTTTGACTAGTTTCAGTAAATTTTGAAATTTCACCTCTGATTTAATTTTCACTTGGGTAAATTAGAAGTTACCATTGTAATTATCATGTTTTACCTTTTACCTAAGGTATATACATTATATAAATCATTATTTTGAGGTCAAATATATATGTTCTAAAAGTTAGGAATGAGTCACTCTCCTCATCCTAGGCTTTAGCAATCAGTTCATTTTTTGGTGAAAAAATCCCTCACCTCATGGATTCGACCCCTGAGGATGAGAGGAAGTGGTTCTGAGTCTATAATTTGTAATTTTTCAGTCTTTGTAATGGTTGGCATCAATTGAAGAGATTGTATTGCTCAAGTAACATTTTGGCTTGGACATTAATGGAAATTTACAGCTATTTTCTTGGGATCCCTGTGGTACGAGTTTTAAACATTGTTTCTTCTCTGTGATTGATTTGTTAGAATGTATTGTTAATTCATAAGCCATTTCACATCTATAATGTACTTGATTTCAAGTTTGAAAGACAGAATTCATATTTAGTTATGCTCTGTTTTGGGAAATTAAGTATAATGTGTTCAATTTCTTCATTTTAAGGAAAATACATTTCATATGCTTTCCTTAGCTCCTCACCAACCTTTCCATCTCATTTAATACTTTATAAATGTTTAAATATTTTACCTACCTTTCCCCATCAAGAAGACTGCAATTTCATCCTTTTGGCCCTGTTTTATCCTCTTAACCTAATTCTGGTTTAGTGAGCCCAACCCTAAAATTAAAATCAAAACCCCTTGTTTTCCTTAGCTAGCCTAAAATCCTTTTAATCTATCCCTCTTGGCTGTGATTATATTGAGAGATCCCTCTCTGACTTGGTAGGGCTAGATACCGAGTCCAAAGTTTCGTTTGAGGTTACCTCAGGATTGCCTACTTCAGCCTTAGGATCAATCCGAGCGTTAACAGAGTACATACTTCATAATGTATGCTTGATTCCGGGGCTTCTAAAAATTTGATTCCTGAGGCTATTATGGAAAATATGGGCATGGATATCACCTAACCATATCATGATTTGTATTCATTTGATTCTGGTAGAGTTCGTTGCATTGGTCTCATTAAAGATTTAGTGGTTTCCTTAGACCAAATTCCAGCCAAGAATGTTTTGATGGATGTGGTGGTGGATGATATACCACCTTGGTTCGAAATGTTATTGTTTATATCATGGGGAGCCAAAATCAAAGGTACTTTACAACTTGACTTCTCTTATGCTACTATTCCTGTTTTCGAGCAATTGGGGAAATTGTATCGGGAAAATAAAATGAAGTATATGATAACTGGTAAGGAGAAGTCCATAAATCATCCAATACAGGCTGTACATAGAGATCTAGAATATTTTATTTTGTATAATTATGATAGTGATTTGAATGATGTAAATAATCAGTTAGTAATGGTAGAGGAGGTACCAGAAGTTTCAGAAAGTTTTAGAGCAGTTCTTGATAAAGAAAAAGAAACGATGATTTCCGAACAGTCTTCAGAAGAACATAAAATTAGTACAGATCAGAAAAATGAGGTGATCGGCCAAAGTAAATCAGAACCAATAGTTAAGTTTCAACATTTAGAAGATGAAGATGAACTTTGGAGCATGGATTTCGATGGTGCTTTAGGTAAGGAAGGTGCAGGTATTGGTATTTGGATCCAAAGTCCTATTGGTAAGTCAGGTGGAATTCCAAGAAATTTTAGAGAATGCTCTTATAAGTTGGCTTTTCACTGTTCTAACAATGAAGCAGAGTATGAAGCATTGATCATAGGTCTCAAAATTTTGAAGAAACTTGGTGCAAAACGGATTTTTGTTTATGGTGATTTTGAGCTTGTCATAAAATAGGTGAAAGGAGAATATCAAGCAAAACATCCGTGAATGATAGATTATAGGAATGCAGTCTTGGATATCTTAAAAATGTTTCCTGAGTATACATTAACATCAATGCCAAGAATTCAAAACATCATTGCAGATTCGCTTGCTGCGGTAGCAAGTAATCTCAAAATTCTGATGAACTCCAATAATAAATTTTAAATTCATGTCAAACATAGACCTAGTGTTCAAGATAACTTAAGGTAATGGCAAGTTTTTTGGGATGAAAAAGCGATTAATAGTTTTTTGTAGAATGAAGGAAAGTTCAAAGATTCTTTTATTGCTGATGTTTGTGATTTTGATGATCAAAACATAGAGGCAAATCAGATGAATGTTTTGCAGCTGAAGGATAATATTATTCCTAGATGTCTCATACCTTTAGAAGATATGTTCGATCAGGATGATGTGGCGAGAAAACCAACTTTGACTCCTACCGAAAAGGGTGTGGAAGACGTGAACATCAGAACAACAGATAAGCCCAGGATGGTTAAGTTGTCTAAGACATTATCTCTAGAGGCAAAAGATAAGTACATCAAATTTCTATCTGAATTTTCTGATATTTTTGCATGGGATTATGCAGATTTGAAGGTTTATGACAAGAATATCATTCAACACACTATTCTCATCAAGCCAGATCAAAAACCCTTCAGATAGAAGTTGAGAAGGATAAATCCAAGATTGTTGCCATCCATCGAGAAAGAGGTAAATCGATTGTATAAATCTGGTATCATTGTGCCAATTAGGTTTTCTAATTGGATTTCAAATTTGGTTCCAATATGGAAAAATACTGGAGAGATAAGGTTATGCATTGATTTTCGGAATTTGAATAAAGTATCTTTAAAGGATAATTACCCCCTTCCTAAGATGGACCATGTTTTGCAAAGGGTAGTTGGAGCATCACATATGTGACTGCTTGACGGTTATTCAGGTTATAATCAGATTTTGGTACATGAAGAAGACCAAGGTAAAACTGATTTCACGACACCTTGGGGGACCTTTCAGTATGTCAAAATGTCATTTGGACTCAAGAGTGCAGGGGCTACTTTTTAGCGGGTGATGGATATAGCCTTTGCTAATGAGAAAGATGTTTTCTTAGTGGTGTATCTAGATGATTTGATAGTGTTTTCTGAGAAATGTTTTTTAGAAATGCAGGGAGTTTGGAATTTATCTGAATCTAAAGAAGAGACTTTTTGCCATGGAGGAAGGAAAAATTCTTGGTCATATAATTTCCAAAGATGGCATTCGCATTGATCCTTCCAGAGTAAAAGGAATTCAGAAAATAGAATTTCCGCGTAACAAAAAGGAGATACAAGCTTTCAATGGTAAGATGAACTTCTTACGCAGATTTGTTCCTAATTTGGCTGAGCATTTGCATGAAATGACTAATATGTTGAAAAAGGAAAGCAATGTAAAGTGGACCACTGATGATATGAAGTCTTTCAACTTGGTAAAGCTTGCTTTAACCACTGCCCCTGTTTTGGTTAGTCCAGATTATACTAGTGATTTCATAATATTTTCATTTGCATCTGAGCACGCCTTGGTTGTGATTTTGATGCAAAAGAAGGATCAGGTTGAACAACCTATTGCTTTTTTTAGTCAGGCCATTAGAGATGCTGCTCTTTGCTATAATATTATTGATAAACAAGATTTAACCTTAATCAAAGCTTTGAAGGATTTCCAGATTTATATTCTACATTCACATACTATAGCCTATGTTCCAAATGCAGTGGTAAAAGAAGTTCTCACACAGACTGATCCTGAAGGTCGGAGAGGTAAGTGGATAGCAGCAATGCTAGAGTATGATCTCAAGATCAGGCCTACCAAACTGATCAAGGGACAGGGGTTAGCTAAGCTAATGGCTGAATCCAATTTACATGCTTTGGACATAAACCTTATTGCAGAAATGGAAGATGATGAAGAAGATGGCACTCTAATACAAGTATCAGAAATGTTTCTCACTTCGCCATGGTATTAAGATATAGTGTAATTTCTTCAACACTTATGTCCTCCTCCTAGAATGTCAAAAAGTAAGGGTAGGTCTTTGAAATTGAAATCTGCTAAATACTGCACTCTAGGTAGTGCCCTTTATTGGAAATATCCAAGAGGTGTTCTTTTGAATTGACTGGTTGAAGATGAAGCTAAGCAGGTAATGGATGACTTCCATAGGGGATATTGTGGAGGCCACTTGTTTTGGAAAACAACAGCTAACAAAGTGTTGAGAGAAGGGTATTATTGGCTGACTCTATTTTCATATTTGTACAAAACTATCACAAATAGTCATGAATGTCAGGTTTTTCAGGGAAAAAAGACACTCCTTCCTCTTCCGCTGAAGCCTATTGTAGTAAACGCTCCTTTTCAATAGTGGGGACTTGATTTTATTGGGGAAATTCATCCCACATCATCAGCACAACACAGATGGATTCTAACAGCTACCGACTACTTCACCAAATGGATCGAAGCTATTCCTACAAGGAAAGCTACGGACACGATAATTATTCAGTTTTTAGAATCAAATATTTTGTCTTGTTTTGGTTGTCCTCACAAGATTATTACAGATAATGCTGCAGGATTCAAATCAAAGAAAATGATTGAGTTTTGTCACAAGTATAATATCAGGTTGGGCCATTCAACCACATATTATCCATAGGGCAATGGATTAGCTGAGTCCCCTAATAAATCCTTGGTTAATATCATTAAGAAAATGTTAGAGGAGAACAAGAAAAATTGGCATAGAAAGCTTACCAACGCTTTGTGGGCAGACTGAGTGAGCACCAAAAAGTCTATAGGTATGTCACCCTTTGAATTGGTTTATGGTACAGATACAGTGTTTCCTACATCACTTGCAGTCCCGGTTATGAGATTATTGTAGGAAGAAGGTAGTGATGAAGATGATATTCAACGTCAAATCAATCAAATGATTCACCTTCAACAAACAAGGGAGGAAGTTTCTCAGACTACTTCTAAACTTCAGGAGAAAATAAAAAACATTTATGATCGTAAAACCAAGGTAGATAAGTTCCAGCTGGAAGATGTAGTGTTGCAGTGGGATGCAAGAAATGAAGAGAAAGGAAAGCACGGGAAGTTTGAAAATATTTGGAAAGGGCCCTTCAAGATCTTAAGTTATTGAGGAAAAAATGCCTATTTTTTGAAAGAGATGAATGGACAGGAATGTTTGGGAGGACCAGTCAATGGTAGGCTCCTGAAACATTATTATTTCTGATGCAAATTCTAAGAGAATGTTTCACTTTCATTGTAAATACCAGTTTATATTTTCTGTAAGGTGTGGAGCAGAAAATCATATAGGCTTGGGGCCCGAAGTGAAGGCTAAAAGGCTTGTTGATTTTTTGTTGTTTGAATTGTTTTTTGAGTTAGTTTTGAGTTAGTGTCCAAGTCAATTTTTGAGTCAGTTTTATAGTTTGCAGTCTTTTGAATTGTTTGACCATATTTTCCCAATGGTTAGGCACTTGGTCTATGTTTTTCTTGACACCTCCAAGGAGCTACCATCCCCAATAAGGCCAATGTTAGTGTCAGTATTTTCATATTTCCACCAGGGATCAAACCACATTTTGCATGTGCATCTTAGGTGTCCCATTCTAAAGAGATTTTCAATCATTCCATTAGGTCATGATATAAAATTGTTCCACTGGTGGTTGTCCTTGTCAAGTGTCCCATTTTTCTTCACAAGTATATGCCTATTGACCCTCTTCCATGTTTTCATAATACTGGAAATAAATCTGCTCTCTTTTCACTTTTATTCAAAATCACTCATTGAGACAGTTGTTTTTTATTTTCCATTAGGTCACTAGGGTTTCATTAGGTCAGCTCATTGCATGGTCTCATTTGCAATAAAGGGAAGCAGAAGGTGTGAAGATGTTCCAGGAATAAAACTCTTGATTTGTTTCAATTAAGTTTGCCATGTAAAGTTACATTTCATTTTTGTAAGTTTTCATCTCAAAAATGACATTTTTGAGATAAAAACAAAGATATTTTTATGTTCTAATTTTATGTAATTTTAAAGTCACTATATGTAATAAACCCAAAAATCTGCATATTCATAGCTAAAGACAATTTCATTTAAAGATACAAAGATCATGTTAAAGCATCCAAAGCACCAAGTGAAAGGTTAATGAGAAGAAAGGAAAATGTGAGTTCCAATCATTCAAAAGTCAAAATCATGCAAGATATAAAAAGCTCATTTGCCAAAAGAAAACCTCATTTGTTCATTTTCCAAGAGAAAAAACGCGTTTTGGAGCAAGAGAGTCGAGCGAGGAGAGAAAAATTGAAGAAATTGCCTTGCGCTACGCTCCTGGGTTAGGCACTGCGCTTAAGACAGTTCTGGTAGTGTAAAATTGAACGGCACTGCACTTAGGAGAAGGGCACTGCGCTACTGGGTGAGGCGCTGCGCTTAGGCCATAAACCCTCCAAACTCTTCCAAATTCTTCAAATTTTTCTTTATTCCCTAAAATAAAGTAAGTAAAATCCCTTTTTACTCTTCTTCATTCATTTTATTCTTGTAGGTAAAATTTATATTGGCAAGGAAATCACAAAAGCGCTAGTTTTCCCAAAATTCTCCTCCCCATTATAAAATTTCCCAAAAACCCCTTTGTCCCAAAATTTTTATCCCTAGACCCTATTTCTTTATTCCATATTCCAAAAAACTCTAAAACTACCATTACCTAAGTCCCTGTACCCTTTTCCATCAAAACCCAATTTTTAGGATTTTCACTCTTTTGCCTAGATTTCCCCATACCTTTGACCTGTAATTAAATTTTCATTTTCTTCCCTCTTCATATTTTCACTTCCCATCACCTCACAAAATTTTGTAACCCTTTCCCCATCTCCCTTAATTTTTGTGGCTCCATCCCTATTCCCTAAAGCCCTCATTTCATCATTTCTTTCCTTGCTCCCATTCCCTTCACTCTCTCATTCACTCTCCCTTTTCTTTCTTTTTCCCTGGGGTTTTCAAGTGCCAAAGAAACAAGCATGGAGAGAGAAGACACAGATTACATGGAGGAGGAAAATAGTGATGATGAGTTTGAGGAAAATGAGGTTGTACAACAAAGAAGGCCACATAAAGGAGGCAAAATCATCAGAATAGAGCCAACAAACCTTAGAGAGCTAGAGGCTTCACCTTTAGCTGTCTTGTTTCAGATATGTTGGGTGTTATGAGTTTTGTGAAAAGGTGGAAAGAGTTCAACATCATCCTGAGTTGACTAGGCTCTTCATACTGAACCTCCATGATAACATGGTAATTATTGCAGGTGTAACTTTTTCCTTGTCCACTGCCATCATTGCTGATGCTACAGGGATTCCAAATGTTGGGGAGAAATGGTACAAAGAACAAGACCTAGATAAACATTATTTGAGCCTTATCTCAAAACCAGGTACAATAATGAAGGAAGAAAAGTTTTCCCCTTCAGTTTCCTCCTCAAGAAGTATGCACCGGTGATGAAGATTATCATGAGATATTTTACTTGTGAGGGTAGATTTTCCAGATTGTACACATACCATATCAGGCGATTCATGCATTTCACTAGGGTGAGGATGCTAAACATTCCATATTTCTAGTTCCGGGACATTGAAAAGATGGCATACTTGGTGTCAAAGAAAGAATATCTTCAGCAAATGAAAAACCTCTATCATCACTCCCTCATCAAACTCATTTTGCTTCATCATCTATATCTATAGAACATCTCTTGGGGATACCTTTATTTCAAATGACATATTCACAAATTCCCAAGTTCCTCCATCAGTGCCACAGGAGAGAAGAGAGAAATCTACTAGCCCTGTAGCTGTAAAAACAAGGAAGCATCAAGTCAAATCACCGGGGCCAGTCAAAGAATGCAGTCTAACATATCAGAGAGGGCTTAGAAAATTTTTTGCAACAGAGAGGCAAGTGTTTTCTCCACATGGTGTGGAAGGGGCCTTTCCTTCTTCATCAACAAAGCAAGTACAACAAGCACCGAAAGGAAAGGAGAAAATCATTGAGGTTAGTCATGAAGAAACAGAGCAAGAGCATGAAGATGCCCATGAAGAAGAAGATGATTTTGAGCTATTAGGCCTTGAAGGGTTTGATGATACTACTACATCAAACATTGGCATCAAAGAAAAGGAGGCACAGATCAGAGAGTTGCAAAAAAATCTTGAGAGGGAAAAATTCATCATCTTTTCCCTAGAGCAAGAGAAAAAACAGTTGACAGACAAACAAAATCTTTTGGAGATGAAATTTATACAGGAGAGGAGGAAAAACATGATCTAAGGAGGCTGAAAACATCCAGAAAAGACCATATACAAAAGACAAGAGGCCTCAAAAGAGCCTTAGAGCAAGAAGAGCAAGAAACTCAAAATTTGACTATTGACTAGCAGTTGGCAAAGGAAATGGAAGACAATAGAGAAGTGTGGCTTGAGAGAGTCAACATTAACTTGGAGAAGATGCTAGTGAAAGGAAACAAATATAATCAGATGCTCAGGAACATGGCCCATCTCTATCAGACCCGAAACAAAATTTGCAATATCAAGGTCAAACAGATGAAGGATAAATTGAGGAAGATCCAGAAGGGAAAGAAAAAAGGGGATAAAATAAAGATACTTTATGAAGCTTCCTTAGCTCAAATTTTATAGGTGGTTGTGGGCCCATCCCACACATTTTGAGAAATTTTGAAAATTTTGAATATTTTTGAGTTTTTGGGCAATTTTGGAAAAAACACAGGAAATTCTACTCTAAGCGTAGCACCTTGGCGCTGCGCTTTTTCTTGGGGCATCCAATGAGAAAAAGGAATACATAATTAGGTTCATAATGATGAGGACATACCCCCTATACTTTTTCTAAGCATTTGGAGCAAAAATGGTTAGGAAAAAGGGCCAAAAACACCCAAAAAATCATGTTTCTGCCTCTTTTCCAGGATGATGCTGCGCTTAGAGGCAGTATTGGGATAATGAAGTTTTGAGGGGCCATATAAACTCAAAATAAGAAAAAAAAAAAGAATATCTGGCAAGTAGACAGGACAAGCTTTCCAATGAGCTATCATGAGCTCAATTTGGACACTGGGAAGTCAGTCAAAAGTGACCTGCAAAAAGACCTGTTTTTTCGTCCTTGGCGCTGTGCTTAGGACAAGTTTTCTCTATTTTAAAGTTTTCTATGTTTTTCACGGAATTTTTTAGTTTAATCTCATTAGTTGGGGTTTTTCACTGATTTAATTGGTAAATTATGATGAGGATTAGTTTACTATGGGTAAATTCATTAGCTTGAGTCCTCTAGAGGTCAAATGAATCAGTTTCCTCTATTTTAGAGGCAAGTTGTTTGGTCCTCCTAGTCTTCAGATTCTTGTTCAACATTTGGTGGAAATTGATCCTCATCTCATGGATTCGATTCCTTAAGGCTAGGGAGAGTGGTTTTGAGGTCTATATCTTCTTCTTCTTTCTCATTTGTAAGGGTTGGATTCACTTGGAGCTTTGGCATCTCAAGAGACACAATTTTGTATCAGTTTTGGCTTGGACATTAATCAAATTTGAAGCTATTTTTATGGGATCCATATGGTATTGTGTTTAGTTTAGTTTCTTCTTTTGTGCTCATATGTTTGAATGTTTTGTTACTTCATCCATCATTTCATTGCTAATAAGTGAATGTTTTCAATTTAGATGAACATAATCCATAATTGTTATGCTATGTTTTGGGTTAATATTCACTATTTGTAATTTGTTCAGTTTAGAAAGAAATCATGATTCCACCATGATCTTTCTAGCTCCTCACCTGTCTTGATCATCCCATCATCGAAACCCTAAAGTGCTAAACCATTGTACCTACCTTGCCCCATAGAACACCTTGCAAATTTTGACCTAATTTCCCTTGCCCTAACTATTTATGCTCCTTCTGATCCAGCACAACCCTATACAATCAAAATCAAAACCTTAAGCTACTATACCTAGCTTAATATCTTCTTTCCTCAGCCATCTTGGCTGTAATCATACAGAAAGAGCCCTCTCCTGGGCTAGTAGGGCTAGCTACTTGGCTAAGCGTGGTTTGAGGTTACCTCGGAATTGCCTGCTTCAGCAGGTTTCCTGGTAGTGATATAAGTTATTTGCCTTGGTTAATAAAGCATTTCAACCATCACTCCCCATTTTTCCTTCATGCTTTAGGGGCATCTGTTACAAAGTAATTTGTCAACATGCTCACTTCCCGTCCCTGATCCTAAAGTTCCTCGTGACAAACCTTGTGCAATGTTTCCACCATGAAGAAATATGTAAAGACATCCCCTAAAGACTCAAAGAAAACTACCTTGAAATATTATTGAAGGAACTTGGTCAAAACCCTAGTTTTATTTTTTAGGGTATTTCTTAGTTTAAAGGTCACACTGATGTCATATGGACAGTTCTCTCTTAGTGCTTCCAACACCCTTATTTCATGGAAAACCGCGATGATCCATTTCTAGCAGTGTTTTCTCAAATGGAGGAGAAGCTTCGACCTCTAGAAGTTACAGGGCAACGAGTTGGTTGTTAAAAAATGGTGATAGAGTCGATCTATCTAATTTTATAGCTTTGATCTCATCCATGGGGGTTTATCCCTTAGAAAGTGGACCTTCCTCCACCTTTCATGGGCTCCCAACCTCTTCTCCCTTCCTATAAATTGGTCCCCGTCGTTCCATTACTAGTTGGTCATTGTTGGGCTAGTCTGAACTCTCGTTCCCTTTATATTCTTGCACTGTTATAACACCTAAGTTGTTCGGGAGAAGGAGTGCTTTAGAGCTTCAGTGAAGGACTCTGATTTTCACCAAAGGGAAGCCTCCAACATCATGGCTTGGGTTGTAAGCTCTTCCTTTCATATTCATTAATAAAACATCGGTTTTTTTCTTTATATATTTGTCTAATATTTTATGCAAATATTCTTGTACTCCTTGATTTACTATATAACTAATGTTTAATGATTACTATGTATTGGATTATGTTTGTTGTTTCCTCTTTATCATCCACAAGTATTCGTGTGCCACTGGTAACATGGAGTGAGCCTAAAAGGATCGTGGATCAAGGTCATCATCAACGGGTTCGAACATAACATCAGGGAAAAGGTACCCCTGTATCTTTTCCTATCACATTTTGAATATTAGCTAAGAAATATTTGCATTAGAAAGTATCTCAAGCTGATAGACCCACTCTAGGGCTAAAGAGATTTCCATTGTCTGTAGAGGGGATTTATCTTGACAAAAATTGACCACAATCCTTTTCAAGTGTGCTAGGGTTTCCCATTGTCCCTTATTGATGTAGTGTTTCTCGTTGCATATTCACTAGAAATGTCCTCCCTTGCTCAATACAAGGAAATTAGAGAAGACATATTTGTGGAATGGATATAACACACGCAACAATAGGTTCATAATAACCTATAGAAGGATACTTCCAAGTACAATTAGCAACACGAACTAAATCAAGTTCCACACAAGTTTCAAGTTGGTAATAAGGTGTGGTTGAATTTATAAAAACAGCCCCTCACAAGCCTGAATAGGAAGCATGGAACACTCCAATATGGGCCTTAGAATAATAAATTTTGTGGATGAAAATTCTTTTGAATTTAATATCCCCCCTTTCCTTGGACTACATTGATTATTTAATGTGGATTTGCTTTAACTATATTTTCCAGCTTTGTTTAACACCTCAGAGGTAGTTGAGCAATTAGCCCCACTAAACCCAATATTGACTACATTTAATAGGCTATAGTAGACTCTATCATGGACACCAAGAAAACAGATACCCATAGGTAGAACATATAACTCTATTAAGTTATCAAGGCTTGGCAACTTCTTCACCAAGGAAAGTGATTCACCAAGATTCAAATTCAACAAAATTTTCCCAATATGATGATGGAGATTGATGCAATGGATATAATTTCTTCCTAAGGGGAGAATATTGATTAAATTTGACATCGGTGGACACCAATCTCTTCCATCGACTTAATAATTATCTATCTTGTTGGAAATTTTTCTATAGTTCTTTGGGTCCCAAACTTTAGGGGCCATTTTGAGGCCCTAAATGATATATTTTGGTGATTCAAGGGGCATATTACATGTTATGTTTACCCTCCACCAATAATGGTAATGATTGTGTGTTTTTTTATTTATTGGTTTTATAAGATGGTTATCCTAGCAACATGCAAGAGAGTATCATAATCGAAGCCACTGCTAAACTCTTCTTTGAGCATGTTTCGATTGATTTTGGGATACCTAATACCATTATTTTAGATAGGGATAATAGGTTTCTTAGTACCTTTTTATCTAGCCTATGGTCTCTAACAGATACCAAGTTGACCAAATCGACCACCTTTCATCCCCAAATAGATCGGAAAATGGAAGTGGTCAACAAGATGAATATACATATCCTGTATATCTACAACTCTAAGCATATGTGTACATTGGATAAAATCCTTCCATACATTTATTCTATCTATAAAAAATACCTCCATAGCTCTATTGGTCATAGTATTTTTCAAGTGTGTCTATAGTTACAACCATTTTCCCCAATTGATGTAACACTTCCCATTGCATCTCATCAAGAAAGTCCTCTCATGCCCAAGCAGAGGCAAGTAGAGTAGCCAAATTTTTGGAACAAATACAAAACCTCCAACAAAAATCCAATGCCAAGTACAAGAAGTGACATGACTATAGGTTTTAACCCTATAAAATTAATCACTGCCAACATATTCATAATAAAAATAAAGAAAAGATGCAATGGTAAACAAACAAATTTACAAAGAGATTTTATCCTGGAAACCCAAACTTGAGAAAACCAACAAGCTTTTTCTCATTATGTTTTGTGTACATTATCACAATACAATATATATCCCAAGGCACGAATCACAAATCTAACCATAGTTAAATAACCAAAACTACAAAAACATGGGCCAAAAACCACAAATAACTGGACACAAAAAACAACCCCTCTAACCCCCCTTTTGTTTGTGGTGCATATAGGTTGTGAAAAGAATATAACACATACCCAACAATGAACAACATTGAGTTCCACACAAGTTTCAATTTTTTTATAAGGTGTGGTTGCATTTACAAAAAAACACCTCATGGGCCCCTATAGGAAGCTTATACCACTTTGATATGGGCCTTACACAATTACAAATGCTATGGGTGAAAATGATTTTAAATTGAGTATCCCCCTTTACTTGGAAAGCACCCAATATTTAATGTGGATTTTCGTAGACCATATTTTCCACATATGTTGGACACCTCGAAGGAAAACTAAGTAAATTGTATCTCACATAACTCAATCTCGACTGCATTGAATATGATACAACAAACCAGATCATGGACACCAAGATGAAGGATACCCGCAATCATAACATACAACTTTATCGGGCTGTCAAGGTAGGGAGGCTTCTTCACCAACGAAGGTGTATCACCAAGTCTATCCAAATTTATCAGATTTTTCCCCATATTATGAGGAATATTGACACAATGGATACCATTTCTTATTAAATGGGGGCAACTAATCCAAGTTGATATCAGTTCCCACCCACCTCTTCCACTGACTCAATAATTTTATATCTCCTTGGTATTTTTTCTATGGTTTTTCAGGTCCCAAATTTCCAAAGCCATTATGAGGCCCTAAATGATGTTTTTGGCGATTCAAGTGGCCATGGGTTGCCATGACATCCCCTTGTCCTAGCTAAAAGTTGCAAGTCTCACATAGTTATTTCCAACATTCTATTGTGTGCCCCAAATGGACATCGTATGCAAAAGGTGTGCCCCCGAGAATTTGATGTACCAACTAACCACCTTAGGGTAGGAAAACCTTTTGGAGCTTCATATTCTAGGGTTAGGGTTTTCATCCTATAGGTTTATTTATTTATGTTAAAATTCCGTTCTTTAGGCCTATTGTAATATTTTTTTTAGAATACATGTAGTTTCCATATCTTTATATTCAAAGATAGCTACCACCATTATGGTCAATTTGTGTTCTACAATATTTTGTTTTTTTATTTATCAATAGAAGTTGGTTTTCACTATATTAATGTGCTCTTTGCTATATTTTTTTGCGTATTCCATTTCATTTCCTCCCTTTCATTTAATTTGCTGTAAAACCCATATCACTTTCCCCATCAATAATCCACATGTAATCTCATGGTTGATAAAAATATGTTTTATTATCCTTGAAGTTTTGGCAATGTGATGCTTTCAACTATCCTCAATAAAACCCTAATTTTTTGAGCAGCTTTACTAACACATAATAATTTCCCTTTTAAAATCATTTTGTTTATAAAAAATAATGATGTGTAGAGCATAAAGCATGATAAGGCTCTAAGAATAAATATCTATCCTAATGCTAGCACTTAAAGCATCACATTAGAGGTGCTTTGTTCCATTTATTCCCAACGTTCATCCCATTCATATATATATTTTTTTGTAAGCTCTAATTATTGTATTGACTGAAGAAATATGTACAATATATAAACTAATATGGAACCTCAATTATCCTTGATATTCCAATTTGGAAACTAGATCGTAGGCAATAATTGAGGCTTGATCCTAAGTTTATCAAAATGAACTTGTTGTGCATGACATATAGGTGATTACATAATAAAAAAATGGCACTAGATCCATGAAAATATATCAATGAATAATAAAAACAATAAATACTAGATAATATTTAGAGAAAAAGGATAATTGTTAGTTATATAATACCCAATGAGCATGTTGAAGCTAGTTTCCTAGATAAGGACGTGCAGGTTGGCCTGGAGGAGATGGGTCTCTGTTACGAAGGATGAATGTTTCCATTATTTGCATGTGCCCATCCATAATATGGTAGAGAAAAGTAGCTCTTCCATGCGAAGGAGAAGCTCATCGTGGATTTAATTGTGATCAAAGAGGATCTTTCCCAATAGGTTCTTAAGGTACCAATACAGATCAATAGTGTGGAGATAAATATTTTGGCGTGGTCATAGAGTACTAAAGTTTGGAACCCAAATCATCACTTCCACTAAAAATTTTGAGTCTAAAACTTTATTTCTCTCATCCACAATTTCTCGTTCAATATAAAAAATATCATGCTTGGAAACCAGTGGTATGTACTCATGGTACCTATCAACCGAATCTTGGGCTTAATTTTGAGCCTGGGTGTTGTTGTGAGCAACATGAATTCCATCTCCCCTCTTCCAACTTACCCTTTCACACGACACAATGTCAAATCAAGGGATGTTGTAAGCACTTGCGAGAAGGAAAGGTAGAGCATTTTGTTAGTAGGAGGGAGAATGGATGGGAACATGAGTATAGAGAGTGGATAATGTAGTGAGAGGAAGAAATGAGTAGATAGAAATAACTAGAACCTAGAAGTATCAAACGAAACAAATCAAACCAAATATAAACCATAAACAAGGCTAGAATTAAACTGAGAAACCTCAATGCATGACAATGTTGTATACCTAAGAATGTTGAAGGTGAGAAAGAGTTTGCTCCTTCAAGATTTAGAAATCATCCTTGACTGTAAGATCCCATCTAAGGTGAAATTAAGAGACAAGAACCACTGGCATGAAAATGAAAGACAAAGGAGGGACACGACCAAGCCAGGAGGGTTTGGTCCTTCAATTTTCCTAGTGACTATCAGATTATCTCTCAAGTGTTGTCCTACTTGCTCCGTGAGATTTCTCTTCTTCCTCGCATAAGTCACTCTCCGTAATGGGAACATTTCATAATAGAATTCTAGTTTTAGGGTGATATGCATTGGGATTCAAAATTAAATCAATGGCAAACCTCATTCTATCCAGATCCATAATTTCAGTATGAATGGGATATGAGCGATGCTTACACAGGTGACAGATCAAATGATGCAAATTCATTGTGCTCTTCATTCCTTCATTGAACTAATAAATCTCTAGCCACATTTCCAACCTTCAGCTGGAATGAATCTAAGTGGCATAATGTTGACTACTCTACACATGATCGATACATTTATCCTTATCGTTGGTTTTTTCCAACACATAGGGACACTTCCATCAAGGAATTAAGATATTTATGGTGAATATACATGCATTCTTGATAAATATGAAGCTGTAGGGAGGGGGGGAAGGAGAAACTAGTGAGGAAGCTTCATCAGTGCTTCTACCATTAGAAAGATAGTCTTCAAATTTATTTGTCGATTTGTGAATATGAGAGGTGAGGACAATCAAGATGTGGGGAAGGGAGGAATTAATGTATTTTAGATAATAATCAATCCACCAATTGACAATTTTTTTTTGGAATTTCCTCCATTAATCGGGTGCTTCATTTTTTTCATTACTATAAGCCTAGTCCCCCTTTATTATTAATTTGGTGAAGGAAAGTTGGATGACATATGAGAGGCCCATCTCTAGGTAGAAAAATTATGCTAAATTATTGGAATTATATCCCACAGGTCCATAATACAATAATATAGCATATCCTTAATCATATTTGAAATTGGATTCATATCCAATTTTTCCTAAGTTGTCTTTCGAGGCACCATCAAAGTTGAGTTTGACAAAATACGAAGGTGGGGGATACCATGAAGAGGGGTAGGAGCTAGGAGTAATGGGGGGGAGAGAAGAAGAGGGTGAAGGTAAAGGATAAATGAAGAGTTTTCTAAAAATGATAAATTTGGAGGAGGGTGAAGTCTAGGCATTCAGGGGCTAAGGAATGCGGGAAGTGGGTTATTTAATAACATTCAAAATCTTGGACTAGACTGTATGTTCAGGGAGACAATTATTTTTGTAAATGTAATTATTCATTTCCTTCAAGATGGCCTAGACCAGAAGACCCAACAATAAGGTCCAGGCTCTGTTCAAGATGGGATATTAAAATTGAGATGAACTCCAATTAGTGATGGTGTTTCTAATGCTTCCTCAAAGAGGAGGTCACCTGATCCTGAATATCTTTATAGTAGTTGTAGGTATTCAATAGGTGGTTGGAATTTTCTAAATTATTGTGACATAGATTGCAAAAGGAAGGATCTTAAAATTTGTATTTAATCATTCGATCCCATGTGAGAGTTCTCTTCTTAACAAATATCCAAAGGAAGTAGGCTACTTACGGCCATAGGTTACGAGACCAAATATGCTTTTGGACTTTGTGAGATGGTAAGTCATTATGGCTAGCCGCAAATGAGTAATATTCCTTAGTGGTGAACACGATATTGGTATAATACCCCCATCGATGTTTATATGGCCCTTCTTGGATAATTTTTTTTCTCTTCTAGAGATATTCCCAGAATTTATTAAGATCAACTTCTTCTCATGGGTTAGGCCAGCGATCCCTATTTTTACAAGTTCACTAGGAGGACGGAGGGGCATTCTCTTGCTAACAATATGCTACATTAATAAAATGGTGATATTGAATTGATTCTTGGAGAGTGGAGAGGAATCCATTATTAATTATTTTGGGAAGTTACTACCACGAGTCCTCCCAGAGGAGAGTTGATCTTCCATCTCTAATATCGTTGATCTTCCATCTCTAATATCCCCAAAATTGTGCATTTTAATGAGATTATTATTAGAATTAGCTTGGTTCTAGATAGATTAGCCTTGAAGCAGGGAGGTAGTCTTTGATATGATATTGAAATGAGATCCCATGGTTTTATTTTTTATTTCATATCAATTTTTCATGGTTATTTACCTCCCAGTATTAATCTCCACCAAGTTTTGCTCCAAAAACCTTGTTGGTGATTTCTAGATCTCTAAGGCCAAGACCTCCTTTTGAATTGGGTATGCTAGATTTTCCTAATAGAATAGGGCCCATTTATTTTCCATGGTGGTTCCTCCCCATATAAAAGAATGTTGAATACTTTTGAATGATTTTAGGATTCCTTTGGGGACTGTCATGGCCAAAAAGAGAAATATTAGTAGCGATTAGAACACCAATTCGATAAGGACGAGATTCTCCACAATATTGAGGTATCTAAAGGTCCAACGATTCAACTTTTATTTTAGATTCTGAATAATCTCATTCCAATGTTTTTATTTGATAGTGGAATCCGCTAGGGGAGATCCCAATGATTAATATGAAAAGTGACATATTTGTTAGCCCAAGATGTGAGCGATATTTATTTGGATGGATATAACAATATTAAAGAATAATATTTTAGATTTGGAGAGGTTGATGGAAGTTCTTGAGGCCAACAATAATTATTTTATGCATTATAGTTTATCTAAAAGTTTGAGAACCCATTAGGAGGATTTCATCCACAAACAGTTGTTCCAAAATATGAAAGTCATCTCTCATAATCCTTAACCCATTGAGAAATACTTGAAAAATAACTTGGTGGATGGAACGACCAAGGAATTTAGATACTAAGATGAAATGGAATGGGGTGGGGGGGTCACCTTGTTGGATGTCTAGATAAGAGGCAAAAGTGCATGTTAGGGAGCCATTAAGGAATATGGAGAGGAACGGTAGGAAACAAGAGAAACCACCCAATTGATACAATAATTTGAGAATTCAAAAGCTTGAAGCACTTGTTGAATATTGGACCAACTAAGTTAGTCAAAATATTTTGGTAAGTTGATTTTGATCAACATACTTGGTTTTTTTAACTTTTTCAAGTGAATGATTTCATGGATAACCACAATATCGTCAAAGTTTTTTCTCCCTTTGAAATTGCATGTTTGTTCTAGAGAAATTAACATAGGAAGGTTGGGCTTGAGATGATTAGTTGTGAATTTTACTATTATCTTGTAGATTGCACTGGAAAGAGAAATAGGCTAAAAACCAAACATATTTTTTACTTCTTCTAAATTTGGGATTATAGTAAGGAAAGTGGCATTTAGGATTGGAAGAATGAAAGAGGTAACTATAGATTCTTCCAGTAGGGTGTGGATTTTATGCTTTAGGAACTGTGAGCAAGAATCAAAGGAATCCATAGTAAAACAATCCAGGTCTGGCCCTTTTTTTCTGGCATACTCGTGACTATTTCATCCACTTCATCGAGGGAGGTCTCTTTTGTTAGGGATTCATTGTGATCCTCCTTGAAAAGGTGGTGAATGGTGTTAGTTATTTGTCTAATGGAATCCTTCTTGTCATCCTAGAGTTTTGTAAGAATATTATCATATAATATGATGAATCCTCCCTCCATGTCCTCATGATTTTTGAGATTTATACTCGTTGCATCTTGAAGAGAGAAAATTATATTATGGTGGTAGTGCTTGACCATATATTTATGGAAGAATATAGTATTTTTGTCACCTTACTTTAACAATAAAATTCATGATTTTTGTCTCTAGATATGAACTCCTGGGCTTGGTATTCTTCAATTTGGGTGATGATTTCCCCTTCCTCCTAAGAGAAGTTGTTTGAGCACCCTTATAAAATAATGCATTGTTGAAATTGTTCCATATATTCCTCTCTATCATGTTTGGATTAATGGATGTTTCCAAAGTAATCATGGTTCCATTGTTTTATCTTTGATTTTAGATACTTCAGCTTTTGCTAAAATTGGTACATGATCAAGCCGAAGGGAGGGGTTGCTTCTCGCCACCACTGGTTATATTTTTCCAATATTGATGAGTCCCAAAGCCGAAATATTTAAAAGTGAAAGGGATTCTTCTTTGGGTTGGCTTTGATATCAAATTCAAAGCACACTTACTATCTAGTTCCTCCAATCACTCACTTGATAATTTTGTCTCTTGAAGCATGATTATCATAAGGTTTTTCCTTTGTGTTTTGTCTTGTAAGAGCCTTTGTTTTCCTTTGAAATTGAGGCCCATAATATTCCATGTAATTAACTTCATTGAGAGGAAGAGGAACATAGGGAAATATCTTTGTTGTGAATGTCACTTTACCTTATTTTTCTATTATTTCTCCATTTTCCAAAATGATATTTTTGTTCGCCTTTATACCCTTATTCATTCCTTAATTTTGGTTCTTTGTGGTTTCCTTGAAGATGTGTGTTTGGATGGAATTGCTTGACAATCCTAAGCCTTGTTAGGTTGAACCTTTGTGATTATGAAGGTTCATATAGGCTTGATGAAGCATATGTACCTTTTGTCCTGGAACTATTTACATGTATTTTCCTTTCAACTCTTATACCATGCTTGGCAAGGTAGCTTCTTCCACATCCATTTCTTTTGGGTCGTCCTCGGTGTCCTCGAGAGTTGCTTCCTTCGGTTCTTGGTTATCCTTCTGTGGTTCCTCTTAGTTGGTTTCTTGAAATTTTATTTTGATGTAACTCATTTTTTATTTAGGATCTACAGGTTGAGTTTCCTATGATTAATTATCAAGAATTACCATGTCTTCATCAAGGGTGGCATATTTGTTTCTATATTGTTGGATTTATTTTGGAAAAGAGGCATTATGTCGCCCTTGATTCCTTTTAAAGGGCACATTTTTCTCAGAACCCTTTATTCATGGCACGAATTTTGGGGGATTTATTTTTTATTCAAATGGTGATATCTAAATGAATGGCCATATTTGTGGCATCTCCAACAGTGGAATGGAACATAATCGTAGTCTAAGGTTTGTTGGTGGAGCTCATTATTACAACATATGTCTATGGAAGCTAGAAGTGGTTCCGAAATGTTCATATATACACATATGTGAACATATTATGTATACATGCATCTCTTTGTTGCTTAAAATACTTTGACAAAGGCACTTATTTTACTCCCTTCCAACACTTCCTCATTCTACGACTCTCTAGGGAGTGAAAAAAATCAAACCCATATGAGGGATGCTAGGAATTATTCCATTTTTGGGTTATATCACTCCTTCTACAAGCACATATACAAGTTTGTGTCCTTGAAGAAGTAGGGGCCATTTAAAAAAACCTTCATTCTATCCTCTAGCTTTCTAAATATTACTGTGAAAAACCCTTTAGCCATGATCTCAAGGTCTATTTGTCACCTAGTTTGCCATTTTTTTTATCCATCTAATCAAGGCTCTTTCTCTTGGCCACATGCTTATGAATTTGAATATTAGGGCATGGTTTTTAGTGTACTGGACGCAATTTTCTAGTATTACAAATCAAACTTCAAATTTTGGGTCGTTTTCTACCTTTGGTAAACATTTTCCCTTATATATATTTTTTTAGTAAGCTCCCATTGGAGATTTGTCTTTACCCCCTAGATCAGGATTTGAAATTTTTCCATTGATATTTGGTGGTGAGCGACGAGGTGTTGCAACTATGGACCCATGTGCCTTGCTATATTTGGAGAATATGTTCATGTAGGATTTGATTTCCCCCCAAAATATGGGTGTGCCATGGATTGGACTCAACCTAAAAAGTACCCCTAAAAACTCTAAAAAGAAAACCCTAGCTGAAGAAACTATATTAGTTCTAAAAAATTTACGACATACATCCCATTCATATTTTGAAGAACATAATTCCAAAGTTTTTTTTAGAAATGGAAATGAATAAAAATATGCTCAGTCAATTCATTATTTACCTCACGTTAAACACACCAATCATGAACTTGTAGCTTTGTTTGATATGAGTATCCAATTTGAACAGATTATTTGCAAGGTAAGCCAAATAAATATTTTCGTCTTTAAAGGGTTGTCCAATTTCCAAATATTCTTCCACCACTAGACTCTCTATATCTGTGTGTGTGTGTGTGTGTGTGTGTGTGTGCACATGAGCAAGTTTATAAGGATAAAACATTAAAAGGGAGCACCTCTATAAGGAAAAAATTACAAGTAGGTGGTTGCCTAGCCCATAAAATTTATGAGTTGAAAAATTCATAACATGTTCAAAACAAGGAAAACTTAAAGACTATTGAGCATGTATATATATATATATATTTGTGAATAAATATAATAATATTTACAAACTCATATAAATGGCCTTCATTTTCAAAGTTTCAAAAGGAATGTTTGGATGTTGAGTTCAACCACTTTTAACTTACAATCTATGCCAATTGGTTTGATTGGATTCATTTTCCAAACCAGCCCAATAAGAAGGAAAACTAGCTCAAGAAAAATGGGTAGAAATGGCTTTGACATGTCCAAGAGCTCTATTTATGACTATGGTTTAACCTTAGTCATCGCCGTTCATGGAATCTATCTCAATTTGGCCATAAAGAATGACAATTCTCTTGATATTGGGAGCTTTATTCATCTTTGGTGGTTTGGTAGGTTAATGTTTGATAACTTGGAGATATAGCTTAATCACTAACAGTTTGCTCTTCCCACATGGATTCAAGTATTATCCTTCTATATTGTATTTTCTCTAGCACGAAAGTTCCTCAAGATGTTTTTTTGTCCCCTCAACTTATTGCATTCGAAACTATTAGTGAAGCCTTTGATTTTATTTTTGTAGATCAAAAGAAAGGCATAACCTCAAGAAGAATGTAACTATGGGTGGGAAATATGTCATAAAATCTAAAAACATTTATTTGCTCAAACTAAAAGCTCCACTAGCTCATGAAACTGGAATAACACATGTATAAAATTTGTTAGTAGGAAATTTTATTGGCTGCTAATCAAACATTATTTTAGTTTTCCATTAAGTTTGAGAAAATTGAGCCTTAAAGTTGACAACTGTGTATTCAATTTTATTTTTATTTTTACTTTATATATATATATATATATATATTTTTTAATTTTTTCTGGAAGAGGTTTCTTCATCCTCCTATTTGAGTTTAAGCCATTGCGATATCATCTTTAGATTTGATCTTTACTTATTGGATGTGTTGGGATCCTGTGTTTTGATAGATTGGCTAACCAAAAGACAAGGCAACATCAGAACCAATCTTTAGAGTTCCAGGATCTAGTCCTCCTGTTCTCAGAGAGGGATCTCTCAAATTGTTTGCAAAGGTATGTCTTGTTTGCTTTTAAGTATTGATTTTAGACTAGTTATGAAGTACAAGTGTTGTTTGATTTGTTTGTTTGGTTGAATTGATACTGCAAAACATGAAAGGTCTAGGAAAGATAGGTAGAAAGAGGAAATATCTGTTTCATTGGGCAATGGAGTCAAAATGAAGTTGGTAACAGGCTCACAAATGGATATGGGATATCAAAGGGAAAACCTAACTTGGCCACAGGATCCTTTAGTTTTGTGAATGAGGTGAACATTAATAATTTTGAAAAGAGAGGTTTAATTCTCAACAAAGGGAACTTGAAAGCATAATTTGAACATGAAGAGGCGTTTGATGGAAAGGGCTAACCATGAATTTTACAAACCACACTTTAAGCAAATAATGACTTCAAGACAACTTTCAAAATGAAATCTAAGATTCGGGGAACTCCCTAATTCCTCAAAGATTTTATTTCAAAGGAATTAGAAAACATGAAAGATTCACTGATAATTGCAGTCATAGAAGAGGGAACTCCTAAACATCCATGATTACAACTATAAAGACCTTTGAATCAAATATTATAGTAGGAACAAAGGGTATGATTAAAACAGACCTCTTTGGCAAACTACGGACAATGGTACTTTAAAGGGAGACTTCAAAAACAGTTTTCAAGTGGCAGCAGACAAGCAGGGAAAACCATAAATCATGCTGAAACCAACTATTTGAACTATTAGAGAAATAAACAAGCATGAGGACTAAAGAGAAATATTGAAGACTCTAAAATACCTCAGCAAAAGAAAAAATAGAACAATGAAGGATAAACAGGTCTAAGGTGCTTCCAGGAGTCATTTCTTAGCCTAAAATTTTCATCCTACTGTAGTAAGAATTTATGGAACAAAATGAAAACAGGAAAAACAACAGACAATTCAGAATACATCACCAACAGCCAAGCTCATGAATCCAATGATAGAGCCTTCTCAAGAACAAGCATGTCACACCACCATCAAGCTTCCAAGACTTCAATTTCTTCTTCAACTTCGAACAGACTATGTATTATTTTAGAGAGTTTCAGTATTACAACTAGTGATCAACCAACCTGTATCTCATCTTCTTCAGAAGTATTTATATAAGAAATGAGGAGGTGGAAGAGTTATAGGATTGAAGTGTAATAAATTCTACACTAAATTCAACTCCTAGCCTTCAAAACCATGCAAGGCATAAGGCAGGAATGCATCGAATTACAACTTTGTTTCATTTACTCGGTTCCTGATTTTTTAGGCTTAATGGGTAAAAAAGATTGACTTTTATGCTCTTCTTATCTTTATAATAACTTCTACTGACAGTTGGGATATTTTTTTTGCTTGTAATAATTGTTCAGCTATCTTTGGCCTTAATGTTCGGACTGAGATTTGATCTGGGTATTCCTTTGAGGCAAAAAGCTGTGAGTTGGCAATATAGTAGTTGGGAAATCAATTCACCCCTTTGATGTGGCTCTAAGGTGTCCTTTGACTGATATTTCTATATAAACACATTGATTTATCTTCGGATCTGTGTTTAGGCTTGATTAAGCCATAATCTTCATTTTTGACACTGATACGCTTTTATAATTGATGCTGATTGTGTTTTGCTATTTGCAGGTGCGCAGAGGGTTTATTGGAGTTTTTTCTCAGAAAACAGATAATCATGACTTATCGATTCCCTAAAAACATTTAATTATCCGTTTAAAACCCTTCAATATGTATAAAAAATCCGCAAGGATCGTCATCCTTGGCCAATAACAGTGAAAACATCTGCGGGAGGATTTAACTTTAACTTCATCTAAACCTGCATAAAACACATAAACATTATTTAAATCCTGTGAACTCATGGTTTAAACTGCTTAGGAGGGTTGGTGGAAGCGTTTCAGAGCAATGCGGAGGAAGAAAGTGGATGCAGCAAAAAAAGGAGGAAAAACCCGACAGAGCAGCTAACCAGGTGTAAATGGGAGTTTGGGCACGATATTGAATAAGGGCGCAACCATAAAAGGCAAAGAAAATTGAAGAAATGCTCAAAAGGGATTTTGAGGAAACCACCAAGACAAAGGAAAGTTTGGAAACATAGATAGTATCATTATTAAAAGGAAGCACAAAAGAGGAATATCAAGTAGAATTTCGTAAACAACACCAAAATGTTGGATGAAATTATCAAGAACCAAAGATCATGTGATGACAAGACATGATTATTATATAAGGCCATGTTCGTTAAAGTTTCAAGCTCCATGTCAACAAAAGTTGAACAAAATACTTATGCAGATATTGTCAAGGAGCCTATCAAGGAAGAGGAAAGCATGCTTGCAAAAGAAAAGTTTCAAGATCAAAAGATATGGAATTAGAAATTTTTAGGTCTCTGGAGAACTGTACCATGAATAATATATCCTCTCAGGTATCAACCTATATTCCTTGGTGTATGTTATTCTTGCAAAAATTTGGACAAGAGGTTGTAAACTGTAAAGCTTATGCTAGGAATAGAAGCATCTTTGGAAGCTACTCCAAGAATGATTATCCTATAAAATCTCGAGAATATTACAAACAAAGTTATAACAGATTTATATACTTGATTAATGAAATAGAGTGCTACAAATGCAACAAATTTGGACATCTGGCTAAAGATTGTGGGTTAACCATTCCTCCAAGGGAACAATAGCATGTTGTAAATTCTCCCCTAAAAGTTTGGAAGAATAAAAATGAAATTTGTGCACCTGATCTCAAAGCACAAATCAATAAAAGTGTATGGTATGTCAAAAGTGGTTTCTCAACACATATGACTGTGGACAAGAAAAATTTTGTATCTCTACAAGAAGATAGTGATGGAACAACATCAATTGAAAATCATGGCTCTACAAAGGTGATAGGAAAGGGTACATCCAAGCTTGGAAGAAAGAATGCCACAACCACAGATGTGTTACTCATTCAAAACTTAAACCATAATTGGTTAAGTGTGAGTCAAATGTGTGATCAAGGGCACACACTAATTTTCGAATTAAATAAATGTGAAATAAGAAGGGATAAATCAAGTAGGTTGGTGGTGACAACAAAAATAAATCCAACTGATATATATACCTTAGATGAAATTGGAAAGGAAGGTTGTTTCTTAGCTAAAGAAGATGAAAGTTTTCTTTTGCGCATAAGGATGGGACATATGAACTTCAACAAGCTAGTCAAAATTATTAAAATGGACGTTGTGAGAGAAATGTTATAGATTTCAAAACCAGCTACTACCTCATGTAAGCACTATAAGCATGGAAAATATACAGGTGTTGAGTTCAATACTAAGGAACATTCTACTTCAAAACCATTGGAGTTGGTACACACTGACCTGTGTGGACTAATGAGAACCAAAGGATTGGATGGTGAACAATACTTCATGCTAACGATTGATGATTATACTAGGATGACAATAGTCAGTTTTCCGAAGAAGAAATATGAAACCTTTGAATGCTTCGGAATATACAAGGATATGGTTGAAAATGAAACCAATCTCAGAATAAAATGTTTGGGATATGATAATAGAGGGAATTTCACATCCAAGGAATTCCAACACTTTTATGAGGAATAGGGAATAAAGAGACAGTTCTTAGTAGCAAGGAAACTGGAACAAAATAGAGTCTCTAAAAGAAAGAACAAAATAATTGAAGAAATGGATAGGAACATGCTAAATTATTCCAAATTAGGTGATGTATTTTGGGTCCAGACAGTGGAGACAACGATGCACATATAAAATAAAGGAATGCTTAGAAGCAACAATGACAAGACCCTGCATGAACTATGGAAGGGAAGACCAACAAATTTCAATCACTTATAAATCTTTGGGAGAAAATATTATATTAAGAGGAAAGATAAGAATATTGGGTAATTTGAATCTCAAGTAGACGAGGGCATATTTTTTGGGTACTCACACAAAATCAAAGCATACAAATGCTACAATTAGCAAGACTCGACAAGATTGTGGAAAGCATCAATGTAACTTTTGATGAAACCCGTGAGTAAAAAATGAATTAATAATCCTGATCTTAGAGAAAGGAAGAAACAGAAGAACCAAAGCAAGGAGGAAAAGTAAAGGTAGAAGAAGTTATAGAAGAGCAAGAAGAGTCAACTACCAAATAAGAAAACAATCACCATGCACCCTCTAAAGCTCCCAAACATTGGTACTAGAAGAATCATCCATATGATCATATTATTGTTGATGTAAATATAGGAATAGGAACCAAAAGAAGCAGGACAAAGCAAAGTCATCTCACTTTAATATCCACGCTTGATCCCATCAACTTTGAAGAAGATAACCATTATGAATACTAGATTAAAGCCACAAATGAATAACTAGATCAAATTGAAAAGAATGACACATGGGAATTGGTTCCAAGGCCGAAGGACAAAAATGTCATTGGCACAAAATGGGTCTTTAGGAACAAGTTGAATGAAGATGGATAGGTAACCAGGAACAAAGCAATATTGGTTTGTAAAGGATATGTGTAGGTTGAAGGAATATACCTCAAAGAAACATTTGCACTGGTGTCCAGGATGGAAGTTATTAGGATGTTCTTGGCCTATGCATGTTCTATAAATATTAAGTTATATCAGATGGATGTCAAATCAAATTTTATGAATGGAGAATTAAAGAAGAAGTCTACGTAGAATAGCCTAAAGGATTTTTTCTTGCGGATATGAAATATTATGTTTGCAGGTTGAAGAAAGCTTTGTACGGTCTCAAGCAGGATCTTAGAGAATGATATGCTCACATGGACAGGTATTTATAACAAGGATTCAAATAGGGAAATGATGATAGCAAATTATATATAAAATTTGAACAAGACAACTTGACTATTATTGAGGTGTATGTGGATGATATGATCTTTGGAAGCGATGATGACAGGCCAAGTAAGAAATTTGCAAATGATATGCAAAGTGAATTTGGTATGTACTTACTTAGTGAGTTGACTTTCTTCTTGGGACTTCAGATATCTCAAAAAGATGATGGTATTTTCATTTTTCAATCCAAGTACATCAAAGAAATGTTGAAGAGGTTCCAAATGGAAGATTAAAAACTAGTTAGCATTCTGACGGTGACGGGTTGGAAGATAATCAAGGACGATATATCTAAGGAAGAAGATAAATAAATGTGTAGATCGATGATTAGAATTTTATTATATGTGACGAATTCGAGACCAAATGTAATGCATGCAGGTGGGAAGGTGGCTAGATTCCAAGCAGCACCAAAAGAATCCCATGTTGTTGCAGAAAAAGGATCTTCAGATATCTCAAGTGAATAACGGATTTTGGACTATGGTATCTGAAGGGAAATAAATGACCTTGATAGCTTATATAAATGCATATTGGGCAAGAAATATTGATGATAACAAAAGCACCAGTGAAGAAACCATTTATTTGAGTGATTGTCTCGTTTCATGGTTAAGCAAGAAGTAGTCTTTTGCCTTCTTGTCCACAATAGAAGCATAATATATCGCAACAAAAAGATGTTGTACTCGGGTTCTCTGGATGAAGCAAACTATGTAGCATCTCCAAGTAAAGTTTGATGAGCCAAATCTATTATTGTGACAACACCATCACCATAAGTCTCTCAAAGAATATTGTAATGCATTAAAAACAAAACACATTCCTATTAAATACCATTTTCTTCGGGAGGAGGTTGCAGAGAAGAATATCAAGTTACAATACATTGGGATAAAGGAATATATAACTGGCATCTTCACCAAACCCTACCTCGAGATACCTTTGAGTATCTTCGGAAAATTTTTGGGATTCTACCATGTTTACATCGATATACATTCCATCAACCTTCTATATGACCTTAAGGAAATGGAATTGATAACCTAATACCTTACTAACTTTCCTCATGTGACATTGGATCTCTAGGAGCAACCCATCCCCTCGAGGTGTCCAACCCCTAAGATAACTCTCTTTTTCCCTGACTTAGAGCCCTAGTCACTCCCTTGCCAAGGCCTCCAAGAGACTATGAATCTCCAGTCACTCCCATGGGCCTGCTTCCTGGTAACTATGGACTCTTTTTCTCAATTCTATGCCAGTGACTCCAAATTCTAAGCCACTTTTTCAGGGCTAGGACTCAGGCCTTTGCCTAGAACATAGTGAAACTTCTAGAGATGATAAATGACATAGATACAATGTTTTTAAACCAAAAACTGAAACCATGAATTGATCTTACCTTCCCCAATCGGGACTGACAGTACATCAAACACTTGGTAAATATGCAACCTAGAGGTCATGAATGCAAGTCTGAACATAAGGGACTGAAAACTTATTTGAGGTTTAACAAGAAGGGTGACTTCCTTCTCACATTAGTTTTTATAACACCAATTAGGACTTGCATTCATTATTCATTCAGTTACAAATAAAAACATGAAAAGAGCCATGATTGAGAACTGTCATGTAACCATGCTTATAACCAACATATAACTAGATAAATAAAAATGAAAGAATAACCATTAGATCCACATAATAACAAGTACATTTACTCATCTAAGTAAGAGAAACTTCTCTTATTAGACATAGGCAAAAGCCAACCAAGTTTAGGACTTCCACATACTACCTAACAATAGATTTGGTGAACCAAATATTTCTTTTAGCCAACCACCCTCGTGCCATATTCCAACCATAAATGTGGGATCTCATGGGATAAACCAATCCAAACACACCTAAGGGAATCCAGAGGTTAAACCACCTCCACCCTCACCATACCATGATATCACCTAAACTGGTGTCAAGATCACAAAATTGAACCGAGCTTGGATGCATTAGAATTTATTCTCTAATACCTTCAAGAATTTTCTCGTCTCCACCCTCGGGCTTTACCGTGTATTCCACCATTACCGTTCAAGGGATTTCTAGGCCCTTGGAAATTTTCTTGAGACCACCTCACCTAAATCCAAAATATTCCCGTAATGCAAAAGTCAAATTGAGAACAGCCCCATCACACCATGGCTATTCGAAAATGGAAATGTTAGGCTAAAATCCATTGTACAACCCAGCAAAACCCATGTCGATGACAACAAAAGAACAAATACCAACATTCACATACCATGCATGTCAAAACCAGCTACGAAGTCATACATGCAACCTGTTACCTGCAAGTATTCCCATTGAAGTTGTTTGATCCAACTTTTCCTTTCTTGATCCATACTTTCCTTTAATTTCCTTTCCTTGCTTTTCCTTCCTTTTCTTGCTTGCTTGCTTTCTCCTCTTTCTTCTCTTCTCCTCTCTGAGACTAATTCAAAAATTGAACTAAAAAAATGCTACCAATAGATGATCTAAGGTATTTTTATTGATGATGCCTCTAATTTCTTCAATTTTCCATTATTTTCCTTCATTTTTCTCCTCACATGCAACCTGTGACCCTTCACCTTCCTTTTTTTCCTAATTTCCTTTATTTTCATCAATAAATGCCAAAAATACTCTTTTGCCTTTCCAAAGCCTTAACCAATGCCTTTTTGAATTTCCCCTTAGCCATAAAACACAACAAGTGATGCCCACTAGGACATTTTTCCCAACATTCATCTTGGACTAAACGTCCCCTGATTGTGGTCTTATGTTTCCTTTATTAACTTTTATTACATGAAATTTTAACCCGAGGTTGTTACAGACCCCTCCCCCTTAGGGGAACATTTTCCTCGATGTTCTGTGACACCTAGAACGAGCAAAACCGCTGAAATCCAAAAAAATATGCCTCTCGAGCTTTATAACTTAGCTCATTGCAGTATTCACAATAACATCCTACTCAATAGAAAAACCATCATGAAAAACATCTCAACAACACTGCTTATTGGAGATTTATAACACAACTCATTGTGGTATTTACAATAGAAACCATACATAAATATGTACAATATCAAAACTCATTTGCCTCCACCAACAAATAATGAAGTATACATATCCCGCATGTGATCATCCATCTCCCATGTAGCTTCATTAGGCCCAAAGTGCTTCCACTGCACTTTAACTTACTTGATTTCTCAGTTCTGAAGCATGAGTTGTTTTCGCTACAATATGCACTGAGGTTTTGGCTTGAATCCTCCTTCTTTCTCTACCTGCAATACAGATCAATCAATAACATTATCAACATCCTTTACATATGCTTTAAGCAATGAAACATGAAAAAAATCATGGAATTTCATTGTCGGAGGCAGTGCAAGTCAATAGGACACTGGTACAATCCTCTCAAGGATATCGAAAGGCCCACAATATTGTGGTGCCAACTTGGCACATGATCCAATCCTCAAAGACTTCTTCTTGGGCTTGATGCACAAATATACATGCTCCTCAACCTAAAACTCCTTAAATGCCTAGTGCTCGTTTGCATAACTTTTCTTCATGTCCTATGTTTCCTTTAGATTATTCTTTATAACCTACATTTCATGTTCCATGTATTTCCCCATAAGTTCCTTATTCACTAGATCACTCTAGCTGATGGGAGTGTTACAACTCCACCCACAGAGTGCCTCAAGTGGACTCATCCTCAGTGACTCCTAATAACCATTATTATAGTAAAACTAGACCAATGGAAGGTATTCCTACCATCTCCTATGTTGATGCATGACATACATCCTCATCATATCCTTCAGTATTATGTTGACCCTCTATGTTTTTCCATCTGTCTTCGGATGATAAGATGTACTTAAGGCCAAATCTATCCCCAATCCTGCAAAAAACTCCTTCCAGAACTTGGAAGTTAACTTAGCATACCTATCCGACACAATATTCTTTGAGACACCATGCAGTATCATGGTCTCCCTAATAAAGACATGTGCTACCTCACTAGCTAAATAATTAGTCTTTACTGGAATGAAGTGAGCTACATTGCTCAACATGTAAACCAAAACCATGATAGAATCATGTTGCCTCGATGTCCTTGGAAGACCTGTAATGAATTCCATGGAAATGACCTCCCATTTCCATTCTGGAATCGAAATAGGCTGAAGTAACCCACCTGGATGCTTACACTCTCCTTGACTTCCTGACAGTCTAAACAACTAGCCACGAAATCTACCACTTCCTTCTTCATATTCATCCAGTAGTAGAACTTCGTTACTGTTGTCAGCATCCTATGATATCTTGGGTTACCTTAATATGGCTTGACATGAAAATCCCTCAAGATAAGCTTCTTGAGCTCAATGTCAACCAGCGCATAGATCATGTCCCTGAATCTCACCAAGCCATTTGTTGTGAGACAATAGTCCACATCCTGATCACTTGTAACATGTTGTAACCTACGCATAAGCTCCATGCACCTGTCATCCTCTTGTCCTTCTTATAAGACCTGATCCTGTAAATCTATCCTTTATGATCTCACTGTTGCAACATGGTTCAACTGCAATTTCATGTTTAGCACATTTGCAACCTTGTTCTCCTTTCCCTTAATGTATCTGATCTCAAAGTCAAGCTCACTAAGGGTATCCAACCATATAGCTCGCCTAACATCATAATTTGGTTGGTCAAACAGATATCTCAACCCATTGTATCGCTCATCAACACAAATCTCCTACCAAGAAGATAATGTCTTCACATCTTCAAAGCATGAATAATAGCTACCAACTCAAGATCATGAGTCACATAGTTCTGCGCGTGCTCATTTAGTTTCTTGGACTCATAGCATATCACATGTCCCTCCTGCATAAGGACTCGACCAAGCCCTCTCTTGCAAGCATTTGTACATACTACGAACCCTTTATCAGGATCTGCAATATTAACACTGCAGCATTGGTCAACAACTGCTAAAAACTGGATGCACACTCCTATTTCCCTTCAAAGTTTTTACCTTTTCTCTACAATGATGTAATAGGATAGGAAATGCGTGAGAAGTTCATGGTCAACCTCCTATAGTAACCTGCTAGTCCCATGTATGATCTGACTTCATCCACATTTCTAGGAGATGCCCATTCCATGATAGCTTTTATCTCTTTTGGATCTATTGCTAAGCCTACCTTGGAAACAACATGTCCCAAGTAATGTACATATGTCTGAAAGAAACTACATTTACTAAGCTTAGCATACAATTGATGCTCTCTCAGCAATCTCAATACTACTGCTAAATTCTCGACATGTTCTTCCTCATTCTTAGAAAATATCATGATGTCATCAATGAATACAATAAAAAATTGGTCTAGATAAGAACACAACGCACTATTCATCAAGCACATAAAAGTAGTTGGAGCATTAGTCAAACCTAATGGAACTACAACAAACTCATAATTCCCATACCTATTCCTGAAGGCAGTCTTGTAGATGTCCTCTTATTCGATGTGTACCTGGTGGTATCCTGATCTCAAATCAATCTTTGAGAACATTGTTGCTCCCTTCAACTGATCGAACAAGCCATCAATACTCAACAACGGATACCTATTCTTGATAGTTACCTTATTCAATTGTCTGTAATCAATGCACAACCTGGTAGTACCATCCTTCTTCTTCACAAACAATATCGGTGCACCCCACGGTGATACACTTGGCCTAATGTATCCTTTGTCAAGCATTTCCTTCAACTGCAACTTCAACTCCACCAACTCTGGTGTGCTCATTTTGTGAGGTGCCTTTGATGCTGGTGTTTCCCCTAATACCAACTCATTAGAAAGTTCTACTTCCCTGTGAGGAGGAAACTCTGGAATCTCTGTTAGAAACACATCCTGAAACTATTGCAAGAATGGATACCTCTTGAATATTTTTACATCCTCAACATCCTTGCCCTTGTACTAGAAATATGAACTGCAAAAATCACACACCCCTTCCTACAACTGTGCTTAGCCTGCATAGTTATGACCATCCTCATTGATGTAGGCTTCTTATTTCCCAGCAATATTCTCTCTTCCCCATTATAATCCAGGCACTCAATTACCTTGTCATAGCAATCTACCTTGGTCCTGTGAAGATACAACCAGTTCATACCCAAAAGCATACTATATGATCCCAATGGCAGTACATTCAAATTTGTTTTTGTAGGCATACCAGTAAACTCAAATGCACAAGCTCTTACCCAATGATGAATTCTCTTCTTAGTACCTGTAGCCAACTGCACCAACCAAGACTTTGTATGCACTTCTTTTCTCAAGCCACACTTATCCACTAGGTCAAGATTTAAATAACTATAATTATATCCAGGACCAATCAAAATATAAATAACCTGATCAGAAAGTTTATTGTCCATCTCAATAATAGATTGTTGGTGATCTACCTGCCTGTTTTCCACAACCGCATGAGTCCTAGGAATACTATGTCCAACATCCCGAACTGTCTATGCCTCCTACACACTATAGATATGAGGCTTACCTCCCTGGTACAATGGAAAATCCTTCTTATGATGATCATTTCCACATATCCAACATTATAATGGTACTCTACCATCACCTCTAGTCTGCTGCTCTCTAGGCTATGACCCATGTCCTTCTCAGTTGTATTTAACTTCTTGTAAGGAACCAAATTTTCTTTTTCACCTACATCTTGAGGTCTTCCCCTCTTTGGTGTCCACTTCCCTTTAAATTTCTCATTTCCTTTCAAGTCACGCTTAGGCTCAACTTTTCTCTTTGATTGTTCATAACAATTCTTCAACTTCCGGATGGATTCCTCTAATGATCTAGGCTCATCAAACTCAAATTGATCTCTATATTTTATTGGAAATCCATTGATGAATCTATGAATATTAGCCTTTTCCTGCTTGAGATATGGCACATATCTTAACAACTCCAAGAACAGGCTAGTATACTCATCATATGTCATAGAAACCATTTGTATCTCATAAAAATCCTTAGCTCTATCATCGTAGTACCTCTCTGATAGGTTCTTATTCTTGAAGATCCTCTTGAAATCATCCCAAGTCAAGTCTTCTTCCCGAATTCCCTTGAAATTCATCACATCTTCCCACCAGATATTTCCTTTCCCTTTAAGACTGAAGGTGGATATCTTGGCTTTCATGTTTTCTGAATAGATTTGTAATCTGAAGAATTTCTTCATCCCAATAAACCATGACTCTACATCTTCTAACTTCTTCATCTCTCCATCAAATGTAGGAGGCTTCACTTTCTTAAACTCCTCAGGTTAATACTCCCTCCTCCTATAAGGATGATGACAACGATGACTATGATGATGTCTCCTATATGAGGAACTATCATCTGATTACGAATTTTATTTTTGTTGTGCTAATTTCACTTTCAGATTTAAAATTTATTTACTGATCTTATGATTGATGTACAGGTTTCCTTGTTGCTTATGTGTGTCAGACAGGTAATTTAACTGAGTTTTTATAAGTGAATTCAAGAGAATAAAGTATGACATTAAAATGTTGAAAAAAAACAACATAAAGAACATCAAACCATCACACTTGATCGATTAAAACGGAGTTTTGATGAAGGAGTTCACCCCAACTTAGCTACATCTCCTTGGTCCAGCTTCCATGGCTTGGGCCTCTGTATTAGCTCAGTAGTAAAAAAATTGTTGTTTACATGCATCAAATGATCCTAAAACATATTCCAATGAGTTTAGAATGTCAAAATCTATCATAAATGACTATTCATTTACTCAATTTGGCGTTCAACTGATCTAGGCGTGGCATGGGCATGACCTTCCTTCTTGGTAGCCATGGGCTTCAAAATTCTTCAAAGTTACAAAAACACTTGTAGAATTTCTCCTCTTCCTCTGCAACCTATTCCAATGTGTTTAGAGTATGTCAAACTACCAAGAATGACTCTTCCTGAGCCAAAATTGGTCGAAAATTGCTCACGATATGGCCAATTAAATTTTTCCTTAGATTCCTCCTCCAAATCTAGAGAAGACTCCAGATAAGTCCGACAAATATGGAAATCTCGCCAAATTTGGTTTTTCCGCTAACTCTGCCGCCATAATAATCTAGGATTAATTAATTGTTAACACACTTAACTGGTGGATAATCGCATCTTAACTGCGCCTTAAACACTTTTCATAAACCCTAGATTAGTTAGCATTAAACTTCAGATTAGTGGATAATCCCGTGATTAATTTAACTACGTTGTTTTAGCATTCGGCTCCGCACCTATTCATGGTGTTCTCGTCATATGGGAGGAGGGTTGGTCCCCTCCAAACCTCCACTGCTCAATCTAATTGAGTTGAAATATATGTGGGAGCCTTAAGTTATTATGACTCAAGGCAGTAGTGTGGTAGTAAGGCTGATGGTTAGCGCGTGAGAAGCTCATGGGTTCGACCCCAAACCCCATGCATATATTTTGTTCCACAATAAAAATACACGCTTCCAATATGAAATTTGAACTTTGGCTTATTTAATAATACGTGTTCCCACCATTAATAAACTCGACTATGGTTAAAATAAAATAAGCGGACTTTGGTTTATATCCCACCATTAATCAAATCGACTATGGTTGCATATAATATGTGCCTCCACCTTTAAATAAACTTTGGACTATGGCTTAAAAAATATACCATATAATTAAATTTCCCATCATATAAATTAAATATGGACCTTAGGTTAAACCAACCTTCCATAACATAATGAAATTCAATCATAGCACATATATGAAATTTGAACCATGGAGCTAGAGAGGGTTCACCAGAGGGGACACGTGGCGACCCCTGGTTGGTTTTTCCTCCCACATAAAAAAAAAATCAAATTCAACCTTAGGATAATATCCTTAAAAAAAAATCACTTTCAAACCAAACTGGTGAATCTAGTTGTGACACTTGTCACTGTGCCACTGGGCATACACTGATGAATATTCCCTGCATGCTGATTGGGCTGCCATGTCATCAACCTCTCATTGTTTTGCAATCTTTCTGAACGGCGATCAGCAAGCTATATCTTCTTCATCTAAAGTCGGTTTTCAACGAAATGAGTTGCGTTGGATTCCTGGCGATGGGCCGGTCATTGTCGTTCAGTTTCCAATCAATTCTGAGCACTTTAATTTTTGAGCTAAATATTGAGCCTCTGATCAAACTAGAATGATGCCCATACATACTAGCCCTCATGTGTGGTGCATCTAATGATCTTCCACCTCTAACTATGTCTCCTCTATCCATCCTATATCTAGACTGAGACCTGCTACCATAGGCTCCATTACTTTTCTCTTCCTGCTCTTGATTGATCTTCAACTGTGCCTGTTTTTGTAACTTTGAAAATCTCTAAAGAATCATTGCATTAACCTCTACCTTCTTCTCTTAAGCCATTGTAAGTCTTTCCCGAGCCTCAACCAACCTGTCATTATCTTATTTGCAACTTTCGGTCTCTTCCCTCAAGCTACTCAATGTATCTGTTATACCAGGAGAGTACTCTTCTCCTTGCTACCCAATTGATTTGTAGGGAGAGTCACAAGAACTATAGTCTATCATTTTTTTTGTCATCTTGGATTTTCTTCTTCCTGCAAGTGTACCATGTCAATGAAAACAAACAGATACCAAAATCAAATCCATATCTCAGCTATGTTCAAGGGAGGTTTATCTCATCTGCAAGATCAGTCCACATTAGAATGTACATGTATAATCACAAGCTTATCCATATAATAACATAACAACATCATGCATGACAATACCAACTATATACCATGACCCCATGCATGACAAACATAACCTTAACAACATTAGACTTACCCAAAGAGAGCACAACTCGCTCAGATACCACCCTGTAACACGCCTCCTCCCACATTTACCCACTTTCATTAGATTTCCAAGAGTAGACATGAGCTGAGAGTTACTATGATAAGACTCAACCTCCTATATCACCTTAAGGAAATGGAATCGACAACCTAAGACCTTACTGACTTTCCTCAAGTGCCACAGGACCTCCAGGAGCAACCTATCCCCTCCATGTGTCCAACCCCTGAGATAACTCTCTATTTCCCTGACTTAGATCCCTAGCCACTCGCTTTGCAAGGCCTCTATGCGACTATGAGTCTCCAGCCACTCCCATAGGCCCGCTTCCCAGCGACTATGGACTTTTATGCTCAGTTCTATAATATGACTAAAGTGTCTGCCCAGAACTTAGTGAAAATTCCAGAGATGATAAATGGCATAGAGACAATGCTTGTAAACAAAAAAATTAAACCAAGACTTGACCTGATCATCCCTAACCAGGACTAACATTCCGTCAAACACTTGGTAAATATGCAACCTACAGGTCATGAAGGAAATTCTAAACATAAAGGACTGAAAACTTATTTGAGGTTTAACAAGAAGGGTCATTGCCTTCTCACATTAGATGTTATAACATCAATTAGGTCTTGCATTAATTATTCATCTAGTTACAATATATATATATATATATATATATATATATATATATATATATATATATATATATATATATATATATATATATGGGGGGGGGGGGGGGGAGACATAGCCAGAACTTTCATATAACCATGCTTATAACCAACATAAAAAAAAATTAATAACACTGGAAGAGTATCCATTAAAGCCACATTATATAAAGTACATTTACTCATCAAAGAAAGAGAAACTTAGCTCTTATTATACATAGGAAAAATCCAACTAGGATTGACACTTCCACGTACCACCCGACCATAGATTGGTTGAACCAAATCTTTCTTTCATCCAATCACCCCCATGCCATATTCCAAGCATGAATGTGGGATCTCTTTGGATACATCAATCCAAACACAACCAAGGGAATCCAAAGGTTAAACCACCTCCACCCTCATCATACCATGATCTCACCTAAACTGGTGTCGAGATCAGAAAAATTGAATTGAGCTTGGATTCCTTAGAATTTATTCTCCAATACCTTGAGGAATTTTCCCATCTCCATCCTCAGGCTTTACTATGTATCCCACCATTATCTGTCAAGGGATTCTTAGACCCTTGGGAATTTTCCTGAGACCACCTCACCTATATCCAAAATATTTGAGCAATCCAAAGCTCAAACCGAGAACAACCCCATCACACCATGGCTATCCGGAAATGGAAAGGCTAGTCTAAAATCCATTGTCCAACCCAACAAAACCCATGCCAATGACATAAAAAGAACCAAATACCAACATGCACATACCATGCATGTCAAAACCAGTTAGGAAATCATACATGCAGCCTGTTACCTGCAAGTATTCCCATTGAAGTTGCTTGATCCACCTTTTCCTTGCTTGATCCCTGCTTTCCTTTTCTTTCCTTTCCTTGTTTTCCCTTCATTTGCTTGATTTCTTTATTACTCCTCTTGGTTCTCTTCTCCTCTCTAAGACTAATTACAAAACCAAATTGAAAAAGGGCTACAAATTGATGCTCTGAGGTATTTTTATGGATGAGGCCTCTAATTTCTTCAATTTTTCATTATTTTCCTTCATTTTCCTCCTCACATGCAACATGTGACCTTTCACCTTCCTTTTCCCCTAATTTCCTTTATTTTCACTAATAAATGCCAAAAATACTATTTTGCCTTTCTAGAGCCTTATCCATTGCCTTTGCCAATTTCACCTTAGCCATAAAACACAACAAGTTATGCCCACTAGGATATTTTTGCTAACATTCAACTTGGAATAAGTGTCCCTTGAAAGTGGTCTTATTTTTTGATTCATGAGCATTATCTCTCAAGCCAAAGTTCCAAAGCTTAGTCGAACCCTAAGTCTTGACAATTTCCCAAGAAGGGTTCTTTGTAAAATACTTGTAAGAATGTTTAAGTTTCTCTTAATTAGAAAGCAAGCATAGACATAGAAGATTCAAGCATGGATATGTGTCATTGCAAGGATGATTCATGTAACTAATTCCTAAGTTTTAGGAATGACTCAAAGGAGTGAAGAGAAATCTAGAAACAAATCCCATGTATATAATAATAAATTTGAAGAGTTATAAATAAGATAGGTTAGTATTCCTATTTTTAGAAATAATTTCTCTTATTCAAGGACCGACTGCAAGTCTGTAGGGTTTCCTGTTAGTGAGCTTTAGGCTTAAAAATGATTTTATTGTAGGTTTATGGGTAGAGAGAGATAGGTATATATGGATGGCCAAATGAAGGAGAAATCTGGCCACAAAAAAATAGAGTGACGATCCTAACATGAGATGTGTCTAAGTAGAATTTTATGTACAGGATTATAGGAATGAATAACATTATTATGTGGTTTTTAGCTTCGAAATATCTCTTTCTTTTATAATTGATGACTATATCTTGATAAGTGTTTTCCCATGTTGTGTAAATCTGAAAATTATATGTGTGATCTTTGTGAATCTTAAATACAGAAGAATCGAAGTATGAATTCAATTTTTGGAAACATTGGATAAGTGTGTTCTCTGTTGAAGGTGAATTCACTTGCAGGTTAATTTCAAGACATCGTTGTTAGACATTGAGGTGAAATTTGACAACGTATTACCATTTCCTACTTGTGAAATTGATCGTGGTGAAAATAAGATCACCGAGATCTGCGATCATGTGTGATGTGATGAATATGAAAATACAGTGTGTTTCAAGTGAGGATATCAAGATTTGAATCTTGAGATCATTGAAATAACATGGAGCTAATCAGATATTTGATGGCAGAAATTGTGGAACACAGACATGATCAAAATTGTTGAAAAGAAAGTCTATGTAAATCCATTGGATATTGGTAAGAGTACCTTGTCCAAAGCCCTGTACTGATCTCAGGTGTAGAGTATTTAACCGTGGAACAAAAGGTTTGGAAAATACGCCCAAGAATGAAGATCTGTGGTAGATGATATCAATTTAAGTATTGATATTAATCCATGGTATGAATTACATAATGATATGCTTGGTATATGGTTGTCATAATAGTTTCCCGGCCACCATAGTTTGATTCCTGATATATTGGTTTAAATCCTATAACAAACTTATGCAACTGATAATTTCAAGTAATTGAAGGTTTTTTGCAAAAGAAGAGCTTTGGCAGAAGGGCCCAAAACTAGTGACAATTACTAATGTTAGCAAGGCCTTCCAAAGGTAGTGAAGGCATATAACCTAGATTATGCAAAGTTCATTTTCGAACCTGATGGCAAGTTAAGGAGGAAAGAGCATAAGAGATCCTCGTATAGAGGCAAGGGTATGGCCCTGCTATATTTTTTGGTATCAGAGCGGGAATGCTCTTTTGGAGAGAGAAGACAGACAAGAGGTCTATAGAGGAGGTTTTGTGAATTAAAATACTTTATATGCAAGATAAGAAGAAGCTTAGAGCTTGAGGAGGAAAATGAAGTTCTTGATAAGACGGAAATCTACTCTCGGAGAAGTAGTTACATGCAAGGGAAAGAGGTTAGATCAGCTAGAGATGGAAGTTGAGCAGAAGCATTTAGAGTGGCCATGAAATTTTGGCAGCAACAAGATTTTCAAAGCTTGATAGCCAGGAGCAAGTCTGTTAAGATCTGATATGCTAATGGTCTTTGTTTATAGCGTTGTTTTAAGTGTAGGTAGAGGCAGTTGAGGAGTGTCTCAACAAGTAGATCACAACTTTGAAGCGGTGATGATAGAAGCTGGCAAAGAATTCTTGAGAAAGAATGGTGTGGTAGAACCTGATTGTTCCAGTCGATGATTGGAATATAAAATAATAGTTGAGTGTTCTCAAGAGAATATGGGTTGAGTGTAGAATCCTAGAAGGAGCAAAGAAGAAAGCTCAGAAGGTTCCAGATAAAGAACTAGTATTGTCAAAAGACCAAGTACCGAAGAGAAGCTTGGTGAGGTAGTTGTAGCAGGGTTAAAGAGAACTGCTATCGTAGAGGCTTAGTGCAGCTCATAGTAAGTGTGAGGAAACACATATAGATGGAGAAGACGATGACTATTGATAGTCATAACAGAGGTTCAGAGAGAAGCCACAGTAGAAGAAGAGAGAAGGAAGATGCCAAATAAAATGGCATGGAAAGGAAGATGAATGATGAAAAGTATGACAAAGAAAAGGCTGAGATAAGAATCCATATTAGTTTTTTTATGGAGTTGTTCCAAAGGAGTGAAGAAGACCAGAGGTGTGGTTATATAATGATAAAGAAGGTGAAATGGCATAGGCTACAAGAGAAGATAGAGAATAAGATTAATACTCAGTTAATAGAGTAGCTTAGGAAGCTTGAGCAGAGAATGGATGCTCAATTGAGGTTGGAGAAGCTCAAAGGAGTTGAGCTACAACAAAAGAAAGTTGTTGGAGAAGAAAAATTTCCTTGTGAACTTGAAGATGGAGCAATGATGTTTGAAACATTAGTTGAGGCTACCGAGCCCTATGATTTTGAAATTAACAATTTGTATATGCTTGCAAGTGTAATACATGATGATGGAAAATATTTGGGTATTATCAAAGAAGTGGAAGAAGAGAGACTAAATCTAAATTATGTTTTAAATAAGAAGGATGAGACAGTTAGGTCTCATGAGGAAGATCATACACAGTTGAAGGAAGATATTGTTTTCAGCATACTGCTAGAGTTGTAAGCAAAAGGAGTTTGGATTACATTGGTAGCCAAAAGAAATCAGAAGAGAAGGAAGATATCAAGCATACAAATGTAATGCTTGAGGAAGCTTACAGAGAGATTTTATTGTTAGAAAATATGTTAAGGGATTTTAAGTCAAGCCATGGACTGAGACCTCAAGTAAATGATTTAAGTTTTAATAATTTTGATGAATAAATGAGGCTTCTTGAAGAATGCATAGGTAGAGATGTGAATGAGAAATATTCAGTCAACCCAGAAGGATAGATGGAAGTGTCACGTAACAGTGACAAAGAGAATAATAGTAATGAAGATGAAGATGGGGCAGATATGACTCATACTGAATAAAAGTCTGTTTTAGAACTAAATAGAGCTTATTTGTAATATTCCCAAATGGGAAAAGCAGGAATATAGAAAAAAAATGCTTGAAATAGTAGTGTAAACATCACATCAAAGCATGAGACCAATATGGAGCCTTTCCATTAAATCAAAACAGCAGCAAAATAGTACATAATAATGGGGCATAAACCATACAACAAGATACAACAAGCCTCCAATAGATAAAACCCTCAAGATAGAGGTGCTGCTACTATATTAAAATATCAAAGACACTGCTACAGTGCACTCACAAGAGAACTGCTACAGAAAATGAGTACACAAAATATAAAGGGCTGATATATGCCTCAAAATATACAATAAGTGAAGATCAATTCTCTATACAACCTCCAACAAGAACCCAAGAGGGTCTCCGGGAAAAACACCCAATAATACAATATGAGCTGCAGCCATAGGGCTGAAAGTATGTTGCAACCAAGTAACTGAAGAGTTATGGATAAAGATGATATGAAAATAAGTATGCTCTCCTCCAATGGATCCTCCAGATGAAAGGTTTTCCCCTTCACTGAAGAAGACACTCTTCAAAATCACCCACTGCAACTACCCCTGCAACTCCTCCCTAAAATAACGCAGATCCGGACTGATACTGCATTGTAGGGGATAATAAAACTGTGTCCTAGTGCCAAATATGTCAATTAAGTCCCAGGGCCTTCTTGACTAGCCTCCCAAGAGAAAGGACCCCTCCTCCTATGAGATCTAGCTCAGAAATCACCCAAATCAACCCTCCACAACTTCTGCCCTGCAACACAACACAACCTCAACAAGAACTGCGATGTACCATAATACTGAAGCTTTGGCCTGATGCCTGAATGTGGAATGATAGTGCAATACTCTCCCTTTGAGGCTCCTCAAGGACAGAGGTGGGATTCCCGCTCGGGAACACCCTGTGCTAAACAACATTGCAATCTTCGCTAAACAGATGAAGAGAGCAACAAGTCTAAACAGACCATAATATCAAAATATCATAACATAACATGATGAACTATGGTTACCATCCTCTTCCTTATATAAGTGGTGAGCTTCCTCACCTTTTACCCCACTCATTAAAGCCACTATATTCATGCATGAGATCTCCCTCCAAAATTGCATTGTCCCTCAATAAATGTCCACTCTTCCATAATACCGTTGTTGATTTGGTCAAAGTTGACCCAGTCTTCATGCTCCAGCCCCTTTTCACACATAAGGGTGCTTTATCAAGCCACTAAGATGTCCTCCTTTCGCATTAGGAGTGATTTTATTCCTACTAAGGAGATTTATGGGTCTCCATACCCTCTTATTCATCAAACAAAGAAGCAAAAACAAAAATTAATATTCCAACTAGCTCATGGCTAATTGGGAATATTACAGTCCTCCCCTCCCAAATGTTGCTTGTCCTTAAGCAACTGTAAAGGTGAGTGTTGAAACTCTTCTCCTCCTTCCGTGGTGACACCTCCATGTGATAATCTCTCCTCATAATCCAAGTGTCTCCCAATCAATCCCTCCATGACATGCTCCTCCCAAGTTCTCATGAGATGCAAATGACTCATCCCACAAGGAAGAAAAAGACCCAATGAAGCAATCATGGTTTGCCCAATGTTCTCCCTAAAATATGAAGCATAAGAAACATGGAGAATCTCTCTCCCAAAGGGCATGCTCAATCCTCCCATCCTTCCTCCCTTCATTCCAATAATAATAAGAAGAACATCATCAATGTATGGGATCAAAATCAGTGATACATAAACAATCATATGCAATAATGGAGGTGGATCATAGTCCCACATGTGGAACCAGCGCAGTATATCTCCTGACTGCGTCAGATAATGATATGATAAGTGGTTTCACCACCACTTACTTGCTGCCATAGTCTTCTCACATGTTTTGAGAAGGTGAAAAATGTTTGGTGCCTTTGGAGTGCACCCTGAATGGTAAATAATCTCCCTATATCCTCCTAGGGAGTGGCCATGCTCAACAATTTTTATGACCCAAAGTTGGCCATGAAGTTTATAAGGAAGAATTCTCCTACTTGGAGTAATGGTCTGCACATACATGGTAAAGGAATGCAAATAACCATCAAGTAAATCATTATGCACATAAACATGATCCTTACCATAAACCCTGCTCATACAAATGGAGTGGCTCATAGATAGATCCCCTCTCATTCCCAAAGAGGAAAGAGGTGGCTGTGATAACTCCTTCAAAGATTTATGTATCTCCTCCATCTCCACATGGTCCATGCATCTTCTCAAATGTTGATATATCTCCTCTTCAAATCCTTCCCAAGTAAACCCCTCCATGATGGTATGGTATTCTCTCATGGAATAAGTACGGTTGGAGAGAAAATCTTCATGTGCTGCATGTAGTAACTTATCCCTAAGCTTGGAAGCTCTAGATAAGAAGATACTACCATGATAGTAGATGACCTCATGTCTGACTGAATACCCCTCCTCTAAAAGCTAGTCATCAAGTATCATGCATGTAAAAAAATCCTTGGAATAATCCACTAACGGTTGGGATTTCCAATATGGATCTATCCTCCAAAGTGACAGCGTTAATGATCTATCATATAAAACATATTTCATGTGGCTGCTCCCTTCTTTGACATCTCCTATGCCAAAGTCACATATTGGAAGGATGTTATCCTCCCTCTGCTGCTCCTTTCTCAGTGCAAGATCTGAGATGAGAGTGGGTAATGATGATATTAGAAGATTCATCCCTCCTCCTTGAGTCTACCCAAGGCTCTCGGCACTGTATCATGACCTCCCAATGCTCCCACTCCTTTTGGATCTATGAGTGGTGATCCATGTTGTGAGACACTTCTCACGAAATTCTGATCAGGTGGCCTCCCAGGTGGTTTGCTATAAAACAATAATGTCTCATGGGCCAAAGTCATGTGCATAATAGATGGGACAGTTAGGTCCTTTCTTCCACTGTGAAAATCCATCTATGTTTTCAATGTGGAAGTTGTTTGTGAGGGATATGTGTGCATGCCTCTAATCATCTAACTTTTGCCACTTTTTCTATCCACCCATTCCATCTGCAAAGTCTCCCATTCTGTGGTGACCTTCCCCAAAATAATCAACCATTGCACACCCAATATCACATTGGGGTCAGGTATGTCAACCAAAAAGAAGTGATCAGTCAATGTATATGCCCCCATGGTGACAGATAAATATGGAACATAATGCATGCACTGCATAGTTCTAGCTCCTAGGACCAAAACAGAAAATCCCTCAAAATCATCAATGGGTATTTCCCTCCTCTGCACTAGTTGGGCATCTATAAAATTGTGGGTATCCCCACTGTCAATCAAAATTGAAATCATCTGATCTAAGATGGAACCTCAAACCCTCAAGGTCAAGTACTTGGGTACTCCTCTCAATGATGCAAGAGCCCCTCCAATTGGAGAAAATGCCCCATCCGCACCTCCTAATGGTGGTGGATCATCTCCTGTTATGCCAGCATTGTGACCTCTTTCTAGTTCCTCTTCTTCTTTCTCCTCATCATCTGAGAAGACCTATATATAGTGTGCCTTTCCTGCTACACATCTATGTCCGGGTGCCCATGATTCTTGGCATGTGAAACGGAGCTTCCTTCTCCTCAAGTCTCTTCAGACATCATCACTAAGAGGCACTTTTTTTTGGCTCTCCTTTGAAAGAGGAGCCTTCTCTTCTTTTCCCTTGGATGGAAAAGTGGGCTTTTGTTGAAATGTTTCCTTTTCTTTTGGCAAGGCATCTTGTAGATCTCTAGCCCTTTCAATGGAATCTTGAATGGTAGTGGGTTTGGTAGATTTAACCAACCCATGTAGAGGTTCTTCTAACCCATCAATAAACATATAGACCCTCCTTGTTGCAGATAAATCAGGAACCATAATAGAAAGTTTTAGAAATTCAAAAATATAAGTTTCTAGATTACCTGATTGTTTGAGCTTTGCTAGCCCCATGAAATGTGCCTCCGGATCTCTCCGATCAAACCTCTCCACCAACCTCCTTGTGAACTCTGAATATGCAGTCACATTTGCATGACCCAATGTAGACAAGCCATGAAACCACCAATCATGTGCCTCACCCTTAAGGTGTAGTGATGTTATCTTGATGGCCTCCATCTCTGGTACTTGGTTCAACTGGAAGTAGATGTCTAGATTCTCTACCCATGATTTGGCAGTGCATTTAGATGACCCATCAAAGTTGGGTAAGAAAAATATGTCCATAGTCTGGTGTAGATCATGATTCTGTATGAATCCTCCACCTCTGTTGTGATGCCTAGGTCTCCTATTGTCCTTGATCTGCAAAGAAAAAAGAAAAAAAAAACTCAAGTGATCCTTGAATCTCTGAGATTGAGACTCATACTCCATGAAATAGTCTTCAAGAGTTTCTTGTTCCTGAAACCCTCCATTTCCCACTGCTAAGAAAGTAGGAATTGTATAGCGTCGGGAAACTTGCTGCTGCTTCACTGGCTGATCACTCCAGTGATGAGAAATGTCGGAGCCTTCACCATGTAGAAACCCTTTAGGGAATTCCTTGTATCTATCCATCCTTATCTCCTTTATTTATCTAGCAATATCTTGCATGGTTCGAAGAAGAAGCTTTGGATACTCCTCCTCATATCCTTCTCATAGAGGGGTTTTGCCTTGTCTTCCTTATCATCTGTATAGTCATACTTCTGGTTTCTTATTATCAGATACCTCTTCTCTCTATCTGTGAGAGGATCTCATTCTTCTGATGAGATATTGGCTTAAGATGCACAGGCTGAGCTAAGATTATGCTCTGATACCACTATAATATTTCCAAATGGGAAAAGCAAGAATATAGAACAAAATGCTTGAAATAGCAGTGTAAACATCACATCAAAGCATGATACCAATATGGAGCCTTTCCATTAATCATAACAGCAGCAAAATTATACATAATAATGGAGCATAAACCATACAACAAGATACAACAAGCCTCCAATAGATAAAACCCTCAAGATAGAGGTGTTGCTACTATATCAAAATGTCGGAGACACTGCTACAGCGCAGTCACAAGAGCACTGCTACAACAAATCAGTACACAAAAGATAAAGGGTTTATATATGCCTCAAAAGATACAATATGTGAAGATCAAGGTTCTATACAACCTCCAACAAGAACCCAAGAGGGTCTCTGGGAAAAACACCCAGTAGTACAATATGAGTTGTAGCCCTAGGGCTGAAAGTATGTTGCAACCAAGTAAATGAAGAGTTATGGTTGAAGCTGATATGAAAATAAGTATGCTCTCCTCCAATGGATCCTCCGGATGAAAGGTTGGCCCCTTCACTAAAGAAAACACTACTCAAATCACCCACTGCAACTACCCCTGCAACTCCTCCCGAGAATAACGCAGATCCAGACTGATACTGCGTGTAGGGTATAATAACATTGTGGCCTGGTGCCAAATATATCAATGGAGCCCCAGGGCCTTCTTGACTAGCCTCCCAAGAGAAATTACCATTCCTCCTATGAGATCTAGCTCAGAAATCACCCAAATCAACCCTCCACAACTTCTTCCCTGCAACACAACACAACCTCAACAGGAACTACATTGTACCATAATACTGAAGCTTTGGCCTGATGCTTGAATGTGGAATGATATTGAAATAATCTTCCTTTGAGGCTCCTCAAGGATAGAGGTGGGATTCCCACTCGGGAACACCCTGTGCTAAACAACACTAAAATCTTAGCTAAAAAGCTGAAGGGAGCAACAAGTCTAAACAGACCATAATATCAAAATATCATAACATAACATGATGAATTATGGCTGCCATCCTCTTCCTTATATAAGTGGTGAGCTTCCTCACCCTTGGCCCCACTCATTAAAGCCATTATCTCCATGCATGAGATCTCCCTCCAAAACTGCGTTGTCCCTCAATAAATGTCCACTCCTACATAACAACGTTGTTGATTTGGTCAAAGTTGACCCACTCTTCATGCTCCAACCCCTTTTCACACATAAGGGTGCTTTATAAAGCCACTAATATGTCCTCCTTTCACATTAGGATTGATTTAATTCCTACTAAGGAGATTTATGGGTCTTCATACCCTCTTATTCATCAAACAAAGAAGCAAAAACAAAAATTAATATTCCAAGTAGCTCATGGCTAATTGGGAATATTACAATATTTGACTACTAAACTTAGTCAAGGAGATGAAGGGCAACTATTGAAGGTTTTCAAGGAATAAGAAAGGCATGTTGAAGATTATGAGCATCATTGTGATGAAGTACTTGAAGATTGTCAAGTATAACAGGAGTTGTTGGAATATTTGCTAGAGGAATATGAGTACGAGGATGTGATTGTAGACTGTGATGAAGAAGTGTCTCAAGATTTGATTGAGACAGAGATATATGTTAGTTTCCAATTTCCTAATGCCTTGGCTAGCATAGGAGAAGTGAAGAGTGAGTCTGTTATTGTAATTAGTGAGTTGAAAGGTAATTTACTCCGTAGGATTAAATTTGAAGATAAGAAGCAGCAAATTAATATTGCAGAGGGATATGTCTTCAATGACATTAGGGATGTATGGGTGGTAAAATAAAAGAAAAATGGAGAGAGAAACCAACAGCTTTAAGGTGAAAGTATGAAAGGTTACCAAGGTGTTTATATCCCTGAGAGTGAAAGCAAAGTGCAGTGGAAAAGTAATTAGAATGAAGATTATTTGATACATAATGCATAATTGCGAGATAAATAGATGAACTATGGGAATTGATGCAAGTTCCTAAGAAAATCTACAACATAATTAAGCTTACAACTCATTGCAAAGTTGAATTGAAGGTGAAGAATGATGAAGGAAAAGATAGTGTAGCACTACAGTACAAAGTCTGGGATCCAGGAAGATAGAGAATGGAGACACATGACTAGGTGGTCATGTTTTCTTTCTACTTTGGGAGTGTGATGGATGAGCATTAGCTCTCAAGCCAAAGTTCCAAAGCTTGGTCAGACCCTAAGTCTTGACAATTGCCCAAGAAGAGTTCTTTGTAAAATACTTGTAAGAATGTTTAAGTTTCTCTTAATAAGCAAGCAAGCATAGACATAGAAGATTCAAGTATGGATGGGTGTCATAGCAAGGATGATTCATGTAACTAATTCCTAAGTTTTAGTAATGACTCAAAGGAGTGAAGACAAATATGGAAACAGATCGAGTTATAGATAAGATAGGTTAGTATTCCTATTTTTTAGAAACAATTGCTCTTATTCAAGGACCAACTGCAAGTCTGTAGGGTTTTATGTTAGTGAGATTTAGGCTTAAAAAGGAGTTGATTGTAGGCCTATGGGCAGAGAGAGATAGATAGAGATGTATGTCCAAATTAAGGAGAAATCGGGCCACAGAAAAACAGAGTGAATATCAGAACATGAGATGTGTCTGAGTAGAATTTTATGTGCATGATTATAAGAATGAATAACATTATTATGTGGTTTTTAGCTCTGAAATATCTTTGTCTTTTATAATTTATGACTATCTCTCCATGAGTGTTTTACCATGTTGTGTAAATCTGAAAAGTATATCTGTGATATTTGTGAATCTTAAATACAAAAGAATTGAAGTATGAATTCAATTTGGGGAAACGTTGGATAAGTGTGTTCTTTGTTGAAGGTGAATTCACTTGCAGGTTAATTTCAAGACGTCATTGTTAGACATTGAAGTGAAATTTGACAACATATTACCCTTTCTTGCTTGTGCAATTGATCGTGGTGCAAATAAGATCACTCAGATCTAAGATCAGGTGTGATGTGATGAATATGAAAAGACAGAGTGTGTCAAGTGAGGAGATCAAGATTTGAATCTTGAGATCATTGAAATAACATGGAGCTAATTGGATATTTGATGGCAGAGATCGTGGAACATGTGCATGATCAAAAAATTTGAAAAGCAAGTCTATGTAAATCCATTGGATATTGGTAAGAGCACCTTGTCCAAAGCCCTGTACTGATCTCAGGTATAGAGTATTTAGCCATGGAATAAAAGTTTTGGAAAATACGCCCAAGAATGAATATTATGGTAGATGATATCAATTGAAGTATTGATATTAATCCATGGTATGAATTGCATAATTATATGCTTGGTATATGGTGAACTCAATGTATGAATTTTGATCAGATTTTTAATCAAGTTAAGGATGCATAGTAATTTGTATGCACGGTCATGAGCTTGGGTACATGGACCTGCACCATTCAATTGCAGGAATATGCAGGTAAGATGCCTAGTTAAATTGTTTTGAAATGCGTAAGTGGTGAAGCATTTCAAGGTGAAGAACAAAGATTGGCAGCAGAAGTCCAGAGTAGATAGCAGCAAGGATATTCTGGTAGCACTATAATGTTGTAGTTGTCATAATAGTTTCCCGGCCACCATAGTTTGATTTCTGATATATTGGTTTAAATGATGTAACAAACTTATGCATATGATAATTTCAAGTGATTGAAGATTATGTGAAAAAGAAGAGCTTTGGCAGAAGGGCCCAAAACTAGTTACAACTACTAATGTTAGCAAGGCCATCCAAAGGTAGTGAAGGCATATAACCTAGATTATGCAAGGTTCATTTTGGAACCTGATGGCAAGTTAAGGAGACAAGAGCATAAGAGATCCTCGTATAGGGGAAAGGGTATGGCCCAGCTATCATTTTTCTTTTATTAACTTTTATTGCATTAACTTTTAACCCAGGGCTATTAAATTATAGGAAGAGAGAAGAAGGTATCTTGTCAGGGGGGGGTCACCCTTTGCGATTGGTTCCAAAACGGGGGAGAAATTAAGGGAAGAAGTTGAAAGGCATACAGTCGGATCACAAGGGGGAGTACATGTGTTTTCATCAGTGAAAAGAGGAGATATTTTTTAACCATGGTTGTCATTAATGCTAACCCAAGAAGAAACCAAAATAAGCCCCACTTTTGAGGACAAAAATGGCCAAGAAGATCAGGAACTTTGGGTTTATGATCATCTTCATTTGATTCTCCTCGTCATATATATTCTAATGGTATGTTGTACATCTCCTAATTCCTCACGGTTGAGGAGTTATGCCTCTTTAAATATTAGAGCCCTAATTTTGGTGAAGCAGCCCCAAAGGATATGCTACAAGTAATTTATTTATATCAAAAAAAAATCCTAAGAAGATTTTGTTAAAGGAAAAATATAACCAAACTTAAATTGAAGTCGACCTAATTAATTGCAGGGTTTTTGGCTCAAAAAATTGAAATTTTTTAATTTTAATTTTTCCCTCCCATTTGCATAAGTCGGAGCCCCTCTTCTTCACTATAAAAGGTGTTTCTTTCTCTCCTCAAAGGAAAGTATCAAACATTGATCTTCTGCAAAAATATCTTTGATCGTCTACGTAGGTAGAATCTCATAAGGGTTTTGGACTTAATGGTTACATCTTTGGGTTATGGTTTTCGCTATATTACAATGCACATGAAGAAGAGATATGTACGTGTACTAAAGAATTTGTGAGATTAAGAAAATTTGTGTGGAATCCAAGGTTTCTTGTCTGAGACCTTTAGCCTTCTCAGGGCACAAATTGGTGGAACATTTTGGCAAAACATCTTTATTCCTTGCAGTTTGTTGAAAGAATTTTTGTGGTTGATCTAAGATACAGTTGTTGAAACCTACTCGATCCTTGTGATGACTTGTGAGGCACTTTTTTGGCCCCAATCTCTACATTTCTGGGCAATCTTCTTGGGTATTTTATAATTGGACAAAAAATTGAGGAATCTATGTGAAGATCAATGCATATTTTGAGGTTTATTTTGTGGGTTTTGGAAGAAGTTTTGTGCCCTATTTTTTATCCTTTTCAAGCCAAATTTCGTCCATTCCATGCCTAGATCATAGCACATGAGGAAAAAATTTGGTTCACTCTATGGCACTTATAATCTCAGTTCCTTGATCAAATCTATGACACAAGATTTATGATCTCCTTGTCTGAACTTTCTAAGTTATACATGCTTATATTTTAGTCTGAATTGAAGGTATACTTTTGTATAGTTGAAACCTATGTTCTAGAGTTGAACATACTGAGCCATATCTCTATCATTGTGACAATAATATTTACAAACAATTAAATTATTTATCTCTATTCGAAGTGTTTTCACTATATGAGATCCAAGACGTCTTCTTGTGAACTCTGTGGCCAATTAGTTGGATGAATTAAGGAGTATTCTTTGGCTTATTTTCTAATCTAGAAATAAGCTCCCTTCAAGACCTAATGTGGATTGTGGTAAGGTATTCATGTATCCATACATCTTCATGAGGCTATGTTTGGTGATATAATTTGGGCATTTCTTTGAAGTATAGTGAAACATTTTCAGACTATTGTTTGACTAATCTTATCCATGATATATCTGTAGCATGATTCGTGTATTTGGAACCTTTTTGACATTCTCTGATTGACCTAGAGAAAAAAATGTTTACTTGTTATATTAAACATGATCTAAGACTGTGCTTAAGATCTATAGCAAACCAATATGATATTTTTTCCTTGAAAAGGTTGGTCGATGAAAGTTTGGTCCTTAGATATGAAGCAATTCAATAACATCATTAACTAATAGGATCAATGATATGGAATCTATGGCAGAGCATTGGCAACAAAGGGTGGATAAGGATTAAATCAGACATCGATGGCATCAACATAAGGGCATCTTCACATTAGTGGGATTTGTGCATCAACAAAATTAAGGTATGAAATTTATTGAACATGTTTCAATAATCTAAAGGAAAATCAATTGGAGTATGTTATTTGAAGGCATCTTCCAGGCAAGGTCGAATAAAAATAGTTTCTCAAATTTGTGTTGAATTATGTTTCTAAATAAGTTTTGTTTTTCTATTATATATCTGAAGCATACATTAGTTGTAAAGGAGTTTATTGAATAATTTGTAAGTGGGTCATTGTCCCTAGTATGAGAACCCGCAATTATTTCTCTATTTTATTTTCAGGGTGGTTGGATGGTGCAAGGTAAGAGAGTGAAGTATCATTCAGGTTGTAGCTTGAAAATACTTCGGGTGGCAGTGTTTTGCTAGGGAAAGTTGGAGCATCCTATCCATTGTATATTATACAACCAAGGCATTGGAGCATCCTTCCACTTGGAGATAGTAAAACCAGGGCGCAGGATCATCCTTTTAGGAGTTTGTGCTACCTGATAAACTTTAATGTTTTTTCTAGAGTACTAGGGAGTTGGGGCTTCCCTTTTAGTTAGATTTGGAGCATTTTGTATTCATTAAATATTATAAAATCGTTCGGTGTTTTTTCTTCTACAAGGGTTTACACCTAAAAAATTGTTGTGTACTACTCTTGTGATGTGTTGTTGATTACTATTCTAAGGTTCAAGCTCTAATTTTTTTATAATTAACTAATTGTAAGTGAAATACTGATTCATCCCCCTCTTATTATTTCCAAAAACTTATTATATGAATATGTGAAATTACATTATCCCACATGTATCATGGGAATGTAATTTCTTAATACCTCTTGGTATATAATATTGGTTAGGGAGTCCCATAAGTCACACAAAAATATATATATGTGATAATATTATCATTATATATGGGTGAAGCATTTGTAGTGGTGCTCTTTGTAAGATTGGATATTTCTAAAGATAGTAAAGACCTTATTACATTCTTGTGGGCATTTCACCAATTGATATTTTTCCACATAAATGCAATGTGTCCTCTCTTTTTTCTCTCTTTTCTTATGTTGATTGGATGTTTTTATGTTGGATAGGAAGTTAGATTAATAAAGTTTTGATTTGTTTATATTCTTATGTGTTTCTACATGTTTTCAATATTCTAACATGGTCCTCCATAAGTGTTCCATCTCCCCAGTCAGGGAGTGTTGGAATATGTCGCTTTGGAAGGTAATAATTTCCAAGTTATGTAGGAAGAAACTCCATTTTTATGTAAAAGAGATATATCCCACGTTAATCATGGAAAATACCCTTGTAGTAACATATTATATAAATAAGTGGAGTTATATTATCTCACATGTATTATGGGAATGTAATTTCTCAACACCTTGTAGTATATAATAGAGGTTAGGGAGTCCCATAAGACAACAAAAAAATATATGATAATTTTAGCATTTGTGGTGGTGCTCTTTGTAAGAATGGAGATTTTTGAAGATAGTAAATACACTACTACCTTCTTAATGATGTTTCCCTAATTGTGTTTTTACCAGGCAAATACAATGTGTCCTCTCCTTTTTCTCTTCTTTCATCTATTGATTAGATGTAGTTATGTTGGATATGAGGTTGGATTCATAAAGTTATGATTTTTTTATATTGTTATATGTTTATGCATATTTTCAATATTTTAACATTTAAAAGTTGACATAAGGCAGTGTGAATATAATTTTCTAGGACTAGAGAATACTTACTATCTGTGTTTATTACGAAGTTAAACATGTTTATTACTAATTTAAACATTGTTATCTTTAATATTATTAATAATAATAAAATTATAGGTCACATTTCCTGAGGAAAATCCCTAAGTACTTCCTCTCATTTTGAGGATGGTACCTAAGGTAAATCTAAAAATATTCAGGGAAGAAGCAAAATCACATTTCAAGGATGGTACCCAGGGTAAATCTAAAATTCTTGAGGGAAGAAGGCCAAACTAATTTCAAGGATGGTACTAAGGGTAAACCTTAAAATATTAAAGGAATAAGGGCAATTAACTATAAGGCTTGAACCATTACAACAATATAATCGTTACAAGATCAACATGTCACTTTCAAGAATTGAACTTAAGAGGGGAGTATAACAATCATTCCTTCCAACTATGCGATGAAACTCAAATGGAAATTTATTTCTTTAATATATGTGGATGAACTAAGAAGTTATTGAAGGGTCGTCAAAGTTTTAGAACATCATAAATATGATTGACTCGAAAGAGTGATTGTTCAAATTTCCACATTAGTAGCATCCAATATTACTAATGGAGGTGAATTTTTATGGAACCAGAATATGCAAGTTTGTGTTGTAGCTTTGTTTATCCCTTATTATCATATATGATATAAATCCTACTAAATATTTTCCTATGATAACATAACAATTTGATAAATGACATTTGAAAAATAGGTTCCAATGAAAAAATTATTGTAATTGATGCTAGGATATACAAAGGGTAAAAATATAATACCAAGGTGAATACATCTAGTACTAAGATTTAAGTGTGTTGAGTCATTGGGAGCTTATGATGGCCCATTCAACTGATACATAGATAACCATGGATGTACTCTACCCTCATGTACAAAGTACTTAAAGCTTCAAAACAAACAAGCTTAAGAGAGGATGAAAATAAATTCAAAATCCACATGAATTAGCCATTTTCCAACTACTTTTTTTTTTGTTAACTGCCATGGTGAATCAACAATTCAGCTGGACCGAATGACGGTTAGGTTGTGCTTGGTACAGAGCTATTAATATTATCATGGGGGTGTGTTGCCACGTCCCTCGGTCCTTTGGTTAGGTGGGATGATGAAAACCCCACCCTGCCCTCCTTTTATCATGGTAAACACCCCATTCAAGGATCTTCCAATTACTTAAAATAAAAGGGAAATTGATTTCGAGGAGGTTAAATCCATTTTTGCATTAAAAATGTTAGGTCCCTATATTACTAGTATAGTCCCTTATTGTTGTTAGTATAACCCCCTTATTGTTATTATTATACCCCTGTAACCCCCATATTGTTATTATTGTGCCCTTAAATTATTATTGTTAGGTCGGCTAGGATTACATTGTTGCCCACTAGGATTACATTGTGGCCCCATGGACTCCTATATATAGAAAGGAGGTTTTGTAATTTGTATCATCCAAGAATTTTTTATTCATGTAATGTATTGGAGGTTTCCCCCTCGAAGTGGCCTATTTCTAAGGCGTTGATATCTCTTTTCTTCTATTTTTGGAGCTGGTTTCACAACATTTGGTATCAGAGCTTTGGGATTCTAGGGTTTCGTTGCTCCAAATAGGTCATCGTGGAATTTTCGCTATAATTTTTTTTCTACGAAGGTTCAGAAGCTGAAATTTTTAGAGTGCGAAGCCAAAATCCTGAGGAACATCCTCGCAAAATTTCAGAGCTTGTTTCGCAATATTTTCGGAGATATGATCTGTGGAAGGTAGGTCATTTTGCAGGCTCCTAAATATAACCTAAACTGGTCATCGTGGCATTTTCGCTATAAATTTATTTCTACGAACATTCAGAAGCTGAAATTTTTAGAGTGCGAAGCTGAAATCCTGAGGAACATCATCACAAAATTTCAGATCTTGGTTCGCAATATTGGTGGAGATATGATATGTGGAATTTAGGGCTTTTTCAGGCTTCTGAATTCATCTCAAAGAGGTGATCATGGGAAAATCTTCATAACTCTCTCTCTGAGCATCGGATTGGAATGATGTAAAAAGTGACCACAAGTACACAGACTGTAGTTTTTTGTCTATCAATTTCAGAGCCAAAGGAGGAAACAGTGACACGTGGCAAGTCGTACAAGTTCGCTCTACTGAACAAGTCCATAATTGGGTCATTGTGGGAGATTGGACATAAATTTGTCTTGAAGAATCCAAATCAGATCAGACCTGTGGAATTTGAAAGAAGCTTCAGAGGGCTACTACAGGGCCAAATTTTAGATATTGAGGATCCGTAATTATAGAGATAATTCAATTTCAATATCGAGCTCCTCAAAAGCAAGTAAAAGGTGTCTATTTTTTTCCCGAACTGCATAAGTCTTGTTTTAAGAATCAAGTTGAATTGATTCCAAGGGAATATTGTAGAAGAGATATCAGTATTGGATTCTAAAATGGCCCCTAAAAATAATTCAACACCCATTAAGCCTTTAGAAGGCTCTACTATGACTCATGAAGACGAAGAATGGCAACATGACATATCAAAATTACAAGAGCAAGTGCAACAAATTTCGCTCTCGTAAAGAGAAACAAAAAATGACAAGGAAGTTTTGAAGAAAGGTGTGGAAACTAAGATGGATGGTTTGAAGAAAGGCGTGGAATATAAGATGGATGGTTTGAAGAATGGCATGGATGGCATGGAAGCTAATATGGATGGCATGGAAGCTGGCATGGAATCTAAGATTGATGACATGGAAGCTAAGATCGATGAAAAAATAGAAAACATGAAGAAGAATCTAAAAGCAGACATGGAAGGTTTGACAAAGTTGATACAATAAATTTTTCCTAATGGTGAAAAGATAGTAGATGAAACTCATGATGAGAACAAAATAAATGTTAATCATGATTTCATAAACTCTAATGTTGGAAGGAAGAACCACCATAGTCCAAAAATGGATATGAGGAAATTTGATGGAAAGGATCCTGTAACATGGATACTACAGATGGAGTAATATTTTGATCTCAATAATGTGCAAAACACACAAAAGGTACGCATCACAACTTTACATTTAGAACAAAGTACATCTGTATGGTATCGATGGCTTTGCTCCCATAAAAAAAATGTCACTTGGTCAATTTTTACGAAGGAAATGATAGCACATTATGAGGATACAAAGAGCAACACCTTCTTTAGCCAATTGATAAATCTCAAACAAAAGTGTCCAGTGGGGGAGCACATTGAGGACTTCCAAAAATTGAATATAAGGGTAACTGATATTCCAGAGGAACACAGGATTGATCTCTTCATAGGTACTTTAAAGGATAACATACAACATGAAGTTCGTGTTTTGGAAACTGATTCATTGGAGAAGGCATTCAGGTTGGCAAGAAAAATTGAATGTAAAATTATGGCGACAAGGAAGCCTACCACTCACTTATATAAAGAAGGAAGTGTTTCTACGCCTAGATTTCCACAACCTACAAGGTTGACACCACAACAATTGGAAGAAAAAAGAGCAAAAGGGCTTTGCTACAGTTGTGATAGAAAATACACTAAAGGTCATAAGTGTGCTAATAAGAAATTATTTTACATAGATTGTGAAGAGGAAGAAGAAAATGAACAAGAATTTTCAAAAGAAGAGGGTATACACTAGGAACCAACCCTAGAAGAGGAAGAAATGAGTTCGACCATATCATGTAATGCATTGGCAGGAATTACCACTCCTCAAACTCTTAAGATAGAAGGACATATCAAGAAGACAAAGGTAATAGTGTTGATTGATTCAAGTAGTACCCATAATTTTGTTCATTGTAAGGTAGCCAAGGAATTGAATTGTTTCCTATACCCAGCACCAGAATGTCAAGTGATGGTTGCAAATGGAGGAACTATAAATTGCTCTAGAAAATGCCATAATATCAAGCTAACCATGGGCGAATATGTATTGAATAGTCCAATGCTTTCAATTCCTATGGGAGGTGTTGATGTTGTACTAGGAGTACAATGGTTACAATCTTTGGGGACGGTAGCTTTTAATTTTCAAGAACTTTTCTTGAAATTTTTTTCAGAAGGTAAGGAAGTTGAATTACGGGGTATTGCAGGGAAACTAGGAAAGATAATAAGCTCTAATGTCATGACAAAGCTTCTAAAGAAAGAACAACGAGGCGTAATTTCACAATTATGCTCACTAGAAGTTCCAACATCGAAATCATCTATTTCTGCAGATCTCCAAAAAGTCTTGGACAATCATTCCAAGGTGTTTGAAACTCCCAAAGGACTCCCACCTATTCGTGATCATGATCATGCTATTCATTTGATTCCCAGAAGTGTTCCTCCAAACATCAAGCCTTATAGATATCCTTATGTCCAAAAGAGCGAAATTGAACGTATGATTGCAGAAATGTTAGAGGCTGGTATAATTCAACATAGTCAAAGTTCTTTCTCTGCTCTTGTAGTATTGGTACACAGAAGGATGGATCATGGTGCATGTGTCCATATTATAAGGAGCTCAATAAGCTCACCATTAAAGATAAATTTTCCATTCCTGTGATTGATGAATTACATGGAGAAATTTATTTTACCAAGTTGGATCTTCATTCAGGATATCATCAAATTAGAATGAAGACTGAAGATATTCTGAAAACAGTATTTCGAACTCATGAGGGTCATTATGAATTTTTGGTCATGCCTTTTGGCCTTACCAATGCACCTTCTACATTTCAAGGATTGATTAATTCCATTTTCAAACCCTTCCTTAGAAAATTTGTGCTAGTATTTTTTGATGATATACTAATCTACAGCAGGTCTTGGAAGGATCATGTTCAACATGTTGACAGGGTGCTCAAACTATTGCAGGAGAAACAATTGCATGCAAAAACATCCAAATGTTTCTTTGGAGTACAAGAGGTGGAATATCTAGGTCATATTGTATCTCACGAGGGTGTTAAGGTAGACCCTAACAAAATTAAAGCCATTAAGGAATGGACAGTCCCCACAACCATTAAGCAGTTGCGAGGATTTCTCGGGTTAACAGGGTATTATCGCAAGTTTGTTAAAAATTATGGGAGAATAGCAGCACCTCTAACAACATTATTGAAGAAAAATGCATTTTCATGGACTCCTGAAGCAACTAAGGCCTTTGAACATCCTAAAGAGGCAATGTGCCTAGCATCAGTCTTAGCTACACCAGACTTCACAAAAACCTTTATTGTGTAATGTGATGCCTCAGGAAATGGAATTGGTGTTGTTTCAATGCAAGAAGGAAGACCCATTGCTTTTGAAAGTCGTCCAATCAAAGGAAAGTATTTACAGAAGGCTATTTATGAGAAGGAAATGTTATCAATACTGCATGCACTAAATAAATGGCGACCTTACCTAATGGGAAGACACTTCAAGGTAAAAACTGATCATGATAGTCTTAAACACTTTTTGGAACAAAGACTATCTTCAGAAGAGCAGCAAAAATGGGTCACAAAGATGTTGGGTTATGATTTTGAAATAATCTACAAAAAATAGAAGTTAAATGTTGTTACAGATGCACTCTCAAGAAAGAATGAAGAGGTGGAAGCATTGCTTTGTGCCATTTCTATTATCCAACCAGATTGGATAACCGAAGCAAGGGATGAATGGAAGAAGGACGAAGAAGTGTGGACACGCATTCAAAATTTGCGACAAGATCATAGTACATCTGATACATTTAGTTGGAAAAATGATTCCTTATGGTACAAAGATCGCTTATATCTTTGTAAGAATTCCCAACTAAAACAAAATATTCTTTTGGAATTGCACACTTCTCCTTTAGGAGGACACTCAGGATTTTTAAAAACTTACCACAGGGTTAAGAAAGAATTTTTTTGGGATGGCCTTAAATCTGATATTCAAAAGTTTGTGGCGGAATGTTTGGTTTTCTAGTAGAATAAAGTTGAGACAATTAAGACCCCGGGTCTTCTACAACCTTTATCCATTCCAAGCCAACGTTGGGAGAAGATTTCAATGGATTTTATCACAGGTTTACCTAATTCAGAAGGAAAGAGTGTCATCATGGTGGTAGTTGATAGACTTACCAAGTATGCACACTTTTGTGCATTATCTCATCCATGTAAAGCTGGTACAGTTGCTACTACATTTATGGAAACAATTCAAAAGCTACATGGAAACCCAAAGGTTATTGTGAGTGACAAAGATCGCATTTTTACTGGAAATTTTTGGACGGAGTTATTTTCTTGTTTGGGTACTCAATTAGCTCATAGCTCATCTTATCATCCTCAATCCGATGGTCAAACGGAGATAGTAAATAAATGTTTGGAAGGATATATTCATTGTTTTGTATCTGATAAACAAACACAATGGGTCAAGTGGTTACCTCTCGTTGAATTGTGGTATAACACTTCCTTCCATACTGCAGCAAAAATGACCCCATTTATGGCACTTTATGGATATCATCCACCGTCCATCACATCATCTTTAAGAGAAAATTCAAAGGTTCAAGCAGTGGAAGATCACATTGAGCATCAACAAGAAGTTCTCCAACTCTTAAAGGATAACCTGAATTTGGCACAAAATCGAATGAAACAACAAACAGATCAACATCGCAGCGAGAGAAGTTTTGATGTAGGATACTGGGTATTTTTACGGCTACAACCATACAAACAAATGTCCCTCAAGAAAGCTAAGAAGGATAATAAATTATCTCCAAAGTACTATGGTCCTTACAAGGTGTTGCAAAAGATTGGTACTATGGCATACAAATTGGAGCTTCCTGCTTCTTCACGAGTGCACCCAATTTTCCATGTTTCATGCTTAAAGAAGGTTATAAGTGAAAATCTTCCACTTCAAACAATATTGCCCGAACTTGATGAGGAAGGAAAAATTATATTGGAACCGGAAGCGGTCACGGAAACAAGAAATCGACAGCTACGGAATCGATCAATTTCAGAGTATCTCATCAAGTGGAAGAACTTACCCACTGAAGATTCTACATGGGAGGATGAGAATTTTATACAAAAGCACCCAGAGCTACTCAAGCGTTGAGGACAAAACTTTTTTGAAGGAGAGGGGCATGTTAGGTCCCTATATTACTAGTATAGTCCCTTATTTTTGTTAGTGTAACCCCCTTATTGTTATTATTGTACCCCTGTAACCCCCATATTGTTGTTATTGTGCCCTTAAATTATTATTGTTAGGTCGGCTAGGATTACATTGTGGCCCACTAGGATTACATTGTGGCCCCATGGACTCCTATATATAGAAAGGAGGTTTTGTAATTTGTATCATCCAAGAATTGTTCATTCATGTAAAGTATTGGAGGTTGCCCCCTCGAAGTGGCTTATTTCTAAGGTGTTGATATCTCTTTTCTTCTATTTTTGGAGCTGGTTTCACAACAAAAAATAATAATTTCATCAATCTAAAATTATGATTTTGACAAAGATTATTTAATTAAATTTGGAAGAAAAAAAATCAGAAACATAAAATGTTCTTCAATTCAAAAAGACAAGGCGATAAATAATGTTTAATTTAAAACCAATTTAAAATAAACGTATTAACCCTAAAAAAGAATTAATTTTTTCAGTATAAACATTTCCGATGATAACAAAAAAATTATTTCTATACTTATTTAGCAATTTTAAAATTAAAATAAATTACATCCTTTTTTAATATATTTTTTTTGTTGGTTAAGTAGGCGGGACTATACAACCTTGCTAGGGGTGGAAGAACATGAAGAACTGGTTTGCATTGAGGAACAACTCTGCAACAAACTAAATTATGCACATCTAGTCAATAAAACCATTCCAAGTACTATTGATTTATTAATGTCCTCTTAATGGTTTGAGCTAACTTATGGTCTTTCTACTTCACGTGTGTTATACAGATAAACCAAATTCCCTAAGTGTGGTGTTTATCACTTATAACAACAGAGGAAATAATAACTATTATTTTCTCTAAAACAAGCAGATATACGAAATGGGAAAGGAGCCTACTTGTGATTCTTTCGCTTCTCCTTCTCCTTTTTACGTTGTTGTCGTCGCTCTCAATCCAACTCAAAACGCTAGATCGATTCCTGCAAACACAAACAGAGAACAACAAAAAACATATAATATACATGTATCTACTTATCTTACTCAAATCACACTGATTAGATCTGAAATACATACACCATTCAAGAATACATTGCACAAGAAATGGAGACATATGCATGGGAAAATGAACAACAATATTTATTAAAGAGTAGAAGGGGAAGATTACAACCAATGGATCGATTTGTTGTCAACCTACTCTAGCTTCATTCCAGCCTCATCACATCCAGCATTATCCCATCAGCATATCAGTACTTTCACTCTCTTATCAAATGAGAATCCAACAACATAACTTTGCACAAAATTCTTCCTCCCTAGCACTAGGATGAGTGCTCAATTTATAGGGAAACTGATGGTACTTTCTCAATGAATGGATTTCTAATAATAGGCAAGACATGTTTCCAAGTTCAGAGGTGTTAGATGGACACTTGGATTTGAATTATGACACATATGGACTCTTCTAGAAGGCGCTAGCCAAGTGGAGATTCCCAGAACAATGATAATTTCGCTCCCAGGTGACCAATGCACCCTTGAGTGTCGGGAAGTGCACTGCAGTGCACCCTTGCATGGTGGATTTGGCACTGGAACGCAGTTAGTCCCTTGCAGATGAGCGTTGGCGAGTCAGTAAGTCATATAGCATATACTTCAAGCCTTGGAAATCTCACAATAGAATCCATGAAATGAAATTTTATTCACTTAGGGCATATAGCAACTGAAATATAAGGGGATGATAGACCCTATTTCATTAGTCTTGGGGATGATGTCCAGTTTGACCATGTCTTGGGGGATGATGCCCAAATTGACCTATAACAGCTTCCCCCTAAAGCATGAAGTTAAATAATAATAATATTTGGATGAGATTCTTTACGATGTGATGAGTAGGAACTGAAGCAGACGGTGACCTGCATCAATCTTGCAATACATTACATCATGATATATTTCATCTTGATCATGAATTGCCGAGGGAGGAATTCCCATGCTCAACACATAAACTATCTAATAACATGCACATAATTCAGAAAGTCGTCTGCATTGAAGTGTTACCCAATATAGACATACCTACATATATAGGCCCATGTTCGAATGACGATCTGTATGTAAATCCATCGTACAGATGATGTGTACAACAATATTGAAATCGCAGCCCGGATGGATGAAACTAGATCTGGGGTCTTCTTATCTCATTCACTCGATCGTTCAGATACAAGTCTAACCATGTGAATATATGATTTGAAGTCGAACATGGGAAGACATCATTTGATTACCAGCCAATGATGTGAGTTGTTAACAAACATGAGAGAACCACCATTGATGTAAATTTTATGTTGATATTGTTTAAAATTTTGTCTTTGAGATTGATTGCGTGATGTAATGGAAATTCCTAAAAATGAAAACTAAATGATAAGAAAACTTTTCAATTTAGCTTTTTCAATGAAAATCCTAGCTATTAAGGGAAAGAGCAATCAGTTTTTGAGCAAACAACAAAGAGCACAAACTAAATGCAGCTTTCCTAACTTGTTCCTATGCAACACACATAATTCACTATAAGCACATGCATGTTTTTCTTTTCATCTCCCTTTAATGTGAATGAAAGAAAGGAAATTAGATGCACAAATCAATCAAACAAGTGTTTTCTTATGAGAAAAGAGGAATGAAAAAAACAAATTCTCTTTGGAAAACGAGGAATGGAACTACAATTTTCCTATAGGAAACGAGGAATGAAACAACAATTTCCTATTCGAAAACATTATTGATCTAATGCAGAAATAAAAACCTTTGAATTTTATTTTCCAATGATAAATAAAAACACTAATGAAACATTGAACAAATTACTTTTCAAAGGAGGAAGAACAGGAAAGTTTACTGGTCTCTAAGAGGTATCAGAAATCTGAGAATACAACAAACAAGTGGCTGAAACTGAAAGCAATGACAAATTTTGATGGAATTTCATTGGCTGAGGGGGCAATGAAGTCTCTAAGGGGAGACAGTTCGTTTCAGAGCACCCCTGAGTGGGAGACAGTGCACTTCAGTAAACTGTGTATTGACGAACAATGCGTTGGGCGCAACTAAGATTGAAAAATCAAGCAACTAGACACACTTCTAATGCAATTTATTAATTCAAATGACTAATAACAGAAAGTAGATGCTACTGATGAATATAAACAGAGGAAAAAACACCAGGAATGACAGGATACTCCCCAGTGGAGTCACCAATTTGTTATACAGAATTGTGATCTACGGATAAACCAAATTCCCTAAGTGTGGTGTTTATCACTTAGAACAATAGAGGAAAGAATAACTATTATTTTCTATAAAAAAAGCAGATACATAATTTGAAATGAGCCTACTTGTGATTATTTCGCTTATCCTTCTCCTTTTGTCGATGTTGTCGGCGTTCTCAATCCAGCTCAAGTCGCTAGATTGATTCCTGCAAACACAAACAGAGAATAACAAACAACATACAATATACAAGTATCTACTTATCTTACTCAAATCAAATCGATTAGATTTGAAATACATACATCATTCAAGAGTACATTGCACAAGAAATAGAGACATATGTATGGGAAAATGAACAACAGTCTTTATTAAAGAGTAGAAGGGGAAGATTAAAACCAATGGCTCGATTTGTTGTCAACCTACTCCAGCTTAATTCCAGCCTCATCACATCCAGCATTATCCCAGCAGCATATTAGTACTTTCACTCTCTTATCAAATGAGAATCCAACAACATAAATTTGCACAAAATTATACCTCCCTAGCACTAGGATAATTCCTTAATTTATAGGGAAACTGATGGTATTTTTTCAATGAATGTCTTTCTAATAATAGTCAAGACATGTTTCCAAGTTCAGAGGTGTTAGATGGACACTTTCATTCAAATCATGACACATATGGACTCTTCTAGAAGGCACTGGCCATGTGGAGATTCCCGGAACAATGAGAATTCCTCTCCCATGTGACCAACCCACCCTTGAGTGTCAGGAAGTGAACTGCAGTGCTCCCTTGCATGGATGATTTGGCACTACAATGTAGTTAGTACCTTGCAGATGAGCGTTGGTGAGTCGGTAGGTCATATAACATATACTTCAAACCTTGGAAATCTCACAATAGAAGCCATGAATGAAATTTTATTCACTTAGGGCATCTGGAAACTGAAATATAAGGGGATGTAGACCTTGTTTCATTGGTCCTGGGGATGATGTCCAGTTTGGCCAGGTCTTGGGGGATGATGCCCAAATTTACCTATTACAACGTGGAATTTTCTTGTCCTGTTGCATAATGTCTTACATAATGAAGTCTTTATTCATAAATATTTTGCATGTACTTGGTTAGTATATGGACATTTGGGACTCTTGGGCATTTGTTATATCCTTTGCATGAATAGTTGTGATTCAACCCCAATTCCTAACATAGGGTTGGTGGAGGCTTGCCCCCCCACCCCCCTGTATAATTATCGCAGTGGGGGGTCCAAGGGAGCAACAATACTTTTATGGAGCACCCCTATGGGGTGGGCTTTAAGGGGTGGTGCCCCCGAAGCATGCTTTTGGAAAATTTATCTTGTAAATATTGTAAGTTCATAGTCAATCTGAACCTTTCATCGTTAGGTCACATATATGTATTTATGTTAGGGTTTTTCTACCTTATAAGGCAACCCTTTTTAAGAGGGAATCGTATAGAAATTATGAAATAATTGAGAAATACTGGAAAATTTGTTGTTTTTCTTGATTTTGGGTTTCCAGATAAACTCTTTGTGTTAATGTATGTGTTCGCCATTGCATATTTTCTATATTAATTAATAATTTATTTGTAATAATTAAATTGTCTAGGGTTAAAACCTCGAAGGACAAAAAAAATTAACTTTTTCCATTGGTTTGGTTTCAAATCCAATAGACCACGACAAAAGAATTTTGATATTATGTAATTTGGTATCAATCTAATAAAAATAAGCTTATTCATTGAAAAAAAGTAGGTGGGACAACCTATACATTTTGAACTTGTGACCTTCGCATCAAAGAGTATTTTTTTCTTTCTTTTTTTAATGAAAGGGGTAGAGATTTATATTAATAAAAATATCTATATTACAAGGCATAACCTTTACATATTCCAATCTTCCTTACACGTTTTCGATTGAGCACAAAGACTCAATCCAAACCCTCAAGCGACTTCCCATGACACAAAGACTCCAGACCCTTTCCAACTCATTTTTTTCCAAAGAACCCCCAACATATAGACACATTTACATTCTATTTTTCATTATAATTTTATCTTGATCTAGTTTGACTTCTTGTTTTTCTTGGAGAAAAAAAAATTCCTTTCTTCCCAACTTGAATCCAGCCTGGATTTTATCAACATTCTGGTGGATCGTTCTTCGACAAGTGCACAATTATATTCTTGAAATCTTCCTCATTTGCCTAGTCTGCCCAAGAAGTTTCCTTTTCAATGATATTATGTGTGGTTTCTGGAGGGTATCCTCTTTCCATAAGGGATTATTACTTTTCCACTCAGGCTGTGTCCGAGGAATCCTTACTAACAATCAAAGGATCCACATTAACAAGAATTTTTTCCAACTTACTTTCTATTGTTGTGGATGCAGTGTCTTTGACCATATTTGCTTCCTTATTGTCTTCTAGTTCTTTCTTGTCACGAAACTCTTCCTCTTTGAATATCGTATAATGGTCACCTTGTGCTCTTTCCCACCATTTGGGCCTTCTATATTTTTTTTGGTGTTTCCTATTCTCAGAACTTGTAGGGAAACTTTTAATTACATGCCCTGTTTCATAGCATGCTCTACACTTAAATGAAATATTCTCATAGTTCAGATTTTGGACCCAAACATAGTTTGGAGCCATCAAATTAATCTCCGCACAAATGCGAGCATAAGTAGTCTTGTAATTTTTTTATATTTAGGACAACAACGATACAAATTTCCCAACACATTCACAATGGAGGAAAGTGATGTATGATTCCAAAAAGTCAAGGGAAGGTTTAAAAATCCTTATCCAAACTGGGGCTATGGAGATTGACGTCGTTACCAGGTCAAAAGTAGGAGTCCAAGATTGCATGAAGAGGCCAAAACTCCCCCAAAACCACAACCTAGCTTCACAAATGGCCTGCTTGTCCTCAGAATTATCAAAAACCACAATGAAAACCCCAAACCGTAGGGTAAATATTCAACTTGTCTGTTAAAATGGGCATCCCTGTCTCAAAGATCCATTTATTCATATCAACCAACCGCGGCCAGTACCCATTAAATCGACAAACCAAGTCATTCTCTCAAAATTATTTTTCACAACAAAAATCTTCCTCATCCACAGGAAGATTGAGGATGATCAAATTTCATCATAGAGTTGTACGGAATTGAAGAAGAGCTAGCTTGACCAACAACCATACTTGCAAAAGAAACAAACTTTTTTTCCAGATTACAGGGAATCACCATTGAAAGATCTGTAGAAGGCATCTATAAAAATCCACGCAAACAAAGCAAATATTGAGCGGCTAGGACAAAACCCTAGCTACTACAAGGGTTTCCCCACATCAAAGTGTATATTAATAGTACATCCAATTACCATATATTGAAAACTTATATATCACAAGATTTTTTAAATATTATTTACAATATAAGTTATATATTATTTTTCATAAAAAAAGAGATATTTTTGGTTTTACAAATAAAATAAAATTATATAAAAAATTCCTAATTTACAAATTAAAAAATGATATAAAAAATCTTGATTTTACAAATAAATGTTTGTATACAAATAAAAATTCTTGTAAATCAATTATTATTTAATATCTAGTATATCATTTGGGTTACCTTGAGTAGTCAGGAAGGTTTAAAGCCTTGATTAGTTGGTCGTCCTTTCAAAGCTCACTTCAAAGAACACATAGTTGATATCAACCATAACCGTCTTTTGAAGTTTCCCATCGTTGAGCACTCATTTAATTCCAAGCACTGAATTTCCAATCAAAAATCCTTGCCTTCATTCCTTTCTATAACTCTCGAATTATTCGATAAGCCCTCAAAATTGAGAATAACCCTAATAACTCTAATAGGTAGGATGGATATAGGCTGAGCCAATCCTGGAAACCCGTCATCTACCATCTCACCCATTGATTCCCAACCCTCCCTTCATTGCCTCTCTGTCGCCCTTGGTGACCTTCATCGAACCACTCCTCCCTCGTCCACCGCTCTCCCCTCGCCTCCCCTTTCCTCCCCCCTTTCTAGAAATCTTAATATAATTTCCATAAATTTGCTCAACATTTCCAAATTAGACCCTCATTTTGTCTTCTTTAACCTTGTTCCTTAGATTATATTCCCTATTTAATTTAATTATTGTTTTCAATTAATAGATATTATTAATTATTAATTATTATTTCATTTTCTTTTATTATGTTTTATATTTTTAGATTGTTTAATTTTTAATTATTTCTTATTTTAAATCATTAATTCTCAAATTTGGTCTATTTAACTAATTCTTATATTATTTTATTAATTAAATTATTAAAAATAAATAAATAAAATTTCCACAAATTCTTATTTTATTTAATTATTATTTGAATTCTATTTTCAATTCTTATTGTAATTAATTCTTCTTTAATTCTTATGTTCAATTAATACATATTATTTTATCATGCGCTAGCGTTTGAAGCTCAGGCTGCATGCGAAATAGCTAACCTAGCAGAGGACCCCAGCCGCCATGGCCACAAGAGGGGGATCTGAACCCCTTCCTCCACCTTCGGAAGTCATTGCGTTCAAGAAACTAGTAGCAGGAGGCAACAAACGTCCCCTATCTGACTCACTGCAGAAGATTGTAAAGAAATTGGACAACATCAATCGGTGGCTCTCCCAGTAGAGGAAACTTGCACGTCTGCTCTGAATCTCGTAGAAAGAGGGCTCATAGGGTTGTTGACTGGTCTTTGGCCATCTCCCAAAGCCGTGGAGGATTGGGTGCAGAGAAATTGGACACCTCTTGTCTCGGAAGGCATCAAATCCACTTCGTCGAAAAAGGATTCTTCGTTTTTGTGTTTGAAAATGCGGAAGACAAAAGCCTCATATTCAGAAACGAGTCATATTTCAATGGTCCTCAAGGGCTATATCTAAATAAATGGACTCCAAATTTTGACCCTACCCAAGACGTGCCTTCAGCTGTCCCAGCGTGGGTGCGCCTTCCCCACCTTCCTCTACACTGCTGGAATCAGAAGTCCCTCCAAACCATTGGCAACACTCTTGGAAGATATATTGACCAAGAAGTAAGAAAAGATCAATACTCCTACGCACGCATATGTGTATAGGTAGACTTGGAAGTTGGGTTGTCGAAAGATATTAAACTAATAGTTGCAGATTGGACCCATATCTAGGATTTTGATTACGAAAAACTTCTGTTTAAATGCAAGCATTGTCACGACTATGGCCATTTCACAAGGCATTGTAAAAATAAGGCTGAAGAAGAAAGTGAGAAATCGAAAGCAGAGCAATGGACCCTAGTACAAAAAGCAGCCCCGTCAAAATCCAGAGGAAAAGGGACAACAAAAGGGATCAAAGCCCCATCAGTAGGGCAGGCCCTTGGGGTAGGGAGCTCGATCCCCTCATCGGTAGCAACCAATCCTATTGAAGAGGATAACAACTCAGCAGACCCTCCATAAACAATTTTGGACAGCAGAGAACAACCCATTCTCCCCTCTTCTGAAAAATATAACGAAGAAGCAGTCCTCCCCAGAGCAACCCCAGACATCTCCTCCTCCCCCCCCCCCCCCTCATATGCAGAAATAACCAAAAAGAATTGAACGGACACCTCCTACTCCTCGGGGGATGAGACCTTTGAGAGGCCCTTGAAAAGAGTTGGAAGAAAATCCGATAAAGAAGCAAGGGAGGAAGAGGCAAAAGGGAAAAAAACATAAGGAATTCAACCCACAATTGAGATGTCCATTGGGAGGAACACCAGAACAAGGCCTCCCAAGGGAGGAGCTCCAAACCCCTCCATTAGTAAATAATGTGATTAGTCTCTTAGAATTGCAGAGGCTTGGGGAACCCGTCAAAGATGTACCGAAAATGGAACCTCCATAAATCCTAATGCTCCAAGAGACTAAAATTGAAGGGGACACCCTTCTCGACATCAGCAAGAAGAAATGGAAGAAGAATGTTGGAAAGGCAGTAAGTTCAAAGGGCTCCTCAGGAGGAATTTCTACTCTGTGGACGGAGGACCAATTTCAACTGGAAAACTCCTTTGAGACCCAGCACTACATATTTACTAAGCTAAGGCACTACACAAGTAAGTTAACCTTTTATCTTTTCAATATTTACATTCCGATGCTTTATGCTAAAAAGAGAGAATGTTGGAAAACTCTTTCTGACGTTTTACATCTCCACTCTCCCAAGAATATCATTTTAGCTGGAGATTTAAACCTTGTCCTGGATACAAAAGAAAAGAGAGGAGGCGGCAGTATCAGGGACCAAATTCTCCCCTTAGTCAAAGGCCTTGTTCATCAATGGGCCCTCATGGATTTGAAACCCACGAGAGGACTCTACACTTGGTCCAATAACAGAGTTGGGGAAGAGCATATTTTTGCCATAATGGATACGTTCCTAGTCCAGAGTTCGATGTTGTTGGAAAAGAGACTCATCTCCTCCAAAATCCTCCCCAAGCTGACCTCGTATCATAAGCCTATCCTTCTACTCTTGGAAGAGGAAGAAAACTTTGGTCTGATTCCTTTTAGGTTCAATCCTCTTTGGAGTGACAAAGAAGGGTTCCATGACACTGACCACAAGGCTTGGTCTGTTTCTGTCACTATATCCCCAAGTTATGTGTGGGATCAAAATCTAAAGGCCAAAAAGCAAGCTTTGAAAGAGTGGATCAAAAATCCCACTATCACCCTAATTAGTCAGAGAAAGGAAGCATTCCATCTGTTGGAGGACCTGCAAATGGAATTGGAAAGAAAAGACATCACCTCTGTGGAGCTTGCAAAGGAACAAACATTCCAAAGTAACTCCTACTGCTCCTTCCGAATTGAAGAGGAATACTAGAGAATTAAGTCTCATAGCATATGCTTGAAATCAAAAGATATAAATACTTCATATTTCCATCGCCAATACAGAGCTCGCCTCTCCCGCAATCATATATCAGAAATAACAACCACTGAAGGGGTGGTCTACAAAGGCTTCGATCAAATAAAATTTGTTGTTGAGTCACATTTCTAGAAACTCTATAGTAAAGGGAGCGTTTGCAGCAACGAGGACATTCTGGACTTCCTCTCCCACATCCCCTCACAGGTTAATAAAGAAGACAACTTAGTCCTCACAAAGCCTTTTACTAATGATGAAATCTGCAATGTCATTTGGTCAATGGAAGCAGACGAGGCCCCTGATCCTAACGAATTCTCATTCCACTTCTACATAATCTGCTGGGACATTATCAAAGTAGATTTGTTGAGAATGGTCAAAGGGTTTCTGAAGAAAGCCAAGGTGGGGGGAGGCATTAACTCCACGTTCCTAGCTTTAATTCCAAATGATGTGAATCTTGGTTCCTTCGGAAGATTCAGGCCTATCTCCCTCTATAACGCCTCGTATAAAATCATTGCCAAGCTCCTTGCCAACAGAATCAAACCATTTCTTGGAAAACTCATGTCCATCTCTCAAGGAGGGTTTGTCAAAGGCAAACATATACTAGACAATGTCATTCAGGTGCAAGAAGCAATGCATTCCATAAATTAAAGGAAGGACAAAGGAATGTTGATCAAGTTGGATATGGAAAACGCCTTCGGCAGGGTCAACCTTTCCTTCCTCTAAAAGGTCCTTCTCTCTTTTGGTTTATCCCCTGAGTTTGTCAATCTGATCAAATATTGTACAGATAAGCCATGGATAGCACCGCTAGTCAATGGCAGACCAACCAGCTATTTTCAATCCATGAGGGGATTAAGGCAAGGCCACCCTTTCTCCCCTTTCCTGTATATTCTCATGGCTGACACACTCAGTAGGAAGCTGAAAATTGAAAAATCTGCAGGGACTGCTCTTGGTCTAATAATTTTGAATGGGCTGGAGCCCATTAACCATGCTTTCTTCACTGATGACTCCCTACTGCTTGGCGGAGTATCCATCAGGATCACTAACGCCTTTAAATCCACTCTTCATAGATATTGCAGTGTCTCTGGAGCTCTCATAAACGACAAAAAGAGCGTTGTGTATGGATGGAAGGCAGAGGAGCATGAAATCCAAAGAATCGCGCAAATCCTAGGCTTTGCAAGCTACGCACACTATGTTAAGTCCCTATATTAATAGTGTAGTCCCTTATTATGTTAGTGTAGCCCCCCCTTATTGTTATTGTTGTACCCTTGTAACCCCCATATTGTTATTATTAAAATTACAGCCATATTGTTAATGCTATCAACAAATTTCATAATCTTGTATATGTAGTGAATGTACAATGAATGTCTGGAATTTTTCATTATGAAGTGAATATGTTTCTCCTTCAAAGGCAGTTTTATTTAAAAGAGTATCTTCTATTTTTGGAGCTTGTTTCACAACATTTAGTATCATAGGTTTGGATTCTAGGGTTTCGCTGCTCCAAACAAGTCATCGTGGAATTTTCGCTATAACTTTTTTTTATACGAAGGTTCAAAAGCTGAAATTTTTAGGGTGCGAAGCTAAAATCCTGAGGAACATCGTCGCAAAATTTCAGAACTTGGTTCGCAATATTTTTGGAGATATGATCTGTGGAAGTTAGGTCTTTTTCAGGCTCCCTAATTTTATCTCAAAGAGGTGATCGTGGGAAAATATTCATAACTCTCTCTCTGAGCATTGGATTAGAATTCTGTAAAAAATGGCTAGAATAACACGGACTGTAGTTTCCTGTCTATAAATTTCAGAACCAAAGGAGCAAACAGTGACACGTGGCAAGTCGTACAAGTTCGCTCTACTGAATCAGTCCATAATTAGGTCATTGTGGGACATTGGACATAACTTTGCCTTGAAGAATCCAAATCAAGTCAGACCTGTGGCATTTGAAAGAAGCTTCAGAGTACTACTACAAGGCCAAATTTCAAATATTAAGGATCTTCAATTGTAGAGATAATTCAATTTCAATATAGAACTCTGCAAAAGCAAGTAAAAAGGTGTGTATTTTTTTTCCGAATTGCATAAGTCTTGTTTGAAGAATCAAGTTGAATTGATTCCAAGGGCATATTGTAGAATAGATATCAGTATTGGTTTCTAAAATGGCCCCTAAAAAGAATTCAACACCCATTAAGCCTTTAGAAGGCTCTACTATGACTCATGAAGACAAAGAATTGCAGTATGAGATATCAAAATTACGGTACCAAGTGCAACAAATTTCGATCTTACGAAGAGAAACCGAAGATGACATAGATGGTTTAAAAGCATAAATGGAGGCTAAGTTGGATGGTTTGAAGGATAAAATAATAGCTAATATGGATGATAAATTAGTGGAAGATCACATCGAGCATCAACTCTCAAAGGATAACCTAACTCTCAAAGGATAACCTAACTTTGGTGCAGAATCTAATGAAACAACAAGAAGATCAACATCACATCGAAAGAATTTCTGAAGCAGTCACAGAAACAAGAACTCGACAAGGACAATCAATTTCAAAGTATCTCAGCAAGTGGAAGAAATTTCCTGTAGAAGATTCCACACGGAATGATGAGAATTTTATACAGAAGCATCAAGAAATAATCAAGCATTGAGGACAACACTTGTTTGAAGGAGAGGGTCATGTTAAGTCCCTATATTAATATTGTATTCCCTTATTATGTTAGTGTAGCCCCCCCTTATTGTTATTGTTGTACCCCTGTAACCCCCATACTGTTATTATTGTGCCCTTACATTATTATTGTTAGGTCGGCTAAGATTACATTGTGGCCCCATGGACTCCTATATATAGAAAGGAGGTTTTCTAATTTGTATCATCCAAGAATTGTTCATTTATGTAATGTATTGGAGGTTTCCCCCTCGAAGTGTCTTATTTATAAGGCGTTGATATCTCTTTTCCTCTATTTTTGGAGCTGGTTTCACAACACGCTGGGACAATATCAAATATTTGGGGCTACCACTAACTATCGAAATCAACAAGAGTTCTTTGTGGGTAGAGGTTATCAGTAAAATCAAAGAAAAAATCGAGTCCTGGGGAGGCCATTGGCTCACGAACGGTGGAAAACTCATCCTCATTAAATCTATGCTCTCTACCTTACCCATTTATCAATCCTCATTCTTGTTGGCACCCAAGACCATCACTGAACAGATCTCAAAACTTCTATGTGATTTCCTATGGCAAGGAGGAAAATAAAATCAGAAGATATACCACTTAGTCAATTGGGACATGGCGAAACGCTCAATCTGAGATGGTGGTCTTTAGATCAGAGACCCCGCCCATGCCAACATTTCACTTGGTTGTAAAATCCTGTGGAATCTTCACGCAAATCCAAAATATCCAGTAAGCCGGATCTTAAGGAAAAAATACGTCAAAGGTGCCTCCCTCAGGAATTTTATGGCTGACAGCAACTCGAAAGGTTCGTTGATTTGGAACCTCTGTAGGAGAGGGATTGATTTCTTCCAGAAATACCTATATCACATTCCTGGAAATGTAAGAAAAATAAGTTGTGAAAATATTGCATCATGGGTCACTCACCCCTCGCCAACTCCAAAATTCTTAAAGAGATCTAGGAATGGATATCTCAGCATGGCATACACAGACTTGAGGACATTTATGAGTGGGATGAGACATGAAACTGACAATCTTGGGTTTTTCCCAGAATTCCGGAGCATCTACAACTGCAACATAATATTCTCAAAGCAGAGTTAAGTGATGTTTCTCTGGTCCACAAGAAAGCTGCTAATTCTTGGGGTTGGGGAACCTCTGGAACCTACACTATTGTGCAAGGTTATGTTCTCCTTCAAACTCAGCCAGAGATGAATCAACCAGCAAGATTTTGGAAACAAGTGTGGGACCCCATGGGCCTCCCCAAAATCATTTTTTTCTTCTGGGTCCTAATGCACAATAATATCTTGACAAAGGAAAAACTATTGAAAATAAGCATTGCAGGACCTCATAGATGTGCTCTCTGCAGGAATGCTCTTGAAACCATGGATCATCTCTCTGTGGACTTCTCCTTCGCAAAATAAGTGTGGAATTTTACCCTTCAAGGACTCAATGTCACAACTCCTTTCCAAATATCTGTTGTGGATTTATTTTCCACATGGAATGAGTGCTACCCTCGGGCTATCTCCAGCAAGGCCCTTTGGTTCCGAGTTTGGAACACCATCCCCAAGTATGTTTTCTGGAAAATCTGGCTTGCTAGAAATGAACAGATCTTCAACAACACTTCTTGGACTCCCTCTACGGTTGTTTCCAAAGCCAAAACTCTCCTCTTTGAAACCATGAGCAACCAATCCCATAAACCTGATAGCTCTCTCCTCCCAAAATAAAAGAAATGGATGGGGAAAATTTTTTCCAGAGACAGAAACCAAATCACAACTAGACCCTTAACCAATCTAGGATAACGTTTAAGGGACTTAGATGAAATATTTCAAGTTTGGTGGAGGAAAAACGGTAAAGAAACGATCTTCTTCGATGGAGCCTCCAAAGGAAATCTCGGGACAACAGGCACTAGAGGTGTACTTTACTCTTCGGGCGACACAAGAAGAGACAGTTTCAGCTAGGGTCTCGGGCAACGAATAAATAACCAAGCAGAAATTCTTGGCCTGTTAAAATCTTTCCGAATTGCGCGTGAGAAAGGCATTAGATATTTTCAAGCCTTTGGAGACTCCGAAATATTGATAAAAAATTTACACTTGGAAGATCAATTCAATGATTCAGTCCTAAACAAGATCCCTCGAAGACTGAAATTCATCCTGCTTGACTTCTCTTCTTTCCAATTCTTCCACATCCTCAGAAGCTCAAACAAAGAAGCTGATCTCAAAGCAAACAAAGGCTTCCTTCTCCCGCAAGGTGACCTTAGCATAAACGATGGAAATCCTTCACAAATCTTCATTCCTTGAAATGTTGATCATCATGTAACGGGAAGCTGGATAGTTGACTTGTAACGATGGTTGATTTGGCCCCGGCCCAACTAGATTTTACTACTAATAAAAAATAACTGTTTTAGTTAAAAATAATATATATATATATTATTTTATTATTAATTTTCATTTATTATAAATTAGTTAATTATTGATAATTTTTAAATCTTTATTAATTCATTTTTAGTTAATTCTTATTATATTTTTATTATTCAATTTGGAATTTGGTCAAATGCAAATTACAACTATTATTTTTAATTAGTTTCAATTTGACTTAAATTCCTTAAATATCAATTTGGTCAAATACATGTTTCACTTATCAATAAATTAAATAATTTGACCTTGACCAAATTTATTCTCCATACGTTAACACAATAGATACTTTGTTCCTTTCATCTTATAAAAAAAGGCTCTTCAACACTCGTTTACCCACAAAAGCTCTTTCGTCCCTCATGATGGATGGAGTTGTAGAAATAAGAGAAATTTGTTATTGTTGATGTATTCGAAATGAAAATAAGAGATTACAAATTTCTTCCAATATTTTGCGGAATGGAAATCAAAATTTAGAAACACCTGCAATTACATGCGACCATTAAAACACCACGTAAACAAAATGATATATAGGGGAACCCAACTGGGAAAAACCCCTCCATTGCTTTTCATTAATCAGATGAGAATGAGAAATTATTACGATGTCTTGCTTCAATCTTGAAGCTCAATCTACATTGTAAACATGTTTCTCCTGCTGACTATCCTACTCTGGCCAACACTTAACCAAATTTAAGGCCCAAACTTGCTCCTATTTCCTTGCGCAATCCTGAAGGAAATTAGCTCCTAAAAAGTAGGAAATTTCTCCTATTTTATTGCGCAATTCCCAAGGAATGATTCACTTGCTTTAATATCAAACCTGTACACTCAACTAGTATATAATTGATAAATGAAATGTGCCTTTTCCTCCACTCCAGCTATGGAATTCGAATTCTATGCATGTTTGAGCTATCTTTAGCTGATTGGCGAGTTTAACTGAGAGATGATTGAGTTAACAACAATTCTACTAGTCAAATTACCTTCAACTTAATCAACTAGTTACTTGAGCTAAGTTAACTGAGTCAAACTGAAAATAACTAAAATATATTTCAAAATTTTAGCAATCACTACATGCAAAACTCTACTTCTATCCTATAGCTTGAATTTACTAGGTAAACTAGTAGGCAAAGGCCATGTCACACAAGTTAATTGAAATCCAAGTCATCCTACTGATGTGGAAAATCAAATTACTCAATCTGACTAAGGCACAAGTCAAATTTATCCTTTCTTGCTACATTTATAATTCTCCCTCTTAGCAAGAAAGGGATTTTGCACCACCCTTATCCTGCACCTGTGGAATTCGAATTTGCCTCTTGAAAATGCCTTTGTTAGGATATCTGCATCCTCCTCCTTAGTTGGAATGTACTGTAGCAACATAATTCTCTTCTACATGCAATACCACAAGTGATGATACCTGATATCAATGTGCTTGGACCTATCATGAATAGTGGATTCTCAAAGAGTTTGATATAACTCTAATTATCACAATAAATCATTGTTTGATCCATCTCCTAACTTAAAATACCAACAATTATTTTCCTCATCCATATGGCCTCACATGTCGCTTGACTTGCATCCATGTTTTCAGCCTCTGCTAACTTGAGTGCCACTTTTTTCGGTTAAAATAACAATAGTTTCAGACCCGACACTGAATATAACACCTAAAGTACTTTTCCTGTCTAATGGAATCCTTGCTTATCCCCTATAAGTATCAAGTGATCAAAATACAAAACCAAGATAAACAACTTTCCATCTACCATAATGTGATAGAGATTGTCAACGAATTCACTTTTGGTGAAGCCCAATCCACTGAGATATGTGTCGATCTGAGTGTACCATGATCGGGGTGCCTGTTTGATACCATACAAGGCTCTCCTGAGTCTACACAGATGTGTCTCCCTACCTGCGCAACTAATGTTATAATGGTTATGATCGAGGAATATCTTGCCACTGGTGCAAATGTTTCCTCATAGTCCACTCCCTCTACCTGAGAGAAGCCTTTAGCCACAAATATGACCTTGTACTTCTCAATTCTCCCATCAGCTGCAAGCTTAACTTTGTAGATCCATCTTGAACCAACCACTGAATTGTTCTTTGGTCTTGGCAGCACCTCCCATACATTTATCTTCATGATGGAGTCATACTCCTCCACCATCGCATTCACCCACACTGGTTGAAAAATTACTTCTTATTGACGGGTGTTGGAAATATTTCAACCAAGGGTGTCTCCCTAATATGTGGTACCAATTAGACCTCACACCATTTGGGATAGGAGCACCATCCAAAATACGACCCAGTTACCATTTTCTCAGAGGTTTTCCTTAGCTCTAAATCTCAGCAAGAGAGAGGAATGCATATGTGCCTTCGAAAAGAAAGTAAGTGTGCCTGGTGAGTGTTTGGTTGTAGGTGTGTTGAGGTTATTTTACTGCGGAAAGGGAGAAAAATGAGCCCTTAAGAGAGAGGTAATAATAACACCCTAGTAGAAACACATGCAAACAAAAAGGATCTATCTAACATGCAGTGGAATATTCCACAAATATGCGACAATCAGTTCAACCAACACAAACAGGAAAGGTTTGTCTGACATCCAGCGGAATAGTCCACAAAGATGCGACAAATATAGTGACCATTACATCATATTCTAAATATGATAAGCACTAAGATAATGAAATATTTCAATTACTATATCACAGATGAAAGCAAACATGAATTACAAACATTCAAAAAATAGCATTACAAATATTCATAGTCCATGTACGAAGAACATGTTGGACATGAGGCTTTTGATATTAAGTAAAAGTCCCAAGACACATGTATATGATGAACACCACTACTCCAATAGTGGAGCGTTGGAGCCACTCCTTGCTCCCAAAAAGAACTAGCTTGTCTCTCTAATGCCTTGTGGGAGGAGCCAAGGTGAAAAGTCATTTGCTCATACAATTAGGGTGTATATATAACCAATGGGGAGGTGATGCTTCACCTTCCTTGTGACTCTTTGACTACCCTCATGACTATTTGACTTCCTATGAATTTTCAAATTTACATGACTCTTCATATTATGTACATGTCCTTCGGACTTCCACTTGACAATACATTTTCGAATCATAAATAACATAATCCACAATAATGATGTGGCATTTGATGACTCATGAAATGATGTGACATGACACTCATGACATAGGCTGCTTGATGAAATGGAAATGTCAAGCCACTTTTGTTGCTCCTTGTTAAATGTCTTCTTGAGAATTCTCTTCTATCCACCTTCATATGGCTTAGAGGTAAGGAGTCTTCAATGATATCAATTTTTGAACTGTGGTAGCAAACTGGTGTCCCTTTACTTTCTCTTGATTGATAATCTTGCATAATCAACTACAAAGATGTCATCCAACATGTTTCCCTTCTTCATCATCATTTCATGGTATGATCGAGTACCAAAATCTGCAATTCACTCATGACGAGGCGACATTAGTCCGATAAAACCCCAGTCTAATATAGTGCATGTTGTTCCACTAACTGACTCGAAACTAGGTGGCAGGCTGAGAGAGAGGCTCATTGATTGCGCAATTGCGCAGTTCGGGCTAGACTCGGCATGCAGATTGCACAATTTTGGAGCTCAATGAGCGGGGCTGAAGGGTTGAGCACTGATTCTACCCACTACGCAGTTCTAGAAGGCAGAGAAAACCTGGTGATTGCACAATTCTGCAGTTGATATCGAGGCCTGGGCTTGAGCTTAGATACTGGGCAATGCGCAGTGTCAAGAGGTAGGGTTGCAACTTGAGGGCTGGAACTGCACAATGCGTAGTTCAGGAAGGTCGAATGAGGTTAAGTTGCTCGGTCCGAAAGTTTTCAGAATTTGACTAAGTGTGGGATCAATAAATTTGTTGTGAACATTGATAAGACTCAAGTGTGATCACACACTTAGAACACTTGATGACACAACAACATAGCTCATCTAGGACACGTGAACAACATACTTCCCTCAATGTAACAACTTTGCAACAATTTACGACAAGTGCAAACACTAAAGATACACTTTGCGATGACACTTTGCACAGTGCTGAAAGCTTCGGGAATGAGTGTGACAGATGTTTACATGGTAAGATCAACTCATTTTCAAAAATATAACCCCTTGAAACCACCAAAACAAGCTTATATAGATTGTGTGATGCTTAGGATGTAAAAAGACGACATTTTGCTTTTCTCGCAAAAGGAACCAAAACACTTAGAGAAAACACATGGAATGGATTTCAATGTTTGCGACGATAATGTATAAGATGAAGGTAAGCTCTGAAATTTGGTGCATGCCAAAATTTTGGAGGGTGTTGTAGCAACGAAAACACTTGGCGACACACTGGTAGAATTTTAGCTTCTCTGTCTTGGTTGAATATTCTGTGCAGGGTCTTAGTTCTGCAGAGAGTATTGATTCATCGTACATATCACTTTGGCCTCCCCACTCTCCCCATGAATAAACATGGTTCCCTTTGTACCTTCTCAGTTGAACACAAATAAAATATTCAACAATATCGCAATGTTTTGAATTGGAAAGGGTAGTGAAGTTCACTAGCTTTATATTTTCGAAGTATAATTTTTCATCACTAGTGTTGTTCCACTGCCAACAGGCCTAGACAATACCCTGACAGAGTCACTATAGGAACACAAACATGCTTTGTTGCCACCGAGCCTAGACAGTGCCCCCGATGGAGTTGCTTGCTTCACCTCTTTGTACTGGAAGCCTTTCTCTTCTTTCGCCTCTATTTATACATTTAAGGACTGTACATTGGAACTTATTCATTTTATGGGCGGAAGAGGTACCCCGACTTATTGAGAAAAGGAGAGATTGTTCCTTAGAGAAGCATGTAGATACCTCTGATTTAGGTTTTCTCATTTAGATTTTTCCCATTTTCTTCTTCTACTGATTAGATAGGCATGAAAACATTGAAAAATAAAGAACCAAGTGTGGGCATAAGGTTTCCTGAGTAAGGCAAGTATCATGGTTTGACCAAAACTCTCCTTAAGGACGGATCATATTTTCCATCGGAACTTCATTGACCAAAATATGCAACCAACACAAAGGAGGACCAAAGGTTAGCCAAATAATGTAGTGCTACAAGACTCTTTTCAATTTTTCCACATTACCTTTGAGCCAACAGAGCATCTCCATGCAAGGTCTTAGAAAAAAAAAAAGACACCACACAACAAGGAAACAAAACCAAAATACCAAACAAAAGGAGGCTAACCAAAAAGATGATGCGAAATCAAAATGAGAAAACACAAGACAAACTACAGAAAATGAATGCAAGATGAATGTGCAAGTAAACTAACATGGAACTAGACCTACTCTTAACAAAATTCGGGGTCACTTATAACAAAATTTCCAATGTAACCACCATAGTTTCTCCCAACCTACATACACAAAGATATGATCGATTAAATCTGACATAAAGCAATGTGAAACAGAACTGATAAAAACTTGAATAAATTGCACAGTTAATTGAAGGTCTTGCATGTCAACAAAAAGATAGTCCGTAGCCACTACTTCTAACCAATTCACATTCTTACCTTTCCAATGAAAACCATCATTCAACAAACCTTATAAGTTTCTTGCGAATGTGTCTTCAACTACACCGTACTCCTTAGCAAGCACGTGAAAAGATCGAAACTTGTTATTTGCGATGGAGCGTGCTAGGTAATATTGCTCGAACCATTCAATCATTGGATCATAAAATTCATGATAGTCCTCTTCAAAACCCCGAAATATTTGAAAAGATGAATTTTCAATTAGAGGCATGAGATTATGATGAGAATATTGTGAGGGAAAATAGATCTGATCATATTCAATAGGCGTGTCAAGACAGTGAGGACTTTCCATAACCATCAACAAGTGCAGAAGTGCCTCAACTGCTTAACAAGTACCCAGATAGTGAGATTTTAAACCATAAAGATCAAAAGATGTAAAACAACTGTCATTGGATGTGTTGATGGGAATATAGTAAGTTTAATGATAGTCATCAAAGACAGACTCACGATCAGATGGGCTAATTGAAGAATAACATTCCCAATTAGTAATTAAAAAAGATAAAACAATTTGAATAGCTTGGTGAGTGCTCTGAATAATAGAACCAACTTCCTCCCATGCCAAATGTGACAAACCATTTTCACTACAAGGAAAAGACCCTCTAGCATAGGTTATAAAGGAGGTTTTTAAAGTGTTATAAAATTGGGCCAAAATTGTCAAAGAAAACATTTTCTACAACATCCGTTTTCGGTAACGGAGGTTTTGTCAAAGCTTCTAACGAAATTTCAACGCAACTGCAAAAATTGGGCGATCAGAGGTTGTTATGGATGTTTTTCTCATCGATGTGCGCATAAGGTGCCAACGCACTAGTGCATTGTACCGTGAATGCACTGGCACTGTAAACCTACCAAGCACCGGGATAGAAAATAAATTTTGGACGCCCCGGGGCATTTAGCAACAGCTTGATGTGTGTCATCCAACCAGTCTCATCGGACCGATGGAAGGTGCATGCACTAGACCGTTAAGGTGTAAAACCGCACTGGGCGCTATAGGTGATAAAACGCACCAGTGCATGCAACGCATATCGGACTGCTCGGGTGGTAGTCGTCGATAAAGCGCATTGGGCGTTCTAATTGATATTGGAATATATGCGGTGCCCATAGGTCATAGAAACACATTGGTGCGCATTATCATACAAACACATCGATGCGCATTAACTAACACGCATAGGTGTTCATTTTGTATTTTTTAGAAACACAACCTATGACAGTGCAATTATTGTGATTTTTTAAAATTCATTATTCATCAAAAGTTGACACATATCTTATAACAGTATTCATATTAATTAAATTTTTATTAGTACATTTGAATGTAATGTTTGGATTAATTTGTTATATCATCTCATCAGATTTCGCATCTCTTCATTATAATATTTAATCATACATATATTTAATCAGTGGTGTAACATTTCATAGCGACAATGGAGAACGCAATAGAATAGATTAAAACGTATTTTATTATATATATATATATATGAATAAGACACTCTTTGTCATACAAAATGGGACAGTTATTGGTATCCCTATACCTTTCAATTGGGACACTATGTCCATTACATTAAACAAAATGTTTGATTTCACAGACAAATATTTCAAAAAATACAACGCCTTACTTTGATATCCAAACATATTGATCATCATTCTTCGCTGGAACTGTTGTCATTGTTCAAGCTACTTCCATGACTTGGGGTTACTTTGAGGAATGTTTTGTTCACTGTGTTGATTGTTTTCTTCTTCTTCAATTTCCATCTACAAGCATAAAAATAAACTGTAATGAGTGTATATACATTGATGAGAATAATGAAAATTGCAATATTAAATAATATACATCAATGTAAATCGAAAAGAAATGTACCATAGCAATAATTGACTCATGAACTATAAACATTCTTTCAAAACCAAATTTCATGCCATCTTTCAACAATTCATTTGTTGGCGCACTTCCATACTTTTTTTCCTACAAGTTTTATACCCCATAACCAGTCATATGTTTAATATAAAAGATTTTTTTTGTTCTATTAATTATAGACGGAGCTAAGTAAAACAAGATAGATGCTTATAAATTCCACAATTAATTTATGATATACAACCCATATTTAACCCAATGTCAATCAATTCGTCTCATGGTTCTTCTTTGTATGTTAGCACCTGTTTGAAAACATTCAATGATGATTTTTGTAAAACAACTTAAAATATACAAAAATGAAATCTAGTTAAGTTGTTATAAGTAACAATTACTCACAAACATAGATGTCAACCGTTTTCCTCCTTTTCGTCCAGTTTTATGTGTTGAATGGGTTCCATTTTCTTTTCTTTTCTGCAAGAAAATACTTGAAAATTAATATTTAATGCTAAATTGTTTATTTATTGTACCTAATCGAAAAATTCAATGATTACATATTACATTTGAAGCACGTTGTTATTGAGATGATTCCTTGTGCGATGCAATTATGTCCATTTCTTTGACCATCTCCTTGTACACCTTTTTGACATTCCTACTGGCATATTTCTGATATTGGCTTGTTAATCCTTTGAGATTTTCATAATCTTCCTGAAAATGTAACATGACAATAAACTATTTAATTTTTATATTGATATATGAAAAGTAAATATAACAAAGTGATATTTATAAATGATTGCTTTCTAGTAATATATACATATAATATAGAAAAACATTTAAAGAGATATTACTCTTTCATTCCTTCTTCTTTTTTGTACGTTTTTGTTATTAAAAGTCTGACGTGTCTCATTGACCAATTCTCTGAAAAGTCATCTTATAGTTTAAATAAAATTTAGTTCTTGGAATCATTGGATTGATTTTTGTATTGTAAGTGAAAAGAAAATCTATACATTCGTTCCACTAGATCCCTCAAAGTTTTGTAATAGTTTTTCCCCCTTTCGTTAACTTCTAGCACCACTCTAGATGAGCTAAGGAGCAATCATTTTCATTTGCATGTTCTATTTTTTTTTCTTCTTAGAACAACATTCATTTTCTTTGTTGTTGGTCCTTGTAGAACATTAAACATATGTGAATTAATAGATTGTTTGAAACATGTTATTTAATATTATTAAGTATATTAGTATTTTTTCATTCACATGATTCATCCTTCTGCAATTTTTCCATCAAGATTTTACGCTCTTCTGGTCTTAGATCATAAAGAATCTTATCGAGCTTCATCATTTTGTGACTATGCATGATACACAGTAAACAATACATATTAGTTAAACTTTGATATAGTTAAAAAATAATAATTTTTGTAAAGAATTTGCAAAGAACTTGCTTTCTTTTTTCTTTTCTCAATGTATTATCGGTATTTTTGTACTTCATCTATTGTCAGTAATTTCTTTATCAATATGAAACTTGTGCCATACCATTCATTAATATATTTTATAAATAAATCACAAGCTTTTCAGGTAAAAAAAAAAAATTCAAGAAAACGGTGTGCCTTCCAAACAGTACGCATCGAAGGCGGTGCGACATGTTCTTATAAATGCACCGCCAAAACAGTAGAAACATTGTACGGTGCTCTCTGTCAACAAGGAGACCCGATGCGTTATATGTTAACCAGTGCACTGATTAACACAAACATAAATTAATAAAAAATTGTTTTTTATCAAACATTACGTGCTCGATGCGCTATAATAAGGGCGCACCGATTAAAAAAATTATGTTTTTAAAAAAATCATGCAAGGGTCGACATGGATTGGGATCTAACTCTGCAATTCGTCCTGCGGGTTAGATGTCATATGCCTATATATATAGCAATACAAACCCTATAAATCTAAAATTAAAAGCCCTAATTGTGAAGTCACAGAAACAAGAAGAAGCAAGGGTTTAGCGTAAGAATGAATTTTTTTGTTTTTTGTTTTTTTTTTTTTAAACAGTAAAATTTAAAAAATTTACTATGCATGTATTAAATCCAACATAAACTGTAAATCACCAAATATTTCAAATTCTAATTCTCTGAATTTATTGTTGTTGTTTGAAAGTATTTTGCTGCTCCACAGTGCTCTCTTGCAAATCCCTCCGTGAATTTTTTTGCAAAAATAATGAAATAATGAATAGTTTATATTTTTTAAAGAAATTTATTATGAATTTAGATTTCCAAAAATAATTTACTGCCAAATTTTCAATTTATCGCTTTTTTCACTTTAAAAAAATAAAGTTGCGCTTTTTTAATTTCCGAATATTCAGTGCGCTTGTTAACTAACTACACCGGTGCATCAGTTAATAACACAGCACCAGTGCGCAGTAACTAAAACGCACCAGTGCGGTTAAATATACATTAGCACCGATAACAATAAGTCCATTTTTAAGGCACCCAAATTACTTTTAGGTATGTACACCAAAATTTATAGTTGATTTTTCTCAAATGCAGGGAGAAAATCTCATAATTATATCAAATGGACAATTAACCATGCATTGTCGACGTGCTTACTAATTTATATCATTGATTTTGTACTAATCATGTTCAAATATATTTTTTGAAATTATTAGGATTCTAGTGATGATGAGCAACCTAACTAACATCTTTAGTTGCACCCCACGACAATGTCAAATCAGGAGAAGGTTGAATTAAGAGAAAAACTCGGAGAGGAACGATACCAAGAAAGGTTGAATCAACCACCTATTCAATTCCCACTACGTCTAGATTCACCAATTAGGAATGACCACAGCAATAGTAGTTCTTCACAAGCTGGCAATGGAGGAAATCAAATAGATATTGGTATGGATGATTACTTAAGAGATACGATTGTTGTGATGGAGATAATGTTGTTAATTCATAAACGATGATAAGCTAGGGGATCATGCTCATATCGCTGATACCTTTTTCGAAATCCTTAAATTTTCTTCCACCACCCCTCTCTTTGGACCTGGCTGTCAGTCAAAGTCTACCCAGTTGGGAACAACGATGTTACTGTACAACTTGAAAGCAAATTTTGGCTTATCAAATGCATGTATCTCAAAAAATTTGAGGTAATTAACCATCAAGTGAACATTACTAATTAAAAATGGTCAATTTTATGAACGTTAATAATTATATCAGCATTAATATACATTTAATATTGTCCATGACCAACTACAGGTTATTCAAAGATAAGGTTCTTCCGAGTGATAATGTCTTGCCCAGTAGCTGCGAAGAGGCAAATAAATTTTTGAAAATGTTGCGTGTTGAGTACATATCATATCATGCATGTCCAAATTATTGTATTCTATATAGAGGAGAATATGTATACAAAGAGATATGTCCGAAATGTGGGCATGACAGGTATGATAAATAAATAAAAAAGGGTAAATCACGTGGTCCTCCTTTTAAGATATTAAGGCACATGCCTATAATCACAAGGATTCAAAGGCTCTTTCGTTGCAAAGAATTAGCTATGTTGCAGGGATGGCATGTCTCAAAGAGAATTGAGTTGGGAGTTATGTGAATCCCAACAGATTCAATAGCCATGAAGCATATAGAGGATACATGGCCCAAAAAATTCAAGGATGAAGTACGATGTCTACGACTCAGCATAGCCATGGATGGAAACAACCCATACTCCCTCCAGAACACCAACTATTCTGTTTGACCTGTAGTAGTGATCAATAACAATATCCCCCCATGGTTTTTCGTGAAGAATGAGCATCTTATGTTGTCTCTCATAGTCCTGGTAGAAGACAAGTGAAGAATATGGATGTCTACTTACAACCATTGGTAGATGAATTGAAGGAATTATGGGATGAGATAAATGTATATGATGGATCAAGACCCATCGCAGCAGAGAGGATTTTTACGTTGCATGGCATATGTGCTTACATGATACATGATTATCCAGGCTTTGAAGTTTGCTATGGTAAATTACATGTTTATTGATTGGTTTATATACATAACAATATTTTTTCGCATATTAATTATTTAATTTGTTGTAATTGTTCTTATCTTCATGATATTCTTTAACGTCCCATGCATATTGTATACATCTATATTTCATATTTTAACAGTTGGGTTATTATAAGACACATGACACTATGATTTTTTAATTTTTTTATAGGTGATTTTGTTCCCATCTATGTCAGCATATGGACACCATTTTTTCACAGAAAATGTCGATGATGGACACATGACACAAGATTGTGGAGTGGAATTCAAGTTCAATCAATCTAATCAAGCTAACCACCGTGATCAAAACCTATTACGAGGGACGTTAGGTTACGTTGGAAAGATATAAGAGATCATTGAAGTGGATTTCTCTTCTTTCCAATGTGTTATTTTTAGGTGCAAGTCGTGGGACACCTTTGATCAGAATAATGTAAAGGAAGATCGCGATAGTAGGATGATATGTATCAACTCTAGAAAGATGTGGGTTGAAGCTAAGGAGCCCTATGTTTTTCCCAAACACTGCAACTAGGTGTTTTTTTCACCATATGTGTTGGATAGGGATTGGTGGTTCGTATTGAGACATAACCCTAGATCAAAACATGTTTTTGAGAGCAATAGTGCTATCATGCCTTGTGAGCTGGAAGATAATGAGGGTGATCATGAGAACTGAAAGTGATATGGTACATGTGTTATTTCATCATTTATACTTTTTAAGATGGGTTTTTATAAAGAAGAGGACTTAATTACCTTATAACTAAGACTCGTTTTTTCGAAACATTATAATATGTATTTTGAATTAATTGGTTTGCATTGTGTTAATGTTAAAATCATTTCACTTGATAATTTGCAATTATGTTGATCTCGGAAATAATGGTGTACTGTATAAAGAATTTTTTTTTCTTTTTTTTTAATGTCAATTCCTAAAATAATATAATTGCTTGATTGCTTTAAATGTGTGTGAATGATAACTTCAAAATGTATATTGTTATTTTTTTTATGTAAGATCATAATAAAATAATGATAATTCTAAACACGAATTTATTTGCAATATTTTCTAAACTTTATTATGTTACAAAAATTCATATTATTCTAGATTTATTATTTTACAATTATTTATATTCATACAAATTTACAAATTTACAATTTTACAATTATGGTAATTTAACAAAATTTACGGTATACATTTTACTTGCGATAGTAATTATGGTTCAAATTGACAATTAATTTACAATTTTACAAATTTTAATAAAATTGAATGATAACAATACATACAATTACAATTACAATTTTACAATTTTACATATAATTACAATGACAATTACAATTTTACAATTTTGCATACAAATAAAATTACAATTACAATTTTACAATTTCACATACAATTACAATTACAATTTTACATACAATTACAATCACGACGCATACAATTACAATTACATTTTTCGAATTTTACAAATTTTACAATTTTAATAAAATTGAATCATGACATGAATACATACAATTACAATTGCAATTTTACAATTTCGCAATACAATTACGTACAATTAAAATTATAATTTTACAAATATTTTACATACAATTACAATTTTACAATTTTATATACAATTAAAATTAAAATTTCAATTACAATCACGACATAATATTTAAAAAATATCTTGATTTGATATTAAAAATAAACATTACGAGCATGATAACCATCGTACAAACATCATATTCAACTAAAATACACATTCAAATTTGCTAACATAATCTAATCATCGTGATCATGATCATCTAACAAAACACAAGCATTGTATAACATAATCACAACACAAACATCAAATATACATCTCATGTCAAATAACTGCTATCACATACACATCTATTTGCAAGCACATTAAATGAACATATCTTGCATGACCAAAATATACACATCATGATGAACACCAACATGTAAATTAAGTACATCAACATGAACATAAAATACATAAATCATATATATATATATATATATATATATATGCACATAAATGTCAAATATTTGTACTAGTCGAGGCTTGCTCAGTCACTGGGGCAGCCTCATGCTCAGATAGATGGCGTGTCTGCTCCGGAGGTCCCTGCTGATAAGTTGATGGTGCAGTCTGCTCAGGAACTGCTTGCTGATGACTCGTCGAGGGAGCAGCCTTCTCAGTGGATGGTGCAACCTATGATGATGGACCTGCCTCCTTAGATGGACATGCTTGCTCAGGATCTGGTGCCTGCTCAAGACTAGGTGTCTGCTGAGATGGTGCAGACTGCTCAGACGATGCCTGTTGATCAGGACTGGATGCTCGCTTCTCATCATTATCTCTGCCGTGAGGTGAAGGAGGAGGAAGTGAAGTACTATAATGGTGATCACTACCCTCGTGATCATGATCATCAAATGAGGTGTTGCTCTGTCATCCATCTCCACTATGCCTACCCTCCTAGCCCACACCAATGCTCTGGAAGCTCCAACAATATAACGCATGAGGTCAACATATTGCGGGGCATGCCTCTCCAGAGGTGTGTGAGCCTAAGATCAGCATGAATCTCTCTGATCATAACCGAGTGGACTCCCTCGTGGGTATCTGCACTCGATCAGGATCTGGTTTGTCACCTTGATCCTCCGCCTCTGCCATCTCATCGTCAACATCTACTCCTAGATCATTTGGTGGGGGTGGAATCTCATCCCCAACGAATGTCCCAATATCTAAAAATATATATAGTACACAACAATAATTAGATATTTTCATTAAACAATTTAATAAAACAAGTTAAAGAACATGTTCAAAAATTTGATAATCCTAATTAATTAATTAAGACAATAAAATGAAAATATATTAATTTAAAGAAAACACTAATATTACCTCTCACATACAGCGGCTCATCCTGTGTGAACAGGACGTTGTTACACCCTCGCCAATCCAAACCGGCATACGGACATGGCACCAGAACGAAGGAGTGATCATCAACACTGGAATGAAACTCTAGTGCATAAGGAGATATCCTAGCGGGAAAGTTAGACTGGCCCCTCTTGGGCATCATCTGGCCCCACATTTGCATCAGTACATGCAGCATCGTCCTACGAGGTTGTTGAACAAAAGTAGTCCTCATCTCTGGAAACCTATCAAAAAATAAACAAAATAACTCTTAAGTAAAAGGGAAGGTCAACCACCCACGTGCCTGAGAATGACATCTATCTAATGTTGTACGACACTACCGCAAACAAATCACAGACCATATCACAAGTCGTGGCGCCTGGAATAAAGAATCAATATAAAATAAAAGTGGGCAACTTATGTGTTTCATGTCACTGGTATGGTGTGCAATGGTCGTCAGCAGTAGTGAGAGGCACCTCACCTCCTCTACACCAAACGAAGTAATATGTAACTAACCACCAGACACCTGAAAATCTACAGGAGAAACTATATCGTCCCTAATGTTTCTCTGGGAGTACGCCAACTGACTCCCTACTGCATAGCTGATGAGGACATCTGGGAATTGGGGCAAATCTTGCCCTCTCCAAGATAGGTCAATAATAAAATATATGTCCTCCTCAGTGGGTGCATACCACTGGCCAGGACCGACCCAAAAATCCTTTCAATGGGCATCCCACCTGAATATGAGTTGTCCTAATAACCCATTATGGCCCTTCAGGGATGTAGCCTCCTCATAGAACTTGAGGAGGCCTACCTCCCTTAGGAGAAACTAGGTGGTTGTCGTAATAGGGGGAGGGTACATAAGTCTCTCCCTCTCTCGTGCCTCCCACCGGTGAATCACGTTATACTGGTCCTCCATATGTTCTTGTTGTTCCCCTTTGTTCTCTTCGTTGACATCACTAACTGATTCACATATTATATACATTTTTTTATTAAATGATATATGTATTTAAAAAAAAACTATATATATATATATATATATATATATTTTTTATTTTATTTTTTGAAAAAGAAAAAAAAGCAGGTTGGTGTGCCAAAGAAAAGTCATGCCGTGCAGGTGCGTACATTTTTATCACGCCTTTGCTCTTGATTTACATAAATTGTCATACACCGCAAAACATAAAATTTTCTTTTCTACAGGTGCGTTGATAAAACTATACGCACAGAGGAAGATAGTTAGGTCAATACCTTTGCCCAATAATAATATGTGGTCAGCTGTGTAGTCTGTGTGTACAGATTGTGTGGGAGCTGTTGTTGGGCGGGCGGTGCCCTGACGCACGCCTAACATCATTACATAGTCGATAGTCTTGAGTTCCTTCAACAACGACACCGTTATTATCTGTAATGATGTCTGAGGGCAGTGCGGTGACCTAACTATACGACTTAGGGTGAATAGTTTGGTCAACGCACCATCCTCTCGACACTAGTACATGGTCAACGGTGCAGTCGTTTAAACAAGCGCACCACCATGTTAGTTTTAAAATTAAGCATAGTGCTCATTTTTTTGATCCGCACGGGCTGGGTGCGGTTCCGTCGCACCATTAGCAATGCGACACATAAGTTGGAAGCACACAGACAGTCTTGAGTCAAAACACAGGATCGAGCGCATATATATATATATATATATATATATATATATATATATATATATTTATTTATTTATTTATTTATTTATTTATTATTATTATTATTATTATATTATATTATTATTTTTAAGTTTTAAGGTTTTTAGAAATCTAATTTGCTAAAACATATAGTTATTAAGAAACAAGTAAAATATTTGTACATTTGCGCGTCAAGGAGGCATATTTGTTGAGGAATTGAAGAAACCAAATTTTCCCACCATTTTCAAAAATTCAAACTCGACAAAGGTGGGCAATAGATAAGGGTAAATGCATGCAATGGGAAAACCGATGGTAGGGCGCCTCACCAAACGCACCACAGTTTCACCTGCGTCTTCAATTTCCATTGAGTTCGGAGTTCTATAGAAATTTCACTCCAATCACGGTTTCCCCACACAGATTTGCATGTTTCACTCTGTGTCTTTGATTCAATTGCCCTTATTCTCCTTGAGGCTCGAACAGCCAATTTCGAATGCGAATTGTTCACAATTTCTTGCGCAGTACTTTACCTTACTGTTCTTACAGACACTCCGGCTCTCCTCACTGTTTCAACCTTCAATCCCACGACATTATACTACCATATGCCGAATTCTGGATCTAAAATTCGGATTCAGTCCTTCTTCAGGATGATCAATCCTTTCAGTGATCGATCCCCTTCAATACATGAGCAACGCTATCAACATATTAAATTCTATACTCCCTCCCTCAGAAAGGGGCATTCATTATGAATTGCATAATTTCCTATAAAGTGTCTTATATGAGACAGCCAATTTCAAACCACATCCAACCAATCTGATACTTCCACAATTAATTCAAGCAGTCTACACAGGCATAATCCCCTCTGTCAATAACACAGGGTTTCACAATTGTCCACAGGGACTCAAATATCCTTCCTACTGAATTCAATCAAGAATATACATATAATTCATAGAGAATTTAGAAGCAATCCCTAATCATTATATACCCATGTGACCATTTACAAAAAACATTCACTTACTCTTCTAATTTGGCCAGATTTTCTATTCGATGGCCTTTTCCTCCTACTCTGTCTCTCAACAGAACTCTCCCTCAGAACAGCTATGAACTCTCCCTTTAATGCCTTTTAGGCTTACAGTTATACAAAATGGAAAATCAATCGATTTAGTTTCCACAACGACTCAACAGACTTTTGAATTTCCTAACTTTAGACAAAAATCCCTAAGTTGACTCTTCACATTCCTAACTCAATCAGCGTCCCTCATGTCCTCTAGTGGGCTAGAGAACATTTACAACTCCTCACTTATTTTACTCAAAAAATTAACATTTACATGAGAATTTAAAAGCATGAGACCCCCTATGTCTCATAAAAACACAAAGTGCTTCATTGTGCCTAATGCCCCTACATCAGCGGTTGTTTCCCTTCGTTAAAATGTAAATTTTTTAATTTATTGATACAAGCTTTATCATTTTTATTTTTTTTAAGGAGTGTTTATTATATTTTAATTGAAGTAGGCTTTATAAAATACATATATATAACTTTAATAACTCAACACGACTATTTCAATAAAGTGGGGCCCAACAATTAACTTACCTGGCATTAACGATCTCGCCCATCCAATGGCTGATGGAACGTCGCGTTGGCTCGGATGATCCAACGATCCTCAAGAGTTTTTGCATTAATTTTCCCTCCGGATCTTAACGCCAAAAAAAACATGACGTGAGTGGTAATTGGAAACCACCTTTCTCCACGTGTCAAGCAATGACATACATGGCGTTTTTTTGAGCGATTTCTTTTACCGCTTCTCAACAACGCGATACCGCTATATTATGGGAGGAAACCGTGTTTACTATTTGCCTTTCGGGTTCCGACTACTCTTGGACTCAAGGTCCCGCACAACTTTCCAATGTTGGTTTATCATCGCGCCTTTCATATGCTAATCTCTAATTCCCTCATATTTTACACAGCATTCATCTCATACGCAGAGACTCATAAGTGCATTGCCATATAGTGGGAATGAATCAGCATACTAACATTGGCTCTCAACACAGGGTCTTATCACATACAAAGGGGAAAAAGGAGGGTTTCATACAGAATCGACTTCCTCCCATCTATGCGCAGAGTTCACAATTTCAGAGTTCTGCATTTGCACCATCTCTATTATTGCGTTGCCCTCCTTAGTCCGACACAAGGGGTTTCAACTCCTTTACCAAATAAATGCGCGTTCTAGCTATCTACGGAGAGCATAAACTCTCACATAGAGACCTTAAAACAGTCCTCACACAAACATTCTTGTTCATTAACCCTTAAGACAGGGTTTGTCATACATTCTATTACGCTTCTTCACTAAATATATAGGCAGACTGTTAAGCCAAATTACAGGGTCTGCTCATACCCAGTTCATGAAGATTTAAGGCACTCTCACAGGAAGTTAAATCAAGCAATACTCATGTAGTATTGAAACAAGTCAAATGGTGTATACCAATGTAAATCAAATTTTCAATGTAAATATATTGGGCCCGCCACCCTTGGCAATGTCCAAAGCCCCGACAATTAACGCTTTGTTTCCTTTAAAAAAAAGTTAAAATTAAGTCAAATGTCTCATATACGGTAACAATGGCATATACTTCGTTTATCATTGCAAGGCATTCGAAGATTTGCATTTTTGCGTTTCACACATAGAATTTATATGTACAATAATAACAATAAATTCCTTTAATTATATATATAACTTATATTTTTTTATTATTATAAATTCTTGTAATAATATTTTTATTTTTATTATTATAAATTTTCATAAGTATTCATAAATTATATTTTTGTAGACATATCTAACTAGAACAACTACCATTTAATATATATATATGTGCTTTACGAAAATGTAAAAGCTTCTAGATGGTTTTCTCAACAAGACAATATGACATTGTTATTGTGGTTCGGTGGAATTGGATTAACAAAATATTAGTAGAAAACTAAATTGATTAGATTCTTCCTTCATACAGTGAATTTACTTACAACTTTTACTTGGCCAAATTTCCGATCAATTGGCCCTTCTGCAACCTATTCTCTGCAAATCTCTCCTACACTCTACGCAGCCCTATGCAGTTCTGCGGGACTATGCCTTTGAGACTTATTTTATACAACTTGCTACAAATGAATCGATTTAGATACCTACAATGACTCAACAAACTCTTCAATTTCCCAAATTCTAAATTTAGCCTAACAAACTGAAACTGATCTGACTTCTCCTGTCCTCTGATCATGCGAGGGCAGTTACAATTTTTCTCTCCAGATTTAACTAAAAATCACTCAATTTATTCAATAATTACATGAGCAAGTAAAATATAAGACCCCATATGTCTATCTATATACAAAATATTGTCTTGGGCCTAATGCCCCTGCATCAATTAATATATAAGATTCTGACAAGATTGAGTGGCCTACGCACAGGAACTAATTGTACAACTTTAACCAAATTGTATAACTAATGTACAAAATACCAACACTAAAATTTAACAAACAAACACATAATTGCAGAATTCAATAATAATAAACTCGCCCTAGCCATGAAATGCAAGCGAGTCCCGTCATTTTCCACTCGGAAAACACATGAGGATCCCAATTTTGTGAAAAGTCAAATGTTGTATACCAATGTAAATCAAATTTTCAATGTAAATATATTGGGCCCGCCACCCTTGGCAACGTCCAAAGCCCCAACAATTAACACTTTGTTTCCTTTAAAAAAAAATTAAAATTAAGTCAAATGTCTCATATACAGTAACAATGGCATATACTTCGTTTATCATTGCAAGGCATTCGAAGATTTGCATTTTTGTGTTTCACACATAGAATTTATATATACAATAATAACAATAAATTCCTTTAATTATATATATAACTTATATTTTTTTATTATTATAAATTCTTGTAATAATATTTTTATTATTATTATTATAAATTTTCATAAGTATTCATAAATTATATTTTTGTACACATATCTAACTAGAACAACTACCGTTTAATATATATGTGTGTGCTTTACGAAAATGTAAAAGCTTCTAGATGGTTTTCTCAACAAGACAATATGACATTGTTATTGTGGTTCAGTGGAATTGGATTAACAAAATATTAGTAGAAAACTAAATTGATTAGATTCTAAACCTTAACACTAACGTAAATTCTTAATTTTTACTTTAATTTAGCTATATTTAAACTAAAATAAGCGGCAACTTTATTACAAAGCAAATCTTCATAGATTTAACTATGCTTTATTACAAAGCAAATCTTCATAAACATGCTCAAATTCAAATTGCAACATTTCTATAATTACATTAAGCGGCATGTAATAGCTACCCATAGACATTTTCAAGATCACATTGCAACATTACTATATTTAAATTAAGCGGCACGTAGTAGCTACCTTGTAGCCTTGTTTAAATTTTATACTCTTGGAGTGTAAAGTATATAAGTGTGTATAAGTTAGGTGTATAAGAGCGTGTATAAATATAAAAGTGCACAAGGGTGTGTGTGTATATATTTATTACTCTTACTAGGGGTCTAATTACTTTGTCCCAATGGTTGCATAATGTTTATCCAATATTTTGGACGTAAATAATGTTTAGAGTACATACGAGTGTAAATTATATATTATATATAGAAACATCACATTCTTAAAGAGTGTAAAATATATATTATATAAAGGAATACCACATTTAAGAAGATATATAAATTATATATCAAATATTATTGGATATTAATTTTTTTTTAAATGATTTTTTTACCATTTCAAAATATTTTATAGATATTTAAATTTCATATATATATATATATATATATATATATATATATATATATATATATATATATATATATATATATATATATATATATATAATAAATTTATCAACTTTATATATTTATAAGTAAAACCATTCTTATTGTACCTGCCGCTGGCAGGATACTACGCATCAAGTTTTGCTTGATAGTGACATTAATTCTCTTTGATTAGACATATCTCTTGAATTTTTGTATAGTTTGGCTATAGTTAAGTTTTAATAATTTTTTAATTTATTTTTCTTGCATCTGATTGGTGGATAGTTTCAACATGTTATTGCAAAATGCATAGATCTTAGTGCCAATTTCTATTGTTTATTGTTTAAAATTATTTTTCCTTGCTTCTTATTGGTTGAAATTATTCACTTGTTATTGTCGCTCGTCCTGCAATGCCGTCATTTCTACATCTCTTTTGTCGTATTTATAAATACATCTGTCCTGTCGTATTTATAAATACATTCCGCCTGATTATCACTACTTCGCAATGTCCGACGGAGTGCGTTCCGTAGACCATACGTTAATTCGGAGTTGGTGCTCCTATGAAAACCCAACCTCACGAGCATCAAACTCAATTGTTAATATAATGGTTTGAGCCCACGGCATTCAAATGCACGACCAATACAACGCTTGCCTTTAATATTCGCACTTCAATGTTTTAACCAAGAAATTTCTTAATTTTGGCAAACTCTACACTACGCGGAAGCTAATCATAATCAAGGTTTCAAAACCCACAAAGCATATAGTAAGCTCTACTAATAAAACCCCGCAAAGGTTTTATTTCAATTTCGGAACCATATTGTAACCCACTCATATATAAAACTCAACATTTTATCAACTGGACCCTATAACATATCAATGATACGTGTGCGCCCTTTCCCTTTAAAACTTTCCACAGCACTTCTATAAACAATTGCATCAGCGTATATAACTTATGCGCCTAGACTTCGGTTAAGTACTGTGCAGAACCTACTTATTCGAAGGTTATTGGTTTTAGTTCTTTTTTATTTTTTTTCCCTGCTATATAGTATATATCTTTGCCTAAGGCATGCGATCGTTCTTATTCTATTTGGCATCTGAATGATATATATCTTTTATAAGGCATGGCATCGTTCATATGATACAACTTTTTTTTTTCCTAAATTAGCAGTCTTGCAGTAATTAAATATTTTAATTAGCAGTTTCGCTTTTGATTATTTGTAAGTAGGAAAATTTAAATTGTATATTTTTTATATAAAATAATACCCTTTACTAATTTACCATGAGGAAATCAGTTTTCTCCTCTTTTTATGGCTTCCTTTACTGATTTACCATGAGGAAATCGGAGGTAAATCTGTTTTCTCCTTTTTTATGGCTTTTTTTCTTAAGTAGAAGTTTTTTTTTTTCCTGATTAGAAAACCCTATAGCCAACATCTCCTTTTTATTTAATTAATCTATTAAGTGCCTCAATTCAAGTTGCATCTACGTTGGCTTTGGTAGTGGTACTAGTACCAAGTCAATTTAATGTCGGGAAAGATCCGCACCACAGCGCAGGCAGACACGTGCAGGTGTAGGATTGGCTCGCGTTATCTGTTGGGCCGTCCGCGAATTGAAGTTCCGGACCCGAAATGTTATATGGCGCAGTTCATAAACATTTTCGTGTCACATACGTCAGCAGGCCCAAACTGGCCCGATATGGTTTGTAGGGCAGATTTAATTTCTCATCGCGCGCACAAAAATTTCTGTGACGTCAGCAAGTTTGTAACGCGATTTCGCGTTGTGATTTGGTGTAATCTTCGTTGAGTTTCGGCGGGCTCCACAAGGTCAAATGTTAAGGTTTGATAAGGTTTCATTTGATATGTTTTAACAACGCGCGATGAATGGGTTTTAAGTTATATATGTTTTATTATATAAACATATGTTTTAGCATATGTTATATAAACATATGTGAATGTAAAGTGGGCCCGACAGGTCTTAACATTAGTTTTAGTTTTAGTTTTTTTTTATTATTATATAGTTTTGATTCATATGTGTTGCGACACATTTAATAGTTTTGTTTTCAATCTGAAAAGATTTTATATACCTTAATATAAGGCCAGCGCTAATACACAATATTCGGGCCCACATATAAAATAAACATATGTCAATGTAACAATGCTGACCATATGTTTGTTAAACCTGCACGCCCATCCAACGGCTGGGACGACGTCGGATCAGTTTCGATGATCCAACGAATAAAAATCAATATCGCGTGATTTAGTTGCACGAACGTTAATTCACAAAGGTTGCGCGATGAGAGTGGTTTTTCGAAATTGCTCATGGACACGCGTCGCCCAGTTTATGAGATCGCATTCTTTTCTTAAATACTACTTACTGCCCTTCTTGTTGCGCGATACTATCGGACTTAGACTCTAAACCGCGTTCACTGTTCACACAGGGTTCCGCCTTCGTTCATGGTTCCATTCCCGCGTGGTTAGGTACTGATTCGTTGCATTTTTAATACTTCTTCGTTATGTTGCCTCAATTAACTCCGCATGCAGAGATTTAACTCAATTGTCATTGTTATGGTCCCAACCAGTTATCGGGTTCTTTACTATCCGACCTCAACACCATCCACACAGAGATTTAACGACCCTCTGCGTCCCTTCTTTGCTGGCATTCAACAAATACATGGGTTTCCTTATCACAATAGAATTCAGAATTTCCTCCAACCACTCAACATTGCTGCCTCATGCATTCAGTCACACATCAACTGTTTCTATTTGCAATTTATTAAAAAAATTAATTGTAAAAAATTATTAGGATTAGGATCATGCAATAATGCCTACTCTGTACGGTGAAAACTCACCATCAACATTCAAATTGGCGTTTTTAACCCTTTCGACCAATACATATATGTGTTTCTATGGAACCAAGACTTGCCTTTGTTTTAACACTGCAACGTTGGATATCGACCAAGGATACCATGGACACTTAGATATTCGGGCCTAGATATAAAATAAACATATGTCAACGTAACAATGTTGACCATATCTTTGTTAAACCTGCGCGCCCATCCAACGGTTGGGACGACGTTGGATTGGTTTGGATGATCCGACGAATAAAGCCCAATATCACGTGATTTAGTTGCACGAACGTTAATTGACAAAAGTTGCGCAATGAGAGTGGTTTTTCGAAACTGCTCATGGACACGCGTCACCCAGTTTATGAGATCGCATTCTTTTCTTAAATACTACTTACTTCCCTTCTTGCTGCGCGATACTACCAGACTTAGACTCTAAACCGCGTTCATTGTTCACACAGGGTTCCGCCTTCATTCACGGTTCCATTCCCGCGTGGTTAGCTACGAATTCATAGATTTGTTTTATGTTTTAAATGTAATACGACACATATTATAATAACAAATGAAAAATCCCATGAGGCTATGATATAACATTACACAACAGCAGTGTATAAAAGCAAAAACAGAGAATGTAATTATAAAAATTTAAAATTTAAATTAAATTATGTTTTAAATAAACTTTATCATTTTTGTATTATCATTTATTTTAATTATAAAAACTTTAAAAAATTATTTAAAAAATAATAATTGTAAAAAATTATTAGGATTGAAATTTGTTGAAATGTTAAATAAATCTAATACAAATAATAGTATTTAAAATTGTGATTTTTTTAAAATAATTTTAGTAATTGGGATTATGTTAAATAGTTATAGTGAATAATTATTATTTTTCTAATTCAGATTCAAATTTTCACCAATTACATGATAAACATTAATGTCTTGATGATTATTACTTAAATTAGTTATATTTGAACTAACCTATACCCTTTTCGTATATATGTAGATTAACTTCATGGTTTGACGGTTTTCGAACTCCACACCTCTGAGATATTTCAGCCGTTAGTATTGATTGTACTGTGGATAATTATATCAATTTAATGGTTTTGATATTTCTCGGGATCTTATCTCATTAAGTGTTTCGTGCTGAATTTTTATGGCTCTATCAATTCTGTTCAACTTGCTATTTTAACTAATTCGCTTTCAGTTTCCTGTGCATATAAATGCATGTGAGTCTGGGCAGTTCACTCTATTAGTGTTGTGCGGAAGCTTGTGCATTAAAGGTTATAAACCTTTTCAAATAATATGAGATAAACAACGTTCAACTCTTACCACATTAACTTTACCCTTCAAATATGCTCTGTTCTGAATGTAATATGGTTGAGACCATAGGTAATAAAGGTAAGGTTATAAGGCCACAGGTCATTATATAAAGACTTTTATCATAAGTCAAGATGAATAAATTAAGTTATGTTTGTACCATATATTGTACAGTGACGAAGGAACCTGACCCCTGAGGTACTTGACATCAGTGGCGAACTTCTCTAGACTGACCCGCAGTCATATATAGCATTACCAAGTACACATCAGCCACATGCTAATAAGAACATCATAAATAAAATTGTGATGCATGAAGCTTTTATTACTTGTATCATCGTCTCTGTCTATTTGGACAAATAAATTAATTTATATTTTAATGTTATTAATTATATATAGAATCATTATCAACAATAAGGTTTTCGGCATCGAATATGGAATTTATGATATTCATTATGCAAGTACAGAAATGAGTTGGAGGATCTAGTCGATGTCATAGACACCCCATGTAGATCTCTTGATATTAACAACCATTAATTCAAAATTAAATGGCATAAAATTATGGGACTTGTGCGAGTTTCTACTTTGCAATTGTTATTTTTCTTGAACCTCTATCAATTTTATTTCCGCTCTATAGATTTTATGTTCTTGACCGTCGAAATCGTTGTATTCTGCTCAAGACATCTGCAAGTAGATTTATCATGCGACTCGACACTCTGCAAGCGAGCTTTTGCAAGTCACGCTGGAACTGTGCGCCTCCGGTTGGAAGGTCTGCTAAGCATAATTTCTCTTAATCTTTCACGTAATTCCACATATTAAATTCCCTTTATTGCTTTGATTCTGAGTGCAAAGTGGATGATATTCTACCTACAATTTACATACTATGGACTCTGTTTTTAAATGATAGCCGATGAAACATTGATGATCGCAATTCCATTCGAATTTGATAAAGTTGTTGCGTTCTACAAATCTTGTTTCTTTTTAACAAATTCATAAAGTTCCTAGAAGTACTTCTCAAGATTATATCATTTGGAGAAAACATAGAAAGCATAATTTTTTTAGGTCCCTAGCATGAGAATACCATTTGTATCAGCTTCGGAGGATTCAAAGTCATTTCCCTTGGAACGAATATGTTTACTAAAGCCTCCGTTCATTGAAAAATGTAGATTATTATCATCATCATTTTCTGAATCAAATTCCACTTGATTTCTAGCTTCGGCGTTAGCAGATCAAAAGCTATGTTCTTGTTCATAGAACAACATATTAGCACGATTATTATCATTTCTATCTGAAAGCACTTCGACCTTCACTTTATGATGCAAAATTCGAAGGTCTCTATTGCATCGTTCCCTGGTTTTTGCATTCCATGGCCAATGACGGAGTTGATAGACGTTAAATAACATCCAAAGACGTGCAGAGTCGAAACAAATATTAAATGTGATGATAACAGGAGAGAGAAAGGAAATACTTCTATTCCTTAACAATAAAAACTGCTTTTACAATGTCTTCCTCTCACAGAGGGATTTACAAAATAGTGACTGCTGCAAGACACAGTGCACAAAACTTCACTCTCTGCCTCTCAGTTCAAAAAATAATAATACTGCTGTGTAAACCTATTCTATTTCAAACTCTGTTGTGCTTTTTAAAATAAAAACATAAGACTATGTTACAAAGGCTCTCGGGCCTTTTATATGTCGCAACACATATTACATTAATATTAAAAATAAAGCAATACACCCTTTCGGGGCCACCCAAAATGAAGGCTCATATTAAAAACATTGAAATGTTTTAACATTAGCTCTTATAACAAAGGAATTTATAAAAAGTTCGTCATGCATATAAAACATATTAAAACCTTTGCATCGCGCGATGAATTAAAACAAAACTCCGCCGGATTTCAAAAGGCGATGAACCAAATTGCATTAACGCATTTCATGTTACAAATCTCTCCCTACTGACATCACTATCTGTGCACGCGATGGATTATTAAATCCATCATATAAAACCACATCGCGTCCACCAAGGGCCTGCTGACGTAGACACAAAATGTAACGCGAAAAGCTCTTATCAATTCCGTTGAATAAAATGCCTTGGGGTCCGGTTTAACACAATACAAACGGGCCATTCGAAAAGTTCGGATTCCGATGGAGGAACGGACTCGCGATCAAAACATAAATTGCACTGTATAAAAGTGGATCGGGTCCGCGATTTCACATTGTGCAATCGGGCCATAAACAAAAACATTCCCGATGCAATTCAACTTGCGATTGACTATTCTGATGCCGCATGGTCTTGTGGACCCGCGGACCTTGGCTTACAGCGAAGAGCGATTTATATGATTGCGATGAACTCATCGCATCGGGCCATAACAAAAGGCTGTGGTATATATGAAACGTTCCGATTGCGATGAACGCATCTGAACTCGCCACATCAACAAGATACTGTGGGGACCATCGGGGTTTAAAAATAAAAACGTCCGCGTTCATATAAAAATCAAAATGATTCTGTTCACTGTGTTTAAAATAAAAAGTACTTTGTTTCACCCAAAACAGAGATTCTCCCCGAACACACAAAAATAAATAAATAAAAATAAAAATAAAATCTGTTTTTCAAACGTAGAGGACTAGTGCCGATAATCAAAAAAACTGACTATTCACCATTTTAGAAAGCGGTTGGAACACAAAAGACTGCAGATAAAAAATGGAACAATGAAAACAGAAGTAGCTAATAGAACAGATGCAAAGCCAAGGGTAGTTAAGACAGGCCCAAAAACAAAAATCTATGAAATAAATTAAAGTTCAAGTTGTTTTGTGGTTATTGGTATCCTCCAAGAAATTATTGGATCCTGTGCATATTATGGAGGCAAGAAAATGCAAGCAGCTCAGTTGAAAGTTAGTCAAAATTAATCTTTAAACAATTGCTTCCAGAACACAAGACACCTAACAAGAGTCATCAGTTTAATTGATCAAGTAAAAGCAACACTAGGAGCAATCAAAACAAAAGTAGCAAATAGAACAGATGCAAAGGCAAGGGTATTTTATAGGTTATGTAGTTATAGCTTACTGAAAATAGTACTTGTTACAATATAGTCTATAGATTTATAACAAATTAGAGCAACGACCCAAATAGTCACATTAGTCTTACTGCTATGGACCTATGGTGGTGATAGTCTTAGTCCCATGCCCTAAGTTATTATTATAGGATCTTAAAGATTTCATATAGTCTAAATCAAGATTTTTCTATGCCATCTATTATTCACATTATCCTCCACAGGTTACTATGTCTCAACTTCTGGTATTGCTCTTATTCTTCAGTCAGTTGATTCATTTGGATAGTTAATTTGTTGTTTTTTCTTGATGTTTTAACAAAGTTAGGTGCCACTTGCTGCATTGAATGGAATCTATGAATTTGGAACGATGGAATGTAGTGACATGCAACTTTCAAAGACGCTACAACAACTAATAGGAGAAGAAGACACCGCTAATATCAAAATAGACTGTAGAAACAAAGCAATGGAGAAAACAAGTGCTAGATACTTTGCATGTAGACCTTGTAAGAAGTGGTTTAGCTGCAGCTTCAAATGGTGCAAATGTTGTTGTTGTATGCAGTACATTTGTTAATATGCAAAAAATAATAAGTGGTTGTCAAAGATCAACATGAAGGAAAGCAAAGAAGAAAACAAATAGTCAATACTTTAAATCTAGATGTCGTACTAGGTCGTATAGATACAACTTTAGATGGTCCAAATGTTGTTGTTGTATACACCATCATTGTTAATGTCCATAGAACAATGACTGGTTGTTAGCAATCATCATACAATACATTTATTCGTGATTCAAATGAATATTTTGTCTTATCACAGAAGGTGGTGTAACCACCAAATTTTCAAAATATAATGATAGAATTAGTCCATATTATGTTGACCTATCTTGTCCAATATTTGCTACATTGACTTGCAAGTACATGCTTTGGTGCAATAAAGTTGGGGATTGCATAAGGGATGAATGCTTTGTTATAACTAAGTCGATTCTCACGTTTAGCTTTTTGTATGAAGCATATTGTTGCCTTGAAGATGCTATTATGCTACAGTCCATATCTGACTATACATACATATTCATAATTACAAGTATGTTGTTTACAACTAGCAAGATTAGTTTTACTAATCAAGACAGATACAATCTATATTTCATGCTTTCTATTGTATACAAAAGTCAATTATTTCTAGAATACATAGCTTCTATGTGAGATTCATGTTTTCAGAGACAATAATCAACATTGCATGTTGTTTTTTTTGCAGTGATACTTTTAAAATACAGAGAGATGCAAAATAGGAGCTAGTTACTTGCAACTTTGCTTCTCTTATTTTACTGTTTTGAAATCAAAGATACAATATAACAGTAAAATTAGTATTTTGTGCTAGTAAACATTATCATAGACATATATTCAATAAAGCAAAAAATATTATAGAACCTCTTCTCATCTTTGAGGAAAAAAAAATATAACATACATAGTAGTTAGTAAACAAATCACCATACGAATATGAAGAATAAATACATAGAAAAAATGGTTGAAATCATAGACATTGAAAACTACCATCCAGCAAAAAAACATCGCATAGATGCTAATATTGATATCGTTTTAATGAACCATAGTCTCTTTAGACTACAACAATTTGCATATACTCCTGGAGATTGTTTGTTCAATGCATTTGAAGTGCTTCTGCACTTTCGTTACTCATCTATTGAACTGCGCAATGGAATAATAGACCATTTTCTCAATTGTCTACAGTGCAATGACACAGAGGCAAAAGAATCATACCAATATGAACTAGATCCTGTCATGTTATATCAACTTCATGGAATTCACGATGTTGACACATACCTTCGTAGAATGCGTTTTTCTGCATCTAATAGCAATTTCCAATCTGAAAGAGGCCTATGGGGAGACACATTTTGCATACGATGGCTATCAAAGTGGTTGAACATACCAATTGGAGTCTGGTCACTAACAATGAAAACAAGGTATTTGTTCTTCAACCATGATCTAGATACAATTCCACTAAACATTTTGTTTCATGATACAGATCCTATTAGTGGACATTTTGAACCCCTATTACACAAAAGATTATGTAGATGCAAGTTTGTACCAAATTATTCCTTGTCACCTCTTTGCAAATATCTTGAAAACCATTATGAATAGTCTTTCAGACTCTACATTGTCCAATCTTTTTGCAATGCACTAATGGCTAGGAACGACGATGCATTAAATTGTATAGAAAAAACACTTAACAAATGAAACTATATAAAGTCAAACAATGGTTGCAGGCTGGAAACAATACCTAATTAATATGGAAATGCCATATGAAAAAGGAGGAGTTGAGGGAACATCATTTTGCTTCCAATGGATATCAATCATATTCAATGTAAACATACAAATATGATCATTTACCAGTAAAACCATTGTCAATTACTACCAATCAAAAACAAATTTCAATCAAACGTACAACATATTATCATTTGAAACAAGTACATCACACATTCATTATGAACCATTACTATCAAATCAAAATACAAATCAGTGCAATCTGCAACATAGAATAGTACAAATGCACGAAAACACCAACAATAGAATAAACGTGCGCAAATTGAAACAAATGATACGTACAAATGACCCAAATAAAATTGGAGAAAATAGAAATAAAATAGCAGATAAAAATTGTTCATCATGAAAAAGTACTCCCATAGAAATTTACAAACAACAAATTGAAGACACACCAAAAACCAAATGTCCAATATGTAATACATTGCAATTTCAAAAGAACATCTCAAGCATTGGACTTGAACTAGAAAAAATGTACATAAACATGTCCAGAAAACAGAAGACATTGCATTTAAATATCATTTGTAGATCTTGAAAAACAGCACTTGCCAATGCAAAGTTGCCTCGCTTTGCAACACCTGAACAAATAAGACGTAACAAGCCATTGCAAACTGTAACAACACTTTCAGAGCTTGGGGAAAGACTTGTCGCATTGAGAATTCCCTTTGCACAAATAAGACAATGTGGCAAGAAGCGATCACAAATGGGCTTAACTAGTTCAATAATCAATGTACCTGTCCAGATGGACATTGTCCAAAAAGCATTGCCACAATCCATAAACAATACAATGACAATTGTTATTACATTAAAACAGCGACTAGAATACAAGAATGCATGTCAAACAGGAAAAGTGCATGTGCATACTGTCATGAGAGCACTTAAAGAACTATCTCCTTGAAATTTGTATAAAACTGAAAACATTTCCATTAATAGCAATTGGAATCATATACTTGAATTGGACAATAAAGATAATAAATACGAGGATGACAACATTGATAGCAAAAGTGAAACCGATAGCATTTCAGAAAGTGAAAGGCCAACTGAAACCTTAGTACATGGATTCATAGCTTCACAATGAATTCATGATTTACAAGACAAGATTATTGAAATAGCACCAGCTAAGGGACAACGACCACTTGGGATATTCAAAGACAAACATGCAGAAGAAATGAGTTTCCCAACACTATTCTTTGGAAATCCACGTGACGATGATATAGTACAAAGATTTCGTTACCAAGAAATAGTAAAATGGGAACTAATGCATTGCAGTGGTCACTTTTCCTATCACATCACAAATTTGTTCTTCAAGACAATGCGAATAATCATTGAAAAGGTCATGTCATGCATCTCAGTACAAATAAGGAAAGGAAAATTACAAGGAAGAAAGTTGTTAGCAAAAGATGTTAAGTACAAGCCCAACTTAGAAAAGTTACTAAAAAGTCACATTGGATATGTAGATTTCAAACACATAAGAATTTCTCCTGATTACCACCAACAAATGCAAAAACATATATTTGCAATGATACGACAGTTAGGTCCTCCAACTTTCTTTGTTACATTTACAAGTGCAGAGCATCGTTGGACACCACTAGTAGAAACTCTTACTAAATTGCATAGCAATAGAAATAAAAAGAAACACATTGAAACAATTGAGGAATATAACATTGATTATCTTGTTAGAAAGGACCCAGTAACATGTACACGTTACTATAGACATAAGACAAATGCATTGAAGCAATTGATCTGTCAAGATAGTACATTTTTTGGCAAAATATTAGATTACTACTTTGTAACTGAGTTCCAAAATAGAGGTAGTGCACATGAACATACTCTTATATGGATAGAAAATGCTCCAGTATATGGAATTAATACTAACTTAGAAATTGAAAACTTCTTGGACAACTATATAACTTGTAGCACAAATCACCTTGATCCAGAACTCGCAAAGATACATGAACATCATCATACCAAAAGCTGTAAAAAAAGAAAAGCATCACAGTGTAGATACAAATTTCCAATGCTACCAATGAAAAGAACAAGGATTATTGAACCAATTACTTCGCTACATGGCTCAATAAATGAAAAAAATTTGTCCTTGCAAAGCACCTTAGAGAAAAAACACTATGACAAATCAACTAGTTATGAAAATTTCTTAGATGAATTCTAGTTAACGGAAACTGATTACATCGAATTAATACAAAGCACATTAACACAACCAATGGTATTCTTGCAACGAAAACCATCAGAAATATGGAATAATAGCTTTGCATACAATATGCCACACCTATGGAATGCAAATACAAATGCTCAATATGTTCTAAATGCATATGTTGCAGCTTCATATTACACTTCATATATGACCAAAGTTGACAGATCTATGACAAATGCATTCAAAAGGATAGGAAACGAACATGAAAAGAGCAAAATCGATGCTATTCAAATGATACGGTCTCTAGGCAATGCTTTGCTTAACCTTCAACAAATTTCAGCTCAACAAGCAGTCCAAATAGCTCTCTCCCTACCATTGAATCATAGTTCAAGAGAATGCAACTTTATAAACACAGCACCAACAGACGAACGCACATTTATACTTAAACCAACCACTCTTCTGAAACAAATTCCTGACAACTCTGAAGATGTTATGTGCAGTTCTATAATTGATTACTATATCAATAGGCCTAATGCTATTAAGCATGTACGTTTAGCTGAATTTGTATCAAAGTATAGGAAATATGGCAAACCAATATCAAAAAGAAAAAAAGAAAAAGTAATTCGATTCATTAAATACAAAAAACACATTGACTATGAAAACTATTACAGAGAAAAAAATTTGCTATATGTTCCGTTCGAAAACAATGAAGATGCGCTAAAGCAAGACTTCTTGACATGGAAGAGTGCATACATGTTGCATAAGAACACAATAAAGAACAATGAAACTAAGTTCACATATAACATGAACAAGAAATGGGGTGATTTGGAAGAAGCAATTCAAAAAATTGACAACAACACTGCAACTTCTAACCATACAAGAAAAAAACCTGAAATATCTAATGATGTTACCGAGAAGTACAACTTGGCTAAAGATTTGCAATTTCCCCAATGCAATGACAAAAAAATACATCTTAATATTGGTTTTCAATTTACAGAACATCCATTTATGCTTACCAACGAAGAATATTACAAGATTAGGAGAATGCTTAGTAGAGAACAACAAGCAATACTCAAAGACATTGTAATGAAAAAACGAAAGAACATAGACAAACCATTCTACTTATTTTTTACTGGAGGAGCTGGTATTGGAAAAACATTCACAGCAAAAGCAATATTTCAAATGCTCATGCGCATCTACAATGAACATTACAATACAGACCCTTTGAAACTAAAAGGTTTGATATTAGCATATATAGGTAAAGTTGCATATAATGCAGGTGGAGTTACAATTCATTCTGCATTGCTAATGCCTTTCAACAAATCTAGTTTTATTCCACTTAGCAACGATGTATTAGACAACTTAACACAACTATACGAAGAATTAAGGGTTGTTCTCATTGATGAGGTATCTCTAATTGGAAGTTGTTTTCTATATCAAATTGATGATCAACTAAGAAACATTAAGCATAATCAAACAAAATACTTTGGAAACATTGATATCATATTTACCAAGCACAACCTATACAAGATTCACTAATATTTGCACAACCTACAATAAGAAAGCAACCAATAACATATGACTTTTGGAAAGAACATGTAAAGTACTATGAATTTCATATTGCAATGCGTCAAACAAATGAAATATTCATTAGCATTTCGAATAGGATGCGTATAAATAATCAAACAGAAGATGATTTGAATTACCGAAATAGAAATTGTATTCGAAATGCTCCTAATGATCCTACTTTCCCCTATCTATTTTTTAGGAATAAAGATGTAGCATTGCATAACAAGAAAATGTTTTCTATTGTTCCTGGCGATGAAATTGTAATTGATGCAATTGATTATGAAGAAGAAAACCATGGACACATACCATCTCATGCACAAATAGCGACATTGCCTTCACAAATTGTCCTAAAACTTAACATGCTAGTTTTAATATATGCAGGAAACTATGACTTACAAGACGGTCTAGTCAACGGTGCAGATGGTATCATTAAATCATATGTAAAATTAGACAACTTTGATGTAATATGGATCAAATTCTATGATGAGCGTGTTGGTCATCGACAAGCACATAAATTTTCTTTTCTATATAGTGAAGAAATTTGTAGCGATTGGACTCCCATACTGCGCACAACAAAGCCAGTTTCTGTGTTAGCAAAAATAGGCAACTTGAATATCATAAAACAATTTCCAATCCAACTAGCATGTGCACGTACAATACACAGATCACAAGGCTTAACACTAGACAATCTTGCATTTGATCCTTTAGGAATACGATGCCATGGATTAGTATATACAGCTCTTTCTTGTGTGAGAAACATAGAATCATTTTATTTGCTTAGTCCACTTAAGAAACAAATCTTCCGAATTCAACACAAAATTTCTGTTGAAATGGAACGTTTACAAAGAAACGCAAAGTGGTAACTAGACTACAACTATTCGTTATTAGAAACAGAAGCATACATTTCAATTCTTTCTCTAAACACCCGCAGTTTACAAATACATATTGATGATTTGTTAAATGACTATGATCTAATGCAATCTGACATCCTATGTTTACAAGAAACACATTTGAAAGATTCATTGCTTCTAAAAAGACTTGAAGCATTCAATTGCATATCAAATCATAGTAAACATGGTTTGCTAATTTGTATGAAAAAGCATATAAAGATCTTGAAACATATTCATTTTGAAGAAAAAACGTTGAAGCTACACTAGCAAATATGCTTCTTCATGACATGGATATTATAGTTGTGAATGTCTACATTGCACCATATGCAACATTGAACGATACATTGGATCTTCTTTCAAAAGCATTATGCAGAATACATTCAAATCAAACAATAGCAATTATCGGTGATTTCAACATCAATATGCTTAGAAGCAACAACAAAACAAACAAACTAAGATCGTATATGCATAATTACAACCTTCATTTTCTTTTAGAGACAAATAACAATCAACAATTATCAATCATTGATCACATATGGTCAAACATAACTTGTAGCTCTAAGACTTTCAGGTTAGATACATATTGGACCGACCATGATACTATTTGTCTCATCATTGAAGACAAAAATGCAACACAAACATAGTGCAAATGAAAGTAGTCTAATGCTTTTTTCTAGTCAATAGCGTCAGAGTTGCATACTCATGTCCTTATTATACAAATGAAATCAATAGTGAGTATTATTACCAAACATACCTTTAATTTGTTTCTAAAAAAAGTCTTTGAAAGCTGCATTATAGCCTTTTAACTACTATGACTTTGACTTCTAATTGTATGTCTTGCAGATTACTATAGCTTTCTACAATGAGTCAAATAGGCAAAGACAAGTCACAAAAAGAAATAAACACATCCAGGTTTTCTTACTACACTAAACTTACTTACCCTTCAATGCATATGTATAGAGATATCTCTATGTTTAACTGTTTATTTCTTTCTACAAAACTATTGCAAGACCTATTCTTATATTACTAGTACTGACTTCTATAGCACTGTTCTTCATATAGAATTATACTATGCATCGATGATTTAACTCTCAAGCATCACAGAATTCATTTTAATTCTTAAATTTGTCTTTCAACCCATTGTAATATTTTCATGCACACATGACACACCCTCCATTACAAATTGCAAACTATATATAACCATTTTGGAGTTATCTAACAGTAAACACTACAGAATAATGAACCTTATTCTCTATAGTATTTTAGGACTACCACATAATTTGTTTCCCTTTTCATCATCTCAATAATGTTCCATGCTTAAACTTGACAATCATCACCAACTGCTTATTTCCATCAGAACTGTTACATGCATAATTCTATCAACCCCAGTCTTCTTGTTCTTCTTTTCTTGTCAACCTTTAATTCCTTTTCCTCACCCTTTCTCTAGAAACTTGTCAAGCTTCCTCTTCACTTCAAATTTGAACCCCTTTTCACTAAGATCTCCTCCAATTTCCCATGTTGCTTGTTGTCAACCTCTAAATTGTAATAAAGATAATATCAAATAGAAATTAAATTGCTTCCAAAATTATAACTCTATTTCAGTTACATCAAACTGAATTATTTCATAATGCATATGCATATTAATTCACATTGTGCAATTTGAAGAAAATGTTTCCAATCTTATCATTATTTCTCTTAATATTCCTTGTTATCTTTGTAATTTTATCTAAACCTTTTTTTTTGGTTTCTTTTGTCCTATGGTGTTTCTATATTATTTTTCGTTGGGTGGTAGAACAAGCTCAAATGACATATATCTTGATTGACATATTTATTATGTAAACTCCCAACCACCCATAATAATTAACAGCATTGGAAAGTGAGCTTGATCAACAAACACATCCAGGTTTTCTTATTACGCCCAACTTACTTAGTCTTCGATGCATATGTATATACATATCTCTATGTTTAATTGTTTATTTCTTTCTATGAAACTATTGCTGATTGAATTCTTGATTACTTGTTCAATTGATTCCTGATTAGTATTACTGAGTCAATATTTATCAATGTTTTCATGCCAATTAGCAGTACCTGAACTTTCATACATCTGTACTAGATGCATTTACACTTTTCTATAGTACTGGAATTGAATCATTTTTTCTATCAGCCATTTTTTTTTTAATATTTGCAACTCAAATCAGTATATATCTCTGTTGCACTAATAGAATTTTCTGAATTTAATATTGTATAATTTATAAGTATTCCATTATCGAAGTTTTTAAATGCAATTAATGTTTCTTTCAGTAACTAATACTCAGTTTCCACTACAATATACAATAAGCTTATACTTTTATTTTTATTTTTAGTTGTTAAAATTTACCAAACACTTCGTGGTCGCGTTCAAGCGCACCATTCAATGACGTTGCATCTTTTTCATCTCGCAGCTCTGGACAACAAGCTACAATAGACAAAGAACAACAAATATCAGGTGCAATTGAATCAGACAAGTAAGTAAATTTGAAGCAAATTATTATACGTACCATTGACATAGCATTTATATTTATCACCAATGTATTTCACTTCTAACTGTTTCTTTTGCCACATCAACATCATCAATACACAGATCGAAAGCAAAATATTTAGTCCTAGTTACCATTGAAGAAATAAATATTCGCAAAATTGGAAAAAGGTTCAATGGAGATGTTATGGTTATATATAGCATATACCTTGATAAATCCCACAAAGCATGACAAATACTACGTGCAGATTTGACAGATGCGGAAGGAATCATGAAAATCACATTGTCCATACCAACTGATCTCATTGAACAACATGGACAAAAAATATCACCAGGAAAAGCAATATCTATTACAAATTTTAAAGTTTTTCCCAAAACAAATTATGACTGCGATGATTGTGATTGGATTATGCTGCTAACTGAACTAAGCACCGTACAAAACATACCAACAATTTGAAAAGAATAAAAATTCATTCCAGATACAACAGTGAAACAACTTACAACAAATATAGAAACATATCCAATTGGAACAATTGCTGCAGTTGTCACAACTGCATGGAAAGTTGGTTTCCAATATACATTGCAAATTAAAGATGGAAATTTCGATGACAATAGAGCAACGGTAACATAAATTACTTTGCAATGTTTTTATATTGCTAGTAATTCAGTTTGAAAAAAAAAAAACTTTATGTCTTCTATTGCAATTGCAGTTATTTGAAACATTTGCACCACTCTACAATGAAATTGATCAATAATTGCAAAAAGGCCATTTTCCAATTATGTTATTCAAAAACATAAAAAAAACAGGAAAGAACTGAAGGACAGAACACTTCAAACAACGCAAGCTACATTCATCAAAAAATTTAATGCAGAAGCAGCAGAAGAACTCAGAAAATTGAACCCTCCAACATTCTCTGTAAGTACAAATGAAACAGTACCTCTACTTCTCAATATGCAATTGTTTCTTCATCTGTTTCTATTTTGACATATACTACTTGTCCTTCTCTATGAACAGATAAAAGGAACATTGACAATTGCAAGAATTTACTCTACGCCATTTGAACCAGTTTGTGTTGGATGCAATTCACCAATACCAACCTCTACAATGATAGAGGAGACAACAATTAATTGCCTAAAGTGCAATAAAAATTCGTCCTTTTCCTATTCATAGTGTATTAATTGCATAATCAAGTCCAACAACACCAATTTGCAATGTTGCATCCGAAACAAATTGCTCTTGAAACAGTTACTTCCCAACCTAGCACATATGTCTTTTCAAGACTATGTTCAAAAGAAACAAGCAACAATGTATATGCTACGTGATTTCAAAATCAATGGTACATTTACAATCAACGAAGACAACGAGATCCAATCTATTGACAGCAACAGAAGCCCTACCAAAGTGAGGTATACTTATAATTATTCTTCATCTTTCAAGCAAAAATCAGATATATGCACTTTAAATTATGCTATCCAAAATAGCAACATTTGTACTAATTTTTCCCTTTTCTTTGCAGCACTAGCACTTCTACAAACATTGGCTACAAAAAAAACACATAGTAATCCAGAAATCAGTGCAAAGTTCTTCTCAATTTTTCTACAAGATTTTACTGCTCAGATCTGCCTTTCTCAAAGTGCAGAATGTTTGCAACATTTTGCCAGAACAAGAATGTTTTCATAGAAAAATTAGGAACAAAAATCACTAGTTATACTTATAGTGTTTCTTCTACCTATTTACAGATACTTTCAGACTTAATATATGTATATTTAAGAAATATAGTTTTTCCATTAGGCCTTTACAAATGTTTTCAGATTTCATAGATATATGTTTAATGAATAGAACCTGTCTTTACAATCTGACATTATATATATAAATGTTATAAATCTATTTAAAAATCTCCTGAAAAAAATATTTGTGCAGACTTGATGCCTGGGCTACTTCCATTCTTCTGTCTTGTTGTTTATTGGTTTTGCAAAAATCGTAATTGACATTTGAAACATTAATTCATGTCTGTAAAAGAGGGAGAGGCATTAAGATTATTTGTCCATACGGTGTGCAATACAAGTACGCGCGTCTGCAAAGGAAGCAGGGACATTAATTTTTCATATATTCTTATGTATCAAATTTGATCATCATCTCTCAATTTGGGCAATATTGTTATGGTAACAGAAATAGTAAATCACCATTTCCAAGTTTATGCTTCCTTAGCTTATAAGTTCATATTTTTTTTTGCAGATTCCTATATTTACTGTTAATAGTAATGCACCAAATTCTATGTCTAAACAACGTACTAAGACTAAATTTAGTCTTATGTTCCCTGCTCTTGGCCTTTGTTATAATTTCCTCCACAATATGATTCTTCTTCACCTACACTTTACGACTGAAAGCTTATATATTACACATTATCGGGTGATTGGTATTTACTTTGTTAAGTTTTTTTTCTACTTTAATATTCAAATATTCCAGTCTTAGCTTTGATAAGTATTTGTTTAAGAATTTTCAATCAAGCTTCGATTCTATGAGATAATATATATAATCAATAAAATTTGCACGTACAGTGGCGATGCCACAAATGGTTTGAACAGTATTTCAAGCCAAGAATACAAGTCTCTTTAAATGGTAGAATTCTGGTTTTTGTTTTTGTTGTATTTAATTGTTTTGTATTTTTAAAATTTTATTTACTTATTTTGCATTTTAAAATTTATATTTAATTTCAATTTCTAAAGTACTACAATTACAAAATTTTCATATATACTATAAAATAACATATTTCATTATATAAAATAACAAATTACATCATATAAGCCAAGCCTATGTCTTTAAGTCCTTAGTTCCCACACAAAGTGACCATTGCGATTAATATTCGCCTTATAATCAAACCCACTATAAATATGCCACTATTCGAATATTCCTCTATTGCCATCCCTCAATGAAATTGAATCAACTCTATTTAATTCAATAAAGGATTATATGCTTCGAACGCGTGCATAACCACCATTAACCCAGTCATGTGCAACATTACCATTTAACCTTTTTACACAGAGCCTCTGTAATTTAATTCGATTTATGGTCCTACCTTGATGACTTTGCCGTGGATAATTATTCCTTCCATCTCTAAACCAAATTTCTGATTTTTTTCTCAAACACGGGTTTTTGTTTCATGAATCCAAAAACCCAAATTAAGAATTATTTAAATTTATGTAACGGTGGATTTGTTTGAACGCGACGGAGTCAGTTTTAAGTGAAGACCAGTGGTCCCCACAAAGTGTCTTGTTGATGTTGGAGATTGCGATGCGATCGCAATCGCAATCGCATATGGTTCTAACATGGCCCGATTGTTATGTGAAGTCCGGACCGGATGCCGTTTATGGACTACATTTAATTCCTTTATCGCGCGTCCGTTCTCAATCGGAATCGGAAGATTCAAGATGGCTCGTTTGTATTCTCAAGTTCCAGATCCGATGCATATTATAGGCTGGATTTAATTTGTTCATCGCGCGTCCAAATCCGTCATACACCAAAACTTGTTTGCGGACGCGATGAGCTATTATGGACTCAATTTAATGACTCATCGCGCGTCCAAATGGCCATGTGATTTCAGCCAGATTGTAACGCGATATGTGAATGTATTTTGGTTGAATCGACTTTCAAGTTTGGAGGTTTATTGTGCAACGGAGGTTTGAAGTTTTATAAAGGTTTTATATTAAATTTTTATTAACGTTTTTGTTTTATGTTTTAAACATCGCGCGATGGAGTTTTTATACTATGGTTTGTTTTTTTTATCGCACACCAAAAAGGTTTATAACCTTTGATTTATATGTTTTAACATTAAACATGTGCTCATTGTAAGGTGGACCCGAAAGGGCAATGCATAGGTTTTAAGTTTAGCTTTATTTAACATTTGTTTCGACTCTACACGGTTTTGGATGTTATTTAACATCTAGCAAACGCTGAAACAGTGGTACAACTATGCACTTTAGCGCCATCTTTCTTTTTTTTAAGTAGTGACTCCACCGTGTATCCAAATCAATTGATATATATTCCTATTTATATAATGCTTGCTAGTTTGGATTATTTAGTTATTATTCTTTTAATTCTAGAATATATATATATATATATTTTTTATTCAAATGAATTGGTGATTGGATTAAGTTAATTTTGAAAATTTTTATTATAATTTTTAAGTATTTATATACATCTTTTTCTACATAATTTAATTGGAAATTTGAACTTAATCCTTTTCATACATAAACTTTTATTTATACATAAAGCTTTATTTAAAGATCCCAAATTAAACAACCCTGCAACTATAGTTATTTTAATTTTAATTTTTTTTATTTTCCAAGATGATGATTGCAAATTAAACGACCTTGCACTTCCATCTGTTGCAATTTACAATTTTTATTTTCCAAGGTTGCAGTTCCATCTGTTTTTTCGTTCTCTTTCACAGGTTCCATTAATCAACTCCAACGTACAATATTCCACTATATATATGTTAATTTTTTAAGCTTAAATTTGACTTATATACTTTTTCTATAGATCAATATTTAGTTAAATAATAACTTCAATATATTTTTAAAAATATATTATATTATTATACATTTCCGTTATTATAAAATATTTTTTTTAGATTTTATTATTACATATTTATAATTTAAAGTAGAGCCAAAGTTTATAAATTATATATTTAATAAATTAATCCACACACACACACACACATATATTTTAAACTTAAACTTGATTTATATATTCAAATTGTTGCTTCTTTTATAATTTATTTTGATAAATATAACATTTTTATATATATGAATGTATTTAGCTCCTTAAAATTAGTTTTTTTTTTTTTTAACATATATTTAATAAATTAATCCATACATATATTAATAATGAAATACTTTTTCTATAGATCAATATTTAGTTAAATAATTACTTCAATATATTTTTAAAAATATATTATATTATTATACATTTCCATTATTATAAAATATTTTTTTTACATTTTATTATTACATATTTATAATTTAAAGTAGAGCCAAAGTTTATAAATTATATATTTAAACAAAATATCACAGTTTATATATAAATTGATATCGATTAGCAATTTTTATAAAATATCTAATATGAGATGGATGGCCATATTATTTCTCTCTAAGTTAACAACTAAAATCACAACACTAAATTCAATTTTATAAGTTTACTTTAATTTAGCTATATCTAATTGTATTATAAAACAAGTATAACTATATTATATAAAAAAAACATTAGAAATTGAAAAATATAATTAATAAAAAAACACATCCCTGATGAATAGAATATCAAATCTATCCAATATCTAAAAAAATCAAATTAGTTAACTAAATTATATTATTAAATTTTAGAATATATAATGAACATATCAAATATATAACTATACAAAATATTAAACAATTTTAATCGCTATATACTATGCCATATAATTATATTTATATTAAAAAAACATTAGAAATTGAAAAATGTAATTAAAATATGACATTCCTAATGAGTAAAATATTGAATCTATCCAATATCTAAAAACTCAAATTGGTTAACTAAATCACATTATTAAATTTTGAAATATACATTAAATATATCAAATATATAACTATACAAAATATTAAACAATTTTAATTGCTATATATCATGTCATCTAATTTTAAGTAAAAATAACATGCAACTTCTTGAACTATATATATATATATACACACACACACACACACACACACACACACAAAGCAAATCCTCATAGCCATGCTCAAACTCAAATTAACACCTAAAATCATAGCACTAAATTCAATTTTGTAAATTTGCTTTAATTTAGCCATATCTAATTCTATTATAAAACACGTGTAACTATATTATATATAAAAACATTAGAAATTGAAAAATATAATTAATAAAAAAACACATCCCTGATGAATAGAATATCAAATCTATCCAATATCTAAAAAAATCAAATTACTTAACTAAATTATATTATTAAATTTTAGAGCATATAATGAATATATCAAATATATAACTATACAAAATATTAAAGAATTTTAATGGCTATATACTATGCCATATAATTATATTTATACAAAAAAAACATTAGAAATTGAAAAATGTAATTAAAAAATCACATTCCTAATGACTAAAATATTGAATCTATCCAATATCTAAAAACTCAAATTGGCTAACTAAATTACATTATTAAATTTTGGAATATACATTAAATATATCAAATATATAACTATACAAAATAGTAAACAATTTTAATTGCTATATATCATGTCATGTAATTTTAAGTATAAATAACATGCAACTTTTTAAATAATAACAATAAATATATATATATATATATATATAACTTATATTTTTTGTTATTATAAATTCTTATAATAATATTTTTATTTTTAGCATTATAAATTTTCATATTCATATACATACTTTTGGAAAATGTAAAAGTTTTCAGATCTAAAAAAAATCAAATTAGTTAACTAAATTATATTATTATATGGAATTAATACTAACATAAATTCTTTTTTTTTTTAAACTTTAATTTAGCTATATTTAAACTAAACTAAGCGACAACTTTATTACAAAGAAAATCCTCATAGACATCCTTAAATTCAAATGGCAACATTTAGCAAATCCTCATAGACATGCTCAAACTCAAATTCCAACAATTATCTCTAATTTAGTTTAACTATACTTTATTAAAAAACAAATCTTCATAAACATCCTCAAATACTATTATCTTTTTCAATAAATTGCAAATAGAAAGTTAAAAAGCAATGAATCAATAAAATATTCGATATACTTTTGAATTGCAATCGCAAATTGTATTAAAATTAAGTGTCTTGTTGATGTGGAACATTGCGATGCGATCACAATCGCAATCGCAAGTTATATGATACAACCGCATATGTTTTTCTTGCCACCGTTGAATGATGCGATGCGATTGGCACAATCGCAATCGCAAATCGCAAGTTCAAGTTCTTTTGTTATGGCCCAATTGCAATGGTACGAATCAATAAAACATTTGATATACTTTTGATTTGCAATCGCAAATTGTATTAAAATTAAGTGTCTTGTTGATGTGGAAGATTGCAATGTGATCGCATTCGCAATCTCAAGTTATATGATACAACCGCATCTGTTTTTTTTGCCACCGTTGAATGATGCGATTGGCACAATCGCAAGTTCTTTTGTTTTGGCCCGATTGCAATCATAAGTCTCAGACCCAATAAGTTTTATAAGGCGGATTTGATTTCCACATCGTGTAATGATTTGAGCATATTTTTTTTTTGCTACCGTTGAATGATGCGATGCGATTCGCCCAATCGCAATCGCAAATCGCAACTTCTTTTGTCTTCGGCCGATTGCAATGGCAAGTCTCGGACCCGATAAGTTTTATAAGGCGAATTTATTTTCCATATTTGGTTTAAGTTTTTTCACGTTCAGCGGGCTCCACAGTTGCAAAAGGTTCATTTGATACGTTGTACTTTATCACACAATGGAGCACTTTGATAAGTTTTCTTTTGTAATACTTTTACCTGTTTTATTATGTATAGTTTAAAAAATACGTATCCCAATCTACTTTATTGTTTGAAAAAAATCACCATAGATTTATTATTTTATTTTTTACTAAATTAATTAAGAAAATATAACTTTAATTTTATATTTAATTTTTTTTTTCAATTTTTTTAAAATTTTGTATATTTTAAAGTTATTTTTTAAACAACATAATTGTAGATTTATTATTTTATTTTTAACTATGCAATCTCTTGTTCATTATTAATCTCTATGCTCAGGCTACCTGCTTACACTCTCTATCCATATATGAACTGTATTCATTTTTATTTTTTAAATCTACGCACTCTCAAACTAATGATCTCGCAAACTTATTTCACTTTTCATCTTCGAAGGAAACCTTATTATAAAACCCACTTTACAAGCTGCTGTTGTAATAAACCCAATCAATGTTTTAATTTAATTTCGGAGCTATATTACGGCCCACTCGTATGTATTCGAATTGCCTAATTCGAATTACATTTGGCCCCAAATCAAAGTTATGAAACATTTAATGAGCTTTGAACTTTATTAATATTCCGGCAGATATTAAGGTTCGCTTTCCGATTGCGATTAATGCATTTGCCAATGTTCCGATGTGATGCCCTTACTCCGATGCGATTGATGCATTCGCAAACGTTCCGATGCGATTAATTCCTTTTAAGCCGGAACTTCAAACACATATAAATCATAGTTCATAAACACATCGGGTCTGCAATCGCCATCGGGACTTTTATTAACATGTTCCACTGTTATGATTTTATCCGATGCGATTCGCGAGGGTCCCACAAGGTTAATAAATTCTTTTGTCCATTCGATTTATTATAATGTATGCATTTGCCAATGGTTTAAAAACCAACACCACTCGTCGGGCCCACCATGCATTATACCCTACCTTTATATATCGCGCACCAACTATGATATATCAGCATACATTACAGCCTCCGATATAACTCAACCTTTGAATGTATTGCTCAAGCGTTCATAGCATAAACCTTGATTTTGGGTAAAGCACCAATAACTAAAGTTCGTCGCCTCATATCAAACAATATATGTATGTCGCCATATATATATATATATATATGTCCCCACTTCAATTGTCACAAGCATTACCACGCCGCACACTTACATTGAAACTTAAGCAAATAATTAACCATAATACCTGCACCAATAACACTTGGGCTAAGGTTAAAATATCAACCACTGATATATTTTAAGGTTTGGGCCCATCAACGAATTAACAATAATTAAAACCCAACCATGATGCGAAAGTTCAACTGGGGCCCAGCAACATAAAGCACTTTTCTCATCCGACGGTGGGAAACTCATCGCGTCGTCTAGGATGATCCGACGACCGTCACGTCATATCACATTTTTTATTGAGCCAACCTTTAACCGCTCAAACGAACGCAACAAAAGTTGTTTTGTAAAACCGCCTTAGCACACCTGACCATCAATGACATATATCACGTTCTTTTTGACAATTCTGCTTACCACTTCAACTATAGTGCGAACCCACTGGTTTTTGAGCGCCGGTTTCACTGTTCGTTCACGGTTCCGTTGCCTCAAGGTTCCGCTTCCTTCATTTATTAAATCTTTGCCCTTTTTGTTCACAGTTCTACGCCTTTGTTTGTTATCAATTTTTCTACTATGCTATGATTTATAGCTGAGTATGCAATATAGCCCGATATGTTTGATTATCAAACTCTGTTCTAAAACAAAATTTCGCTCCATATCGACTTCGTCCAACCAATTGGATCGCTAGTTTTCACCTAAATACTGTACGAGACTGGGTATTATCTTCACAGCGGACTTAAGACGCATTCAACAAACAAATAGGTTTAAATAAACCCCCGATCTTAGCCAGCTTAGACATTTCAGAAGCGCTAGGTTCTCTATCTCTGAAACCCTTCGGTTCTCAAATGCACTGTACTATCCACCTATAGTTCTGGTTCTTACAATGTCGTTCAGTCCTTAAACCTCTGTACACCCAATTGAATAGAAACGATGCCAATCCCTTCTGTATTCGATTTCTGTGATTTGTAATCGACTACAAGCTCAATAACATTCAAATGTGATAGCTTGCATTGATTCTTTCCTTCATATAGACTACCAGGTTAACCCTCAAATTTTAGAGTTTTATTCACATAGATACTCACAGGAGCTTGAAATATTCTTCACACAGAAAAAAATCAGACAATGTACATCTCACAGAATTCAGGACTATTCTCGATTTCACTAGATTAACAGTTTCCAATCTTTCTCTTTCAATAGACCGAAGTTACATCGTTGTGCCCAAATCCATATACTTCAAAGGGCGAATCATTATTCAACTTCTCTTAAATATGTGAACAACATTATCAACATCACACACAAACCCTGATTACAGAGTTTAAACATCACTGACAACATTTCCAACACAACGTAGCTAGCTACTACCTGCAAACTACATGGCACGGTCAATACACCCCATCGAACTCTATCAAACGGAAACAAAGTTCTGTCCAATTCATCGTCGAATCGAAAAGTCTCTTGCTTCCTTTTTTCAGACAGGCTTTAAATATTTCGACTTGACCAGTGTTTTACTAAAGTCTTTGTCCACTTAAACTTTGCATTTTAAATGTATTTAAAGTATTTGAAACTTCTTAACAAATATTTTATATCAAAAATATTTGATATACTTTTGAATCGCAATCGCAAATTGTATTAAGATTAAGTGTCATCGCAATCGCACATAGTTTAATCGCCCTCCACCTTAAGCCAAAGTCCGCAGGTGGTGTGGTCCCATAAGACCACACAACATTATTATAATGAACCGCAAGTTTGAATCGCAAATGTTTTCTGTTTTGGCCCGATTGCAAATTGAACTACTGCGATGAAGGTTTTATGTTTTAACATATATTAAAACAAATGCGCATATTTGTAAAGAGAAGCCCCGGTGGACCATAGTCCTATATTTAAACTTAAATTTGATTTATATATTCAAATTGCTGCTTCTTTTATAATTTATTTTGATAATAGATCAATTAGCATGGATAACGTGCATATCACCTGTAAGGTGACATTTCGAACCTAGGTTTATAAATAAAAAAATTCAAATTATATTCTTAATAACAATTTTGTATATTTATACTTCATAATGCTTGACTTTTCGGCTTTATTTTAAGAATGGATAAAACAGTAAAATATTCCTAAGACTTAAAAATATTAACGAGCTCTCTGAGTTCATATCGAGCATCCTTATGCACAATACACTTTGACTATGGCTCTCTTGGAATTCCTCACTGTTACAAAAAATAACACACTCTGTCTCTGTTTAAAAAAAACACTACACTGCTATATATGACTTTTCTATTTCACACTCTGCTGTGCTTTTCAAATAAAACATAACATTCAGTCACAAATGCCTCTCGGGCTTTTTAACTTTTATTTTCCGTTGCTCTTTTAAAACATAAGACAAAAAACCTTTTTAAACAAAACTAAACTCGCCTATGTTAAAAACATAAAAAAAAACCTATTACAAAGCCTCTTGGGCCTTTTATAAATCGCACATGAACATTGCAAAAATTGCATATAACATATACGACCAAAGGTTAAAAACCCAAAAACCTGCTTATCAAATCCGTTGAATAATATGCATCGGATACGCTTTAAAAAAATGCACACGGCCCATTACAGAGATCTCCGATGCCGATTGAAAAACGGACGCGATAAAAAATTTAACTCCGCCATAGTAAACATGATCGGGTCCGGAGTTCATACCATGCAATGGCGACATAACTTAAAACACTTTCGATGCGATGAAAGCATCGGGCCATACCATCGGCGATATAAGAATTTGTTGTGGTGGCTTATGTCAGTTCCCATTGCGATGATCGCATCGGAACATTGCCACATCAACAAGACACTATGGGGACCACGGGGTTTTAACTAAAAACTCTCCTGCGCATAAAAACAAAATATCTCTCTGTTTCATATTAAAATACTCTGTTTTACCAAATACAAAGTCTGTCCCCGAACACAAAAAAAAACTCTGTTTTTCAAACACACATGACTGCGCCAATCAAACAAAAATGACTGTTCACCATTTTAGAAAGCAGCCCAATGTCAGGATCCTTCCAAGAAGAATTAGAAAGCGACCACTGTACAATGCTGTAGTTGAACATAACATTTCAACAGACTCTTCATGTCGAAGTTTAACTTTGATTCCACTACGAGGCACCACTACCTCTACCTGTGCCTATTACATAAAAATCTAGGTACCTAACCATATAATAACTATTAGCACTTCTAGGTCTTCTAATGCTCCTGCCTCAACCATTTCAGAAACACATGTTTTCATAATTCAGTAATAATAAAACGATTATGTGTAGTATAAGACTTCTTAGGAACTATCGCTGGTCGAATCATGGCTGCTTTATTTTATATAAAAAAAACATTTGAAATTGAAAAATGTAATATAAAAACCACATTCGTGATGAGTAAAATATTGAATCTATCCAATATCTAAAAACTCAAATTGGCTAACTAAATTACGTTATTAAATTTTGGAATATACATTAAATATATCAAATATATAAATATACAAAATATTAAACAATTTTAATTGCTATATATCATGACATGTAATTTTAAATAAAAATAACATGCAAATTTTTGAATAATAACAATAAATTATATATATATATATATATATATACATATAAAACTTATATTTTTCTTTATTATAAATTCTTATAATTATATTTTTTATTTTTAGCATTATAAATTTTCATATTCATATATATACTTTACGAAAAATGTAAAAGTGTTCAGATCGTAGATAATATGGCATTTCTATTGTAGTTGGGTGAAATTGGATTAACAAAATATTAGTAAAAAAAGATTCTAAACCTTAATACTAACATAAATTCTTATTTTTTACTTTAATTTAGCTATATTTAAACTAAACTATCAAATGGAAACATATAGCAAATCCTCATAGACACGCTCAAACTCAAATTGCAACAATTATCTCTAATTTAATTTAACTATACTAAACAAAGCAACAACTTTATTAGAAAGCAAATCCTCATAAATATGTTGAAACTCAAATTGCAACATTTCTATATTTACATTAAGCAGCAAGTAGTAGCTACTCTACCATACTCATATTGATTCCAAAAATAAGCTAAGCATATGTAGAAAATCTAATCTACACATCAAATGCATATGCTCATGGGTCAACACAAAAGTTGTTTTACTATAATTTAGATAGATTTAAACTACTACTAAACTCAAATTGCAACAATTATTTCTAATTTAGTTTAACTATACTTTATTACAAAACAAATCTTCATAAACATGCTCAAACTCAAATTGCAACGTCTCTATAATTTCATTAAGCGGCATGTAATAGCCGTAATAGCTATCCATAGACATTTCCAACATCACAATGCAACATTACTATATTTAAACTAAGCGGCAGGTAGTCGCTATTTGTAGCCTTGTTCTTATTAAATTTAGTTAGGAAGCTCTGAAGTCACACAGAGTACAAACAAATTTAATAAAAAAAAAGAAATAATCATATTTTATTTAAAGTCTAAATAATCAGAAGAAGTTGGTAAAGTAAGTGAAACAAAGAGTAAAAGGAGCTTTATTTGAATGGTTCATGAGGCACAATACTTGTTAAGGTTTCACAAATGGGGTAGCAAGCTAAGTGGGTTTTATTGTGGAGAAAAACTCCACAGTTAAGCGAGCTTGAGCTAGAGACGATCTGGGATGGGTGACCTCCCGGGAAGTCATGGTTCCTGTGTGCAAGCTCTGGCAGTGATGATTGATGCTATGTGATTCGTTTCACTAGTTTCAATCCCACTTCTTCACCTCTGTGAGCATCACCCGATGCAATGAGTGCTAAGTGGACTATTAAAAAAATCATGAGAAATTAGTTAGTTACGACTACCTCTCATGGAAATAGTCATAGATGAATGACTTACTTAATGTAGTTGAATCCCATAATATGATATAAAGGTGAAACAAATTTAATAAAAAATCTTTGGAAATTCAAACTTTTTCCATAAAATTACACCAACGAAATCATATGATTTAAGAGCCTAGCCTAATGGTTAAGAAAGTATTTCCTCTTAAGAGGTCACAGGTTCAAAACTGGAGGGGTAGAGTATGCATGCCTCTATAGACTTAGAGGGGTAGAGTATGCATATTTCTGTATCACTCTGTGAAAGTGGGTCCCTTGTCTATAGACTTAGAGGGATAGAGTATGCATGCTTTTGCCAAAGTGGGTCCTTGTCTGACAAACAAAGGGGTCTCATACATCATACACCAAATTGGTGCCATGACCTTAAATTGAATAATAATAATAATATAGAAAATTTAACAAGTTTGACTTTAAAATTGAATAATAATTATAATAATAATATAAAAATTTAACAAATTTGTTAGTATTTTTTTTCAAACAATAATAATTTCACAACATTATATTTTCAAATTCTTCAATTTCACAACATTACATTTTCAACTTAAAAGTGAATAATAATAATAATAATATAAAAAATTTAACAAATTTGTTAGTATTTTTTTCAAATAATAATAATTTCATAACATTACGTTTTCAAATTCTTTAATTTCACAACATTGCATTTTCAACTTAAAATTGAATAATAATAATAATAATAATATAAAAATTTTAATAAATTTGTTAATATTTTTTTCAAATAATAATAATTTCACAACATTACATTTTCAAATTCTCAATTTCACATCATTACATTTTCAAATTCTTCAAGCTTATTTCATATGGTGCACAACATTTTCCATTTTTGTTGGTAAGTTTATGTTGAAGTCCTCTAATATAAAATTGTATAACGTTAAAGCTAAGTTAATTATTCTTAGATTAACTTTGACAAATAATCATGGATGAATATTATTCTTAGATTAACTTTTACAAATAATCATGGATGAATATTTTTCATAGATAATTTTGACAAATAATAAATGGACATACTTTGAGTTGAATAATTATAAAACCATGAGGCCAATTCCAATCTTCTTATCACGAAAGGGGAAAACTGGTTCTTTTTCATCAGCCCAATTTTGTTGCCGTCGAACTACTTATTCTTATAAAATTTAGTAAGTAAGCTCTGAAGTCACATAGTGGACAAACTAATTTAATAATAAAAAAATAATCATATTCTATTTAAAGTTGGATTAATCAGAAGTTGGTAAAGTAGGAGAAATAAATTTAATAAGAAAGCTAGGACCAATACTATTTTTTGAAAGTTGGGTTAATCGTATTAATCACATTATTGAGAATTTATTATCAACTACTACATTTACACGAAGTATGGGTCATGTTCTTTGTTGCCTCTGTTAAAGCAAAGTTACACCATGATGACACATTTAAGAATCGTGAACTTATGCAAACTGGACCATGATGACACAATTAAGAATATATCATAAAACTCTTCTGAAAAAAAAAAGAATATATCATAAAACTACACCGTGCCATTTAAGAATTGTCTTTTTTGGGAAATTATGACAAACAAATTACGAGTTAAAACAAGTACTCAAGAATCAGGTCCTTTCATAATGATGTATTTAAGAATCATGTTCTTTTTAATTAAAAAAACCAATTCTATGACGACATATTTAAGAATAATGTTCTTTTTATAAGATAAGGACAAACAAATTCTGATGTATTTAAGAACGATGTAAGATAAACAAATTATGAAATTAAACAACTTACATCGGAGTAATTTGTCTTTTCAAATAAATATATATTTAATAATAAAAAATATTAATATTTTTTTTCTTCAACTTAACTTTATGAAGTAATATCCAATCTTATAAATTTATTTAGTAATATCTTATTTTATAAATTTGTTTAATGTAATTTAAAATTCAATTTTATATGCATATGATATTAGATCTATTTTATCCAATTTTAATTTTTTTTGGTCAAGTTGTTTGTGATCTTCTAGACTTGATTTATGGCTTGAGAAACTATGACCTAGGACATCTATTTCATCAAAGTCACTTAGAAATTGAGCATCTAATCCATCAAAGTCACTAAGAGATTGGGCATCTAATCCATCAAAGCACCAGCCCTAAGCTGATTGGATTTTTTAGCATGTTTCCCCCCTAGCACAGGGCACAACCACTCCCTGCGAGGTTTGATCCTGAGTTGCCTTGCTAACAAGGCCCATCCTCAACTTGTTGTGCAGTGGGACTTGACATCTAATTTTAATTTTAATTTAAGGGAATATAAAATATGAAATAAATATGTAAGATTTTTATTTTTTAAGGATAGTTGGTGGGAATACGTAAGGAGGAGTTTTTATCAATACCAATGTCTAATTTGTATAAATTACAATTTTATAAATACATACAAAAATAACTCAAAATTTGTGACTTTTAATTCAAAATTTGTGATTTTTATAAAAACAAACTAGTTGTTAATATTCAAAATATACTATTTTTGTGAAAGCAAATTAATCGAAATATTAAAGTTAATATTTATGGATTTTATAAATTACAATTTTATAAACGAATAAAAAATATTAATTTCAAATAAAATGTCAAAATTTGTGACTTTTATATAAGCAAACTAGTTAATATTCAAAATATACTATTTTTGTCCAAGCAAATTTGTTGAAATATTAAAGTCAATATTTGTGGCTTTTAAAGATATTATATGGTTTCACATCTTTTCATGTTGTTTTTTTGGTTGATATCTTATAAGGTTATTATTGAGGTATGTTATTGTCTCCACAACTGAAAATTAAAAGTAATTATCAAACATTTAGTCTTTTAGTGTAAAGTTCTATTTTCATCCTTCAAATTTCTTGGAACAACATTCTCCAAAAGTAATGATCAAATACTTAATCTTTTAATGTAAAGTGATAAAATAGGTTTATTGATCTAAGTACCTTTTATGTAGTAGTTGCAACACCTCTTAGAACAACCTTCTCCAAAAGTAGTGATCAAATACTTAATCTTTTAGTGTAAAGTGATAAAATAGGTTTATTGATCTAAGTACATTTTATGTAGTAGTTCTAACACCTCCATCTTATTGGTCAATCAAAATAAAGGCGTCCCTAGATTAATTTTAAATAAACAAATCTCATAAAATCCATTGACTTAACATTACCTTTGATGTTTGCAAAGTTGAATTTGCAACCATGTAGGTTAATCCCATTAACAAGCAACATAGCTTGTATAGTGTGCCAACACACACCCCTTTTGTCACAATATTTCCTCATAATAAAAAAATACTCTCCCTTCGCTAAAAGTAAAATTTTCCATAAAATTAGAATGTGAAATATGTAAAAAATGCATTTGTTTGACTTCCACCACAAGTTTTTAGTAACTTTTTTATTAGCAATTTGATGGCATGGCACACATTCTCACCCGAATGGAATTTCCCTAAATCTATCTTTTGATAAGAAGAAAATCACTCCTTTTAAGAAGGTCCATGTAAAAATTACTCTTACGTTATTGAACCGTAGCATTTAGAAATATGTCCTAGTTGATGTCACAAGTTGTGTTTCATTTATTGAGATGTTGTTCATCTACAAATTGATGATTGGATCTTACACATTTTCTTAGGCTTTATATGTTTCTTACACTTCTTAAGTGACCCTTCTATAGAAAAATGTAACTAAGTCAGTCTTCATGATTAGCTATGTAATTAAGTGTCATACATGTTCCAAAACCTCGCTGGAAGTTTAGCTCATAATTTCCCTCAATCAACTATGAAAGACAAGCTGTAATATTGGAGAAAACTCACTTTATGTCGGCTTAATGAGCAAGTCGGCCTATTACTCAGCAAGATGGTCGAACTAAAAGAGCTGACACAGTCATGTATATATACCAATATTGCGGATCATTTGGAAGGAAGATTTTTCGGTCAACATAAAAGAACATGGTTGCATCTGAAATGAATGCGATCAATCCTAAAGCAAACACTCAGAAAAGACAATAAAGGATACAGTCCGATATATAAAAATAAGACAAGTGCAGATATTTAAGAAAATGGTGCAGACACATATAATATGGACAACACACAATGTGGATTCCGATATGGTTTGAATACCTTGTGGTTGCTACAACAGAGATGAAGCATGAATATATATTACAGCCACCACAGTAAGAAGTACAATCATTTTGCGTTGGTATAATCAAGTGTATCTAATGTAATACTGCATTGGGATAAGTATATTTCTCAAGGAGAATTGTGGTGATACAACAATTGATGCGAATTGATAAGAAAGGCTCCGAAATAGATAAAGAATTCTGAAGTGTAAAGGAAGATTTACCTTCCTACAATAAAAGTGTTATCACTGTCTAAAAATTTGTGTCCTATACATTTTGATAATTGACTTGATGAAAGATTAATTAAGAGAAGACATAAGCAAAATATGAAAGCTCACAAGTAATTATCAAGAACATAATTTGTATTAATCTCCAGCTCTACAAAATTCTCATTATGGGATCAGAGCTATGGCAAAAGAAGATCACATTATTAACAAAAGGATTTTGGAATTAGAGAAAAGTTATTGTCTGAGATCAAATTCAGAAAGAAGAAGTCAGGTTCTTTTACAAAGAAGAATTTGGGTGCTATTGCAAAGATACAAGCTCGGTGATATTGATACAAGTTCGATGCAAATTTTGAATAGACAACAGCCTCATTAGTACACAACAAGTTTGGGCAAGTTCTGTGATATATTGCGAAAATAAGGTCTGGGGATTCGGTGCAAAGTAAGTAGACAAATCAGCGAAGAGAGAAGGCTCTCACACATATATGTTTTGAGCATAAAACATCTTGGATAACATCTATAAAGTTCAGGACGATGATTAGAAGCTAAATAGTGCGAGAAGACAAGTCACTTTAGCATTGTGCATCACAGTAATTGGGTCAAGGAAATCTAAGGGTTATCTGTCTATACTTCAGTTAGGCTGCAGACTTATTTAGTGAGGTACAGGTCTACCATAAAGTGCAAACAAGTGTGATTGAAAGGTTGTAAGATGTGCTAAAGATCTCGGTCTTGAGCTAACAGATTTTAGATAACTTAGAAAAGAAATAAAGATATACATCGAAGCAAGAAAGATCTTTGTATTAAGATAAAGGATAAGAAGACTGTAAGAGGCCGAGGCTAGGAGTGCAGAAAAGAAGGCTTTATCATTACAACAAAGATCTGATCCTTACCCTTGAAGAATATCATTCAAAGAGAAAGCACTAACACATCTTTTCTCCACCGCCATCGAAGAAATCAAGCTGAAGATTTTATCTTCACTTATCAAGTAAGTATTTTCATTCTATAATCAAATTTGGTTAAATGACTTTGTTTTTGTAGGGAGATCTATGAGCTAGTTGGGCTACCAAGAATCCTTGCATAAGGAGGATAGTCACAGTCCTCGAAGAAAGTAAAGTCATGGAAAGTCTATGAAGGTCAAAATTTATTTGAATACATGGAAAGGGATAGAAGGGATCAAAGGATTCTTATGGAATCAGTCAAATTCCTTACATCCCTCCGTCTATGAAGAATTGGAGACATCAAGAGAATAGATGATAGGATGGACACCATAAAAAATAGACAAGAAAATTACCTCATTCAACTTGTGGTCTCTATGCTAGATGGAAAAAGACAAATCTAGGGCAAAAATGTTGTAGGATAAAAGACTCAAACATTTGTTGAGGAAATATGGAAAGACTTATGGACATTACAAGAAATATGGTCCTAAAGGGACAATCCAAATAGGAGAAAGAAAGGAAGCCCATATCATCGAAAAGAATGGAGGAAGCTGAAGAAAATAAGTTCAAGGAAAATCACGCAAACTTATGAATAAGGAATTGATTTCTGTTGGATATATGATAGGAAGCAATATAGCGTCCTGATCTAAGCATGGCAGGAACTCTTGGTGAATAAGCTCCAGGAAAACCTCTTTGACAAACTTTAAGAAAGTAGTCATCAAAGAGCAAGGGTCATCATAGAAACATACTTCTGGGATGTGATGACATATTGATGAGATAAGCCAAGAGAATGAAGCTATGCATTCCTACAAATTACTATAGGATAACTCAAGGGGAAAATGGTAAATAGGTATGTATATATTTATATACTAATATTGGATGCTGTGAAGTCGTGTCATATGGTTGCAGGTAATGAACTTCTGTAATTAGAAGTATGATCTATGGAAGAGTATCTCTCAGTACACGGATAGATGAAATCAACATAATATGTCCTCATGAAATATGAGGTGGTTGTATATGAACAAGAAACTAGAAAGGTTATAAGTCCCTAGAATGTGCAAAGAGGAAGAGATCATGAAATGCAACCATGTCAAGATGTGACTAAGAGATCTCCTGGAAATATATGAAGACTCTGACGTAAGTTTGGTAAAAAAATGAAGAAGAAGAAGACCTTTGGAAAAAATCATATCATTAGGAGATGTGTCAATTTGTATGAAGGAAGTCGATGCCTACAAGAAGATGTCATGGTGAAAGATCATTACTAAGGTAAATTTCGTTCTAAAGTTAATATGAATATGTCTATCTGGATGAATATGTGTAGGGCTGCTAATCATGAGAAAGGATGTATGATCCTTAGAAATGATTCGAAGGAAAGCGGCATGACATAACAATGGACCAGATAAAGGAAGTTTGATGAATCACTCTAATAGCTGACATGACTTAGGATGGAAGTGATGGATGATATGTGCCCTATGAAGCTAAAAGTTGGATATTCCTCAATATAGAAATCCATGACATCGAGAACAAGAATTCTTCATGAGCAGTTGGTGTCTCACCATTGCTGTTGGAGGTCCCTAATCAAGAGGGAGCCTGATGGTAAGTTTCTTACTTGGAAGAAACTTGGTAATTCCTAAGGATGACCTTAGGTACATTATTTGTATAAGAATGAGTACATTCCCTTGTGGAATAAGGTCCTCCCTAGGAGGGAGAGATAGACACATCATTCTGGTCTTGGGAAGACAGAATGGAGGATTGGGTAATCATCTGTCATTTGATACTCTTTGAGAATGTGATAGGGCATTCAAGATAAGAGTAGTCGGGGACCGATATTATTTGAGGGCTAGCTACCCAAGAGAAGAATAGTCCAGGAAGGTCATACTTTGGGAACACCTGGGTGGATTATGTACCTTGGAGAGACAATGAAGAAGGTGTCTATAAGTCATGTGTCTCGCCAGCATTGAAGCCCATTGTCTCGTTGATGAGATGGGCCTGTTAGTCAAGGCCTTGCACTAGTACAATGTTGGTTGATATGATGCTATACAGATGCGATTACCAATATGATTCTTCTTATGAATTTTTTTTTTTAGTTTAAAAGTGACCATGTACCTGTGTGAATACCTCCCTAGTTAAGAGGGAGTGTTGGAAAATGTAGCTAGGTCAGTCTTCATGATTAAATATGTAATTAAGTGTCATACATGTTCCAAAACCTCGCTGGAAGTTTAGCTCATAATTTCCCTCAATCAACTATGAAAGACAAGTTGTAATATTGGAGAAAACTCACTTTATGTCGGCCTAATGAGCAAGTCGGCCTATTACTCAGCAAGATGGTCGGCCTAAAAGAGCTGACACAATCATGTATATATACCAATATTGTGGATCATTTGGAAGGAAGATTTTTCGGTCAACATAAAATAATAGGGTTGCATCTGAAATGAATGCAGTCAATCCTACAGCAAATACTCAGAAAAGACAATAAAGGATATAGTCCGATATATAAAAAGAAGACAAGTGCAGATATTTAAGAAAATGGTGCAGACACATATAATATGGACAACACACAATGTAGATTCCGACATAGTTTGAAGACCTTGCGGTTGCTACAACAGAGATGAAGTATGAATATATATTACAGCCAACACAGTAAGAAGTACGATCATTTTGTGTTGGTATAATCAAGTGTATCTAATGTAATATTGTGTTGGGATAAGTATATTTCTCAAGGATAATTGCGGTGATACAGCAATTGATGCGAATTGATAAGAAAGGCTCTATAATAGATAAAGAATTCTGAAGTGTAAAGGAAGGAAGGTAAATCTGTGATTTACCTTCCTACAATAAAAGTGTTACCCCTGTCTAAAAATTTGTGTGCTGTACATTTTGATAATTGACTTGATGAAAGATTAATTAAGAGAAGACATAAGCAACATATGAAAGCTCACAAGTAACTATCAAGAAGAGAATTTGTATTAATCTCCAATTCTACAAAATTCTCAACACCTTCCAATTCAAAAATGTGTTCTAGTTGTTGTGACAAATCATGTTTCATTTATCAAAGCATTGTTCACCTACAAAATACAACTTCAAATTTTGCATATTTTTCATTCATTTTCATTATTATTTGACACCGATGGGGATGTCAATAATCTAGGTATCAAAAATATTCATTTATTGGAGAATAAGGAATTTTTCTTGTAATCTACTCTGTCATTAAATTTGGTCAAGCCACAATCATGAAGAAGCAACCATCCAAAAATATTGACTTTAATCATTACAATTTGGTCAACCAACATTTTCACATCATTTAAGCTTTTATTTTTTTCTTCTCACATCTTCATTGTCACAAACATATTGTAAGTAGAGCTTGTCCATGGCACTCGTGATCTCATACAACCCCCACAAGTTTACCACATGTTTATGGTTGTATTCACTTTGGGACAATTAGCTTAATTAATCCTTATAAATTAATCATGAGAGTATCCATTTCTCTATCTTTTAGTTTCTCCCAATTTCCATCCCTCTTGTCCTTCAATTTTGCCCTTATACAAAGATTTGAATCTCATTTTTATCAATTTATCTCCATTTTCAAATTCCAAATATTCAACATTTTTCCATCAAATCTTCTTACCACCCTTGCATTTATCTTTAATGTTAGATTTTCTATTAATGCTTTACTTTGACTGAATCATGAACTCTCTAGATTTTTGCAAATCCAATTTTATTACTATCATTATTAATGCTAGTATCCTTTCTGCTCAAATCTCCAAAACTATTATCAAGCCTTGTATTGTTATAACAAAATATAGCACTTTAGTGTAAATCTTCACTAGGAGATTTAGACAATGTGCAACAATTGGAGTATCATCTTTGTCACCTTAACAATTACTTCCATTGTTTTAGCGGTGGACACAATCCAATACAAGGGTGTTCTCCTTGGTATATATTGGGGATCAAATAACCCCTTTAAATTACGATAAGTGCCCCTTAAGGGTTATATAATGATTTACCACCAATGAATAAGAAGCAATTAGGGTTTAAGGTGGATTTTTATGTAATTTTTAGATTTTATTTAAAAAGGTCCTATGGCTCTGAGTTTTTGGTCAAACAATAAAATATCGAAGAAGGTCCCAAGCATGCACATTCAAGTTAGTTGCAATAAATTGTTGAGAATTAGGTAGGGCTATGTTTAATTCAAATTCTCTGCTTGATAATTACTTGTGAGATTACTTCTCTTAATTATGTATTATCTTATTATCTTATTAAGTCTTTCATCAAGTCAATTATCAAAACATAACACAAGATGCACAAATTTAGGCTCCTAGAGCCAAGGCCAAAACCTCTCCCTCTTGGAGAGGAAAACCTGTAAGTAATTATTCTTATGGATCTTCAATTTGAAAAGTACCATGAACATGAATCAGAAGCTTGACCGATGTATTCCTTCAAGACCTTGTAACATCTTCTTCCTGGAGTCCTCAAACTGATCTCCTTCTCTGCAATTTCCTGCACTGTTCTACACCAGAACTAGGAAGGCTCGGTTCCTAGCTCTTAAAAATGGCTTCTTGAGTTTTCTTCTCAAAATTTCTTCTCTTAGCTTCTCTTTATCTTTCATGGAGTATTCCCACTACTACATTTGGCGGAAATTCTGACACTTGGTTCCGACGCTTTTGACCAAATGTCGGAAATTTCCCCAAATTTTTTCCATCCCGCCCGAACCCGTCGCTATACTGACGTTTATAGAAAAGTGTCGCAATACCGACACTTAGAAAAGTGTCACAATTGCGACGTTTGGAGGAAGACGTCGCAATTGCGACACTATGGCCCAAAGCGTCGCTATTGAGATGACTCCAGTCGTCGCAAGTGCGACACAATGTCTAGGTGTCGCCATTGCGACGTTTAGGTACCCGTCGCAATAGCGACGCTTTTTCCGCCGTCGGTATAACGACACTTATATCCGTGCCACATAAAAATACGAAACTATATGCGCGCTACATAAAAATTCGAAACTTATATGCGCGCTACATAAAAATGATTTTATTGTTTTGTATGCGTCGCAATAGCTACATTAACTTCTGATATGACGCGCGCATTCGCCCTCCGCTCTTGCAGAACAGCATTCGCCCTCAGCTCTTGCAGAACAACATTTGCCCTCAGCATTCGCGCTCAGCTCTTGCAGAACATCATTTGCCCTCAGCATTCGCCCTCAGCTCTTGCAGAACAGCATTCGTCCTCAGCTCTTGCAAAATGGTAAGTTCTTACTGCAGGCCCTTCCTCCTATAGTAGGGTTGACTCTATTTGGGTTTTTTTGGTCAATTCCATTGGATTGTGTTAGGCTGTAGGGTTCTCTCTAGATGTCAAGAATCAAGATTCAATACCCTCTATCATCTTCATCACCCAATACAAGATTTAAATTTTTCCCAAAGAAACGCTTATTAATTTGGCAGCCATTATTTCTCCCTGCTTTAAAAACCCTACATTTAAATGAAAACAAGCATTGCATTTCAACTAAAAAAATCTATTAGTGTTCAAATGCACATGTGTGCTACATTAACGTCCGATATCACGCGCGCATTCGCCCTCTCGCTCTTGCGAACAACATTCGCCCTCGCATTCGCCCCCTCGCCCCCGTGCACACACGCCCTCGCATTCGCCCGAGCTTCGTGCACGCATCCGCCCCCGGATTCGCCCTCGCCTCTTTCGTAACAACATTCGCCCCTCGCCTCTTGTACGCATTTTCCCCTCGCACCCGCTCTCGCTCGCTCGCCCTCGCCCCGTGCAACATTCGCCCTCGCCCTTGCAAAATGGTAAGTTCTTACCGTGTGCCCTTCCTCCTATAGTAGGGTTGACTCTATTTGGGTTTTTTTGGTAAATTATATTGGATTGTGTTAGGCCGTATGGTTCTCTCTAGATGTCAAGAATCAAGATTCAATACCCTCTATTATCTTCATCACCCAATACAAGATTTAAATTTTTCCCAAAGAAACGCTTATTAATTTGGCAGCCATTATTTCTCCCTGCTTTAAAAACCCTCCATTTAAATGAAAACAAGCATTGCATTTCAACTACAAAAATCTATTAGTGTTCAAATGTACATGTGTGCATCACTTGTGTAGGGTATTCCTTTTCCACTTTCACATTATCCAAGAATGTGTGCAGTATAGTTCATATATTTTGTGATTTAGATTGCCTTGAAAAAGGAAAGGTAAATTATTTCCCATGGAAAAAGAAGGTTTTCCCTTTTTATAGGTTGTTTGGACTTACGTGGAAAAATTTATGGTATGCCTTTCATATTATGTAGTTTAAATTTGAATTAAAAGATTATTCTACATGAAAACATAATTACCTATGTGATGTCCTTCATCACTAATTAAAATTATAGGGTTTCAATTTCCTAGACTCTAACTCATCTGATGCTAAATTCTAGGTTCTCATTGGTGGATCACTCTTCCATTGATTTCCTTTCCCTCTGGATTTTTTCATACTTTAAAAGTCATCAATGATACATATATTATTTCAGGTATCCCAAAAGGCTTTATAGTAGAACATATTGTGAAGTTTTTTTGACACTTGAGGATTCTTTTTAGAACTGCAACGCGGTCTATGCTATCGAGTTATATACCAAGCAACTTGTCCTTAATAACCACACTATGAGGTAGGTTCAACCAATTTGAACTTGTTGGGACATAGCATATGAAGTTGTGTGATGAGTCCATATCAAAGGTCTATTATGGTGACAAAAGTGAAGACACGTAATGATAGTTATTATGTTAACATTACTAGAAACATTTTCAAAATTATCCATGCTATCAAGATGTCAAAATTCCAGGCATTAGGTGTCAATACTCGTAGCTAATATATAATAATAATAATATAAAAAAATCACAACTTTATTCTTGAAATATGATTGTTACACATTGGTAACCTAGTTCATGAGTTACTATCACCCAAAGATTGCAAAACAAACTTAAAATGTAAATTAAACCAACATGAGAATCCAACTAAGGGTTTCTTGACAAAATCATGCCATAACCTGGCATTTTGAAACCCAAATTTGAATCCATCATAAGTAATACAATGCAAACTCAGATGGATTTTCAATGCATGTTTGCATGCTACACTTATTCTCTGCCTAGATATCATTTTTTAAATGGAACCATTAGTCAAGCCCACAGTCCTTTTTATGTGAAAAATTTCAGCTCTATTTGAGCTCTTTTTTGCTCCACCACCTCCATAAACCAGTGTTACACGGGGTCTCGCCCACCCACCTAGGGGTCTAGATTCCTTGCCCCCTCGTGCTCCGAGGTCTTGGGGACTTCTAGGGGATGTTTCCCTCACGCCCCCTCACACCCCCGCACACCCCCTTTCACGCCCCCTCACACCCCCTCACACCCCCCTTCACGCCCCCTCACGTCCCCTCACCGCCCCTTTTAGTTTATGGTTTCGTGTTAAAAGTTGATGTGCCACTTAGCATATTTGAGAATCCAAGTGATTCTGATTCCGATGGTGACATGGTTGATCTTGATATATTCGTGCAGAAGTTGGATGCAGAGACTAGTGGGGCATTAACTTGAGCATTTATGCTCATTTATCAGTATGATGATATCATTTGATATTCATATGTTATGTTTTATGTTTTATGTTTCAAACATAACTTATTTGCGTTTAAGTTTTATGTTTCAGACTTGAGTTGTAAACTTCAGTTTAAACTCTATTTTCAATCTTGATATAATATGTCATATGATATATTAAACTTTATTTTCATTGTACATTGTTAGTAGTTACATTAATGATTATATAGTTACAAACTTACAAACTTACATGCATGATTGTATGATGTATGTTTTAACTTTTAACTTTTAAATTTGTTTCAATTATATGATTCATCATTCATCGATTTGTAATTTTATTATTTATGATTTATCTTTCATGATGCAAGTGTATGATGACTGTATATACATTCCTTGCAAAAATATAGTTACATTATAAATATTAAATTTTATAATTTTTATGACCCCGACGTCCCCCACGTTTCCTGAAAATTGGTAGGGAGCTTTTGCATAGGCCGCTCCCGCGCTCCCTCGTCCCCTCGCTCCCACCTCCAGGGGACTTGGTGGAACATTGCCATAAACATATGCAAACATATATCATGATCTTGGAATTCCATTACATATGTATGTGCCACTGTTCCATAATCTTGCCCCATCATCAATTTAAGAAATTTCCATTGACTATCAAATTATGGAGGGGGGGAACTTTTTGCTGCAACATTTGGCTCAAAATCGGGGACCATCTTCGTATGAGGTGAATGAGAACTATAGATATTTGAAGAATTAGATTAGTGCCTTTTCCTCTGGCCATGGAGTCATATACAGTCATCCATCACAAAAATTTGTCTTTGTTCATTCTCACCTTGAAAGCTGCAAAAATTCATGCCCTAATTGAAACGACACTAAATTTGAAAGATATAATAAAAATGCAAGCTAGAAGTGCCCTATTAATACAAAGGGAAAACCTTCCTACCTACCCTAACCGAGATAAATTTTGATTGAATAGGAAACATGATATTTCCTATGGAGTTGATCCAACAACTTGTTAAATGTATGGGACTAAATCATGCATTTGATTTCCAAGGAAACATGCACATGAAGAGAAAAAGTGCAGAATTAATGGAAAATCCATACATGCCACTTATAAAAACTACACCGAAAGGTCAAAAAATACTTAAGGCCTTAACTTAATTTGAATCCAAAAATGACAAAACAGGATTAGTGAAAACACGAGATTGGTGTGGGTGAACAACATAAATAAAAAGTGAAGATACCTTTCCCCAAGATGCCTTTGTCACCGTTGTATGAAAACATGTTTTCCTTTCCCTTTATACATGCAAGTGAATGAATTATAGGTATGGTGTTTTCCCAGAATAGGAGAAGCCTACTTGAATATATCATTCGTGGATTGAATGTTTGAGTGCCTTAATGTGCAATGACATGTTTCCAGGACTGAATTCAATGCAAGGCATATTTGAAACTCTAACTCTGTCTTCCAGTGTCTTATTAGAAATTATTTCAGTTTTCATTTTGTGTTTTCAAGTTAGATATTGTTTTAAAGTTTTTACATTTATAATTTTATTGCAATGTGGCAGACTGATCAGAGCAGTGCAGGAACAACCCCGAGACGGGATGATCGCGGAAAGAGGCCAGCGGAAGAACATGTAAAGTGCCCGCATTGCTCTATCTTCAGGTATTTTAGTTATTTACATAATTGAAATAATATTAATTTTGTTCAAATATGCAGACACCTAGCCATGGTACGCCCGATGATTCCCTCTTTGAGGAAGAGCTTTCTTCATCCCTATCTCCAGTGTTCTTGTTGCAAAAAAAGGCACGAGATGCAAGGTCAGAATTTAATACTTTGATAGATGCGCCTCAAACACCTGAAACAGAAGAGAGGATAAAACATCTTATGAGCCAGCTAGAAAGATATCAGGTAATAATAAAAAGTCAAAAGGATATTTTTTTGTTCTGCATGAGATGAATTGTGATAGTTTGATTTTTAATTTTTACATTGACTAAACTAACAAAAAGTTATTTTGTATGTAGCGTTTTCTGGCATTTGCTGAACCCGGTGTTGGTGGTAGTGGGACACAAGGGCAAGAGATTGCCCAACAACCCTCTCGTACACCTTCTACTCCTTTAGGTGCTAGCCAAGAAACACACCCTGCCCAAGAAGACACCCAACCAACCGCTGAACGTGTTGGCAATGATGAGGCTGATATGGCCAACTACATTATTGCGTTTCCTGGAGCTACACGTGTCAGCTCCACAGGGACCATTAATGGCACGTTGTTGGTGAACGATGAGGGTGTCCCTTTAAAGCATGTACAACTCCCAGGTAAATTTTAATATTTTAACTATTTCATGTACTTTATCTAAAACATATTTATCATGATTTTTATTTTTAAATTAATGATAATATCTTCTTTTTTTTTGGTTTTATTCTGTGTAGGAAACAATGAGTTCTACAGGGTTCTGGAGAGCCATGCGTTGGTAATTTTTGGCCCAACCATACGTATAGGGTGGAATTCCCAGAATTCCAACCTGAAAAAAGAACTTCTAGATTATCTAGAAGCCCTTTTTGGGGTCGGCACATTTGACAGAAAAGCGGTGGCTCAAGTAGCCGGCAAATATTTGAAATATACCAGGGACACCTATAGGATGCAATTGCAATTTAACCCTAGATATGAGCGTCCTCTCGCAGTTTCAGAGAGTGAGTGGAGAGCACTCATCCATGACGGAAAAGAGAAAAGGGCAAAGAAAGAAGGTAAAATGCCAACTGGACCCGCAAGGTAAATTACAACTTTAATTCAATAGCTTTAATTTTCTTTATGTCTAAAATAAAAGTGTGCTACGTCATATCTGACTTCAATCTTTTGATGCTAGGTTGCCCGACACCTCAAAGGCAACCAAAGCTAGGATAGAGAAAAAGGGCCATCACAAGCTCGGCCAGGGTGGCTACTTGAAATTAGCTGCAAGAATTGTAATTAAGTAGCTAAACATCTTATAATTAATTGTATCGCCTTCCAACGTTTTTGTAATCCTATAAGATATGATTAAAAATACACAATCATATATAATGTAGGGTGATGACTTTGGAACAATAACTACAGAGGAAGATAAAAATATTGCTTTCCGTTTTGGCTATCAAGCTGTAGTTGAACGTCGCAGAAGCTTGGGGCAGTCCCAAGATCTACAATGCCTGATAAGGTAAAACATTAACCTTTCAATATTTTTGTTTTCGTCCATAAATTTAATGTCTAACAACTTTGTTTAAATCAGGGGAGCAACACTACCGACGAGGTAAATAACCCAGTTTTAGAGCCAGATGTAGATGATCCTCTCGTGTAACCTGATCATTGTAGTGGGGACCAGGCCGACAATGCTGCTATCAGTGAGGGCCGTGACGGTAATTAATTTCCACTTATAATTTTTTCTAATTATACCTTGATGGTTGTCCTTATAACGTTTTTTGTTTAAATGACAAAGAATGTTTCCTTTGAGGATCTTACCACCAGAGAGGAAGACAGGGCAACAGTCCCAACGGCGACAACTGGTGCACCAGGTAAATAATCTCATTGCAATTTTTTTTATTAATATTACCGAACTAGTTCAATGATATTTAAAAACCGATAATTAAAATTTAATATTATCTGTTTTTGGAGGCGATGCCCTGTCACTGGATGAGACCAGACATCGTGACAATGCAACTAGGTCAGCGGCGACAACTGGTGCACCAGGTAAATAATCTCATTGCAATTTTTTTTATTAATATTACCGAACTAGTTCAATGATATTTAAAATCTGACAATTAAAATTTAATATTATCTGTTTTTGTAGGCGATGCCCCGTCACTGGATGAGCCCAGACATCGTGAATACGCAACTAGGTCAGCAGTGCGGGTTGAAAGGCACGAAACAGGAGCAGAGCACGATGATATTGATGATGTAATTAGGAGCTTTAAAATAGGAAGAAGAAAAAGAAAATTTGACAATGTAAAATATTGTATTATTATAAGACAAACGTTACCATACTTGGAACATTTTTTTGCGTTATATAAAAAACTCATTTATCATACTATTTTTATGTCAAGCATTAATTGCAATGTTTCCTTGCGTACTTTTTGTTGAATTGTTTTTTAATTAGTTATTGAATATTTTTTTTTATGCTCATGAAAGTAAAAAATGAAATATAGATTGGGTATTGGGGAATTGAGAGTGATGTGAGGGGGGGGGGGGGAGGGGCCATAAGAGCTTCCACCTTCACGTGGTTGGCCCTGTTTAGTAGAGAATAATTTATTGGAACGATTTAATCTTGGAGCAAACCACCCTCGATCCAGTGTAGCAACAAAAAAGTCACCGTTGACTTAGTTGCTACTCTTTCAGATCGTGGGAGGCTTGTTCCAAGTTCATGCGACTCCAATAAATTGTTCTTGAAACGAAGAGGAGCTTATTCGGGTATGTTTTGACATTTTCAACATATGTTCTAACATTATCATAAGAATTCATCTTAGAGTAAAAAATACTACATCAATTACTTGTATTTATTGTATAGATAATGATGGATTTCGATTGACTTGGCAGTGCAGGTACAAATCCTCTTGCATCATGAGCAATACAACTTGTCAACCAGGGTCATGTCCAGGATATTTTTGCTTGTGCGCTTGACCAGGTTCGTAATGTCACATTTTGTAAGTTCCTTTACAGTTCATAATTCAATATTAAGCTTGTTCATGATTATTATCTAGGTTTTTTTGTATGTGTTTTTTCATCTATTTGATTGTAAGCAACAATGCATGTTTCCTGTTGTTCACTATGATTTCTCCCATTACCACTCCCAGGATGAATCCGACTTTATTGTTACATAGGTTACTTTATTGTTACTATGATTTCTCCATTTACGATTTCATAGGTTGCATCATGTAAAGTTGTCAATCTCAGGTTGGTGATGAGCTTTAGTTCTCCAGATTTGGGGCTTTTCTGATATTTTCTCCCTCATGTCATTCCTGCATCACCTCGTTGTTTGAGCATGCCAATTTTATACCACTTGTACCAATTGGCACATGTCAATCTCCGAGTGGTGCCACATTTTAGCTATTTTCAGTGAGAGTTTATGGTTTCTCTAACATAGCTTCAGAAATCTGATTCAGTGCCTGCTTGAATATCGTCACATAATACTCATGGTTTGGATTGATGAGCATGTTCTGAATGGTTGGTTGATTCATAAGAACCACCCATATAGTCATCTTGAGATATTTCAGAAGTTTTCTCGGGTTTCCTTTTTTCACCGTTTCTAGTGGGTGGGATGGTGTGGGGTGATCCATCAATACTGGTGCTCTTGTAGTAGGGAATTTGTTTTTGGGGATATAAAGGAGCATTTGATGTAGATATCCCATTGGATGCATTCATAGATGGGCACGAGAGGTCGAGAATTTAAATTAAAAATATGCAACCTCTAGCATGGCAACCTGAAGGCCGCGAGAGACACTGGTTAAAGATTGTTTTGTGCTGGCCTTAATATAGTCGTGATTTCTTTCTATTATCTTAATGCAAATATAGTCCGGTCTCATTAAAATGAGGATTGTGGTTGTATTTCTCTTTGGTTGTTTCTCTCTTAATGCTCCAGAAGTTGCCAAAAGTTGCGATAGTTGTTTAGTTTGCCTGTTACAACTTAAAAGTGGTTTTTAGCAATGGGAGTCATGTTTTTTTAAGGTTCATACTAATATGAAGATCTTGTAATTCTATATTCAGCATAAGAGAAGATGGCCTCTGCTTTGGGCGGTATGACAACAATTTCCACATCTACCTCATTGGGTAACAATGGAAAGGGGAAGAAGTTGGGTGCAATGTTTGATAATTATGGCAGACAATTGTCTTCTCTTTCAGCTTTTTCACCCATTTCCTTTAATCGCTCAAGCAGAAGAGGGACTCTGAGATTACGCGACAGAGAGAAGGTAGTTAATACAAGAGCTATGGAAAATGAGTTGTACTTCAACAAGGATGGCTCAGTGACAAAAAAATTGCAGGTCAGAGAAAAAATTATGTTTAAAGGAAGGTCACCTGCACGTGAAACTTCACTGCGGTGGATCTTTCCTTGTCCACTTATATTCGATTTTAATGTGTTATTTTAATTTTTCATGGAGGGTTGTTTTGGCATATGGTCCGGCATTCAATTGCACACTTACTGAAAGCATTGTCAATTTGTCTTGCAGGCGGTGTGAACAAACTTGCTGATCTTGTTGGAGTCACCCTTGGGGCGAAGGGAAAATGTTGTCTTGGAGAGCAAGCATGGTTCTCCGAAAATAGTTAATGATGGTGTGACAGTAGCTAAGGAGGTAATTTGTAGATGTGTGCTCTGGTTTTCTTTTTAACATTGTATTAGTTCCCCTCTTAAATGTCTTAGATTTGGTAGGCATAATTTGAAAACTCAAAGGTGACAGGAAACATATTTGTTACCCAGTGGTCTACTTGGCCTATGGACTAGCCACATTAGAGTAATGCATAAAGCTTTTCACAACAATAAAAGGAAAGGGTTATGGCCGAGTCAAATTTTATTGTTATTGACAGTGTAATGAAATGTATCTCAATGCTATGGTTTTGGCCTTTTTATTGGTTGAATTAGAGGACCCAGTTGAAAATATTGGGGCCAAGTTGGTAAGGCAAGCTGCGGAAAAGACAAATGATTTAACTGGGGATGGAACCACAACATCTGTTGTTCTTGCACATGTTGGAATATTGAAAAATTCCAGAACAATGAATGGAGAATAAATCTCCCTTCCTCTAACACAGAAAATAAAAATTTCTTTGATAGGAGACAGAGTTTCAATACTTTGAAAACAAACTTCTATTCCCTTCAATAACTCAAAAAAAAACTATTACACTTCTTCCTCACTGAGAGGGATTACAAAATTATGACTGCTACAAAACGCAGTGCATAAAACCAACTCACCGTCTGTTCAAAACAAACATACTCTGTCTCTAAGACACTCTGCTGTGTTTTTCCCTTTCGCACTGCTGTGCATACACACTTAAAAAGTTACACTCAGTTTTTCACTTTTTACACACTGCTATGTAATAAAAAATTTACGTACTGTCTATAAAAAAAACTACCAAGCTTTTTCGACCTTTTTTATTTTTATATGCCGGAACATATAAAACATATTATAATAAACCCTCTTTTAAAAAAAATAAAATTAAAACTAAATTCTATGGCCCACCTTTCATTTCTCATATGATATATATATAACATATGTATATATTAAACTATCAAAACATTAAAGAACCCTTTCCGTCGGACTTCAAAAGTCTAAATAGATTGAATTTCAAACCAAATTCGCGTTCCAAAATGGGATGCTGACGTCTGCCTAATTTTAACTCGAATTCTAAATCCAATGTGCCCTATAAAAAATTCGGGTCCGGTTTTCAGGTTTTCAGATTCCCTTCAATTTCATGCGATCCAATATTAATGCTCCACGTGTCCTCCTTTTGAATTTACAAAACTGTCGAGTAAATTTATGTTTGTTTAATTTCTGGTTGGTGAATTGCGTTAATGTTGGTTGTTGTGTTTAAATACAATCCTGTACAGAAATATGGCTGCGGCCGTCTACAAAAAAAACTTGCAGGAATTTTAAATGCTGAATTAAATTTCTGGATGGCATGCAAGCAACCTCCAAAAAAATTTTTTGCTGCTGCATCCGTCCTTTTGCTGCAGCAGTTGAAGTTAAAATTCAACAACACAGGGTTTAATAAGTGAGGGTGTAAAGGTAACTTTTTGTCGATAGTACTGGATTAAGATCATCTATTCATTTTTGTAGGGTCTTATGGTGTTTGGTTTTTTAGTTTTGGGTTGGGCTTATTGAGTCTAAGATAGTTTTTGAGTGAAAAAATTGCTATCAGGCATTAAAATTTTTTGGTTCTTTTGTCAAAATCTATGAGCTTGTTAGGAAATACAAAACTGACAATGGTTGTATCTTAAATTTGTGGAAAATAATTTGAAATGAAACCTTTTTGTTTAGGTTGTTGCAACAGGTGCAAACCCTGTTCAAATTACTAGGGGCATTGACAAGACAATAAAGGCCCTTGTTTCGAAACTCAAAATTTTGTCAAAGGAGGTAAACGCTTGCCTTTTGAGTAGGCTGGTTTTCCTTTTTGTTGATGGTTTGGTGTATCTAATTGAATTAGTTGCCTAAGGTATTTTTGGTTGCAAACTCCTTTTCATTTTTCATACAACATTGGCCTTGTGGAATACATTTGATTGTGTGATCTTGTTAGATCTACAACATTTGTAGTTGTTTAGTCTTATGGCCGAGGTGCACTTTTATTATGGAAATAGTTGATGCAATATTGTCATTTAATCCTTACTGCAGGGTAGCATGTTGAGAAGTTTCTTATGAAACATTTGGTATTCAAAATAACACTTGATCCTATACAGCATCATGCACTTGACTTCAAAATTCATATTCAAAGTGTGACAGACAATTCTTGCAAAATTTCAAATATTTATGTTGTTTTAAACCATTATCTTTTTCATGTATTGGATGCTGAAAATGTGAAAAAGACTTTGGTATGAAACCAACTCGTGAATAATTTCCAGCAAAACAACCACTTCCAAGACATGATTTAGAAGTAGAACAAATGTGCTTATGAAGCATAGAAAGATATCCTTGATGCATTGTCAATGTTTGGCTAGGTTATTTTTGGAGAAAATAACTCCTTATTCCTAGAATAGTGATCTTCAATACAAGTAAATGCCAGAGAAGAGAGATCATCGTGTGATGCAACAAAACTGAAATTGGACCCCCAAGGAGAGCTGGTGTGTCTACAATCGCTCTGTCAGCATTTTCCCTTGGTTTACCCCATTCTTTTCCTCCAGCCTGAGTCTTAATTGACTTCTTCTTTCTTCGAGTTTATTTATCAAATTCGTAGAATTTGATAAATAAATACTATCCACAATGGTTGGACTTTAATTTATATTCCTGACTTTATATTATCTCCAATCCTTATAACCAATGTTTAAATTTCAACACTTTGTATTTATACTCCACATTTCTTTTTAAATAAATAACTTGTAATGAACTTTTGGCTCTATATTTCACCACCCAGCCTTACAACAATCACGCTCCAGACTTATGCTAATTATCCGCCAATCATTTAATTAAACAATTTCATTATACTCTGGCCCCACCTATATATATCAATAACCAATCAAACACTCGTATCGTACCTGGATATCCTCCGCACACCTTAGTTAACCTCCGGCCAAGTTCAACGTGCGACCACCATCCGATGGCCCTTCTCCAAATCAAAGACTCTTGGCAATTTCGCTCGGCTTCCAACGTCGGGCTTTAACATGCAATGGCGCGGGTTAAACGGTGGTTTTTCGGGGGTCACTTCGCCACGTGTCACATTCCCTATGGAATCGCTCGCGAATAGGAAATACCGCCTACTCCGCAAAAGCGGTGCGATATGGGCAACCCGCTTTTGTAATTTCGTTCGTGGTTTTGGTAGAGGGATTGACCACGGGTGCAAGTCTGGTTCCGCTATCCTTTTGTTTGTTAACTCATGTCCAATCCTCGGGTCAGGTTCCGAAAGCACAACAATTTTGTCTCTTTATTAAGCGGGATTTTTATATTTGAACAGTTTTCACGACCCCGGTTCTCTACATAGACCTCGCCTTGGATATTTTTACATAAAAATGATTGTTCTCAATAATTATTTATATAACTTTTCCACATGTTTAGTGTGGTATTCCCATGATTTATTATAAATATGTGTATTATCAAAGAAAACCAACACAATTTTTATAAGATGGGATCAAACAAAATTGTTCTTAAGTCGAGCCCGCCGGACTTCAAACGGCGATAAACCATAATTCAAACCAAATTCGCGTTCCAAAATAGCCTGCTGACGTCGGCCAATTTTGTGATGCGAAAACCAAATGAATTCCACCCTAATATTTTTCGGGTCCAAAGTTGGGCTGGCGTACGAAGGGAGAGTTGTGACGCGAATTTCTTATCAAATTCGCCCTAATATTTTTCGGGTCCGGATTTCCACTGTGCGAGCAGCCCAAACAAAGATCCGCTCCAATCAATTTCTGCCACGTGCCCTCAATAAAAACTTGCCCTGCTCCCGGCTGCAGGTGCATTCGATGGCGTTTAAGGCGATGGGACATGGATATGGCGATTTCATATCAATCGCATTAACATTTAACGTTGTTCAATTAAGTTTTCACATCAAATCCGCATTAATTAATTTTTAACATTGTTCAAGATCGCACCTCCACTCCTCTTAGCGATTCTGCACGCTCCAATTTGATCCGGCCTTCGGCTCTCGTTATTAATGATCAAAGATTAATTATGACAGGAATCCTTTGATTGCATTGCAGTCGTGTCGAAAAAATGGCGTTTAGCCATGGTTTTTCAGACAAGCCGGTTGCTGGATTACACTGCCTGCTAACTGTGACTATAAGGAGAAGTGGTCAGCTGAACTGCTGCCTAGACCTTGCTGCATATCTGCATTTCTCTTGGTTCTGTCTCTGTCTCTCTTCCTATGTTAATTGTAATTCTGCTTCTCCATTTCCTCTTGTGCCCACTGCGCCTGAGATTGCACCCATGCCTCGCATGCGTCATAGGATGCGTTGTCGCAGGGGGAGCACTAGAGGTCAACCCCTGCGTGCTCCGTCCAGCCCCTCAACAGAGTCGACTTCCGGACAGTCCAGTGAATATTACGCAGGTCGATATCCAAATACTAGGAGTGGGCGGGGTCGGCTTGTAGGATCTGGCCACCGTATGGATTCCCCTGCTCCTCGCTTCCCCACCGCTAGTTCACCTTCTCCCACGACGCGCACTGCGCAATTTTCCTTTAATTGCTCTCTCAACCGCCCGCGAATCACGGCGGTCAATCCCGGCGCGCTCCCTCCAGCACCTCAACAGAGATGACTTACGGCCAGTCCAGTGATTATTACTTAGGTCGATATCCAACACAGGGAGGGCGGGCCTTGTAGCATCCGGCCACCGTATGATTCCCCGCTCCTCAAGCCCCTACCTCTAGTTCACCTTCTTCCCACGACGCGCACCGCGCAATTTTCCTTTGATTGCACTTCTCAACCGCCCGCGAATCACAACCGTAGTCACCGTGGTCTTCCGCGAGGAGGCCCAAACGGAGGAAGAATGCACGTGTCCGGCGGGTCTGAGCTCGGAAAAATCCGGCCAGCATTCGGGCCTTTAGGAGGGGAGCCGTGGCATGCATGTGAGGTAGCACCTAGCGATCCTGGACCTTCCGAAGGATGGTGCCGAATCGTGGAGGAAAAACCGGAGGATTAGTTTGGTTAATTTGTTTTTCTTTCTTAGCAGGCCCACTTAATTGGGCTGCTTTTACTTTATTTTACTGTGCTGGACCTTTGTAATATTTTTGAATTTTGTAAATTAAACGTTCAAGACTCGGTTCCCCGTATGAGGGCAAACTTCTCTTAATTTTTTGATTTTTTGATGACAAATTTGCCAAGGAGTATGGCCAGGCAATGTTTTTGACTTCGAGGTAATTTATTCGCAATGTTAATAGATTAACTTTACTTTGAATTCTCACATGATTAGCGTTTTTCTTGATCTCGTTCAAGGATTTTGGGTACTTTAATTTGTATTTGGAACAATGGACGTCGGTATTCTATCTGTTGCTTTACTATTCTACATACTGCTATTTCACTTTCTTATAGATGCCTCGGGCATATTTGGATGCTTTCTCGGATTGTCGATAATCTCCATGTGTACCGTTACTGGGTTTAATATCAAGTCCCTGTATGTGACATGGGGTATTTTTCTATCACTGTCTGGGGTGGGACTTCCACATTTCGGGATGGATATTTGGGTTCCAATCTTCAGATGTGAAAATGTAATGACTTCATGGACTCGTTTTACTTCATAATATATTCAAAATAGCATTTTTTTTCCGAAAAAAAAATGATTAATGTTTATCACTCTCGCTTCAAAACTAGCGATGTCATCTATGTTGTCGGTTTATTTATATGGTCTCGATGGTGTTTTTATATTTTGGACATATCAAGCACTCCTCACATGATTAGTGTTTTTCTCCGTTCAAGGATTTTGGGTACTTTAATTTGTATTTGGAACAATGGACGCTCTGTGATGCGACTCTATCTGTTGCTTTACTATTCTACATAATGCTATTTCACTTCCTTATAGATGCCTCGAGCATATTTGGATTCTTTCTCAGATTGTCGATAATCTCCATGTGGACCGTTACCGGGTTTTATATCAAGTCCCTATATGTGACATGGGGTATTTTTCATCATTGTCCGGGGTGGGACTTCCACTTTTCCTGGATGGATATTTGGGTTCCAATCTTAAGATGTGAAAATGTAATGACTTCATGGACTCGTTTTACTTCATACAATATATTGAAAAACATCGTTTTTTCTCTTGTGAAAAAAAATGATTAATGTTTATCACTCTGCCTTCAAAACTAGCGATGCTGGTCTATGTTGCCGGTTTATTGATATGGTCTCATGGTATTTTTATATTTGGGACATATCACACTCCTCACATGATTAGCGTTTTTCTCTGTTCAAGGATTTTGGGTACTTTAATTTCTATTTGGAACAATGGACGTTGGTACTCTATCCGTTGCTTTACTATTCTACATACTGCTATTTCACTTTCTTATAGATGCCTCGGGCATATTTGGATGCTTTCTCGATTGTCGATAATCTCCATGTGGACCGTTACCGGGTTTTATATCAAGTCCCCGTATGTGACATGGGGCATTTTTCTATCACCGTCTCTGGGGTGGGACTTCCACTTTTCCGGATGTATATTTGGGTTCCAATCTTCGATGTGAAAATGTAATGATTTCATGGATCGTTTTACTTCATATAATATATTCAAAACATCGTTTTTTCTCTTGTGAAAAAAAATGATTAATGTTTATCACTCGCTTCAAACTAGCGATGTCGGTCTATGTTGTCGGTTTATTGATATTGTTCCGATGGTCTTTTTATATTTTGGACATATCACACTCCTCACATGATTATGATTAGCGTTTTTCTCTCGCGTGTGGTTTTGGGTACTTTAATTTGTATTTTTGGAACAATGGACGCTTCGTACTCTATCCGTTGCTTTACTATTCTACATACTGCTATTTCACTTTCATGGACTGTTTTACTTCATATACTGCTATTTCACTTTCATGGACTGTTTTACTTCACCGTTGTAGGGTCTTGGGTACTTTAATTTGTATTTGGAACAATGGACGTCGGTACTCTATCTGTTGCTTTACTATTCTACATACTGCTATTTCACTTTCATGGACTGTTTTACTTCACTGTTGTAGGGTTTTGGGTACTTTAATTTGTATTTGGAACAATGGACGTCGGTACTCTATCTGTTGCTTTACTATTCTACATACTGTTATTTCACTTTCATGGACTGTTTTACTTCATATAATATCTTCACTTTCATGGACTGTTTTACTTCATATAATATCTTCACTTTCATGGACTGCTTTACTTCATATAATATCTTCACTTTCATGGACCGTTTTTACTCGTATAATATCTTCACTTTCATGGACCGTTTTACTTCATATAATATCTTCACTTTCATGGACTGTTTTACTTCATATAATATCTTCACTTTCATGGATTGTTTTACTTCACTGTTGTAGGGTTTTGGGTACTTTAATTTGTATTTGGAACAATGGACGTCGGTACTCTATCTGTTGCTTTACTATTCTACATACTGCTATTTCACTTTCATGGACTGTTTTACTTCATATAATATCTTCAAAACAACGTTTCTCGTCTTTTAAAATTTTATTTTTATTTTTAAAAATTGAACCCTCCGTCGGTCTATCGACGCCTTGCAGACGTCGGAACTGCGACAACCCAGCAACGTCGGAAGAGAAACAGTATGAAAACGTCGGAAGCACGACGTTCCAAACGTCGGACCACATATCGTCGGAATTACGACATCTTCCAGACGTCGGAAGAGTGACGTCCAAAACGTCGGACCACGTTTAGACAGAATTGCGACAGTTTACAAGCGTCGGAAGAGCGACGCCAAAATGTCGGACCACGTTTAGTCGGAACTGCGACGGTTTATGAGCGTCGGAAGAACGACGTCCAAAACGTCGGAGGCGCGACGGTTTGTGAGACGTCGGAAGAGTGATGCCTGTTCGGAACGTCGGAATAAGTGTCGATAGTGCGACACTTTTTACTTGCGTCGGAACGGCGACGGCATGACAAACCACGGTTTGTCCGCCCTTGAACTGTCGCTCTTGCGACGAATATGTGTCGGAATAGCGACGAATTGGACGTCGTAATTTCCGCCGAATTCTCTAGTGGGTGGTGAAGCTGGACATATCATTAACTGTAGAAGAAATGAATACGCTCTATGTTGGGTACAAGAATGTGATTGGTGCTCGACAAGTGTCATGGAGAATAATGTATTTTATTGAGTAGAGGGATGAAGTGAATGAAAATTATCACAACATAACGTGTATCGAAGAGGATAGATAGAAAGTTGGAGCATAGTATTCTAGAATTTGCCATGATATTATGACCATGATTTATGAACACCTCATTCCTTCCTCGAGTATTGGCGAATGCACTATTTTTTACTATAAAATGTAATACTGACCTATGAATACTTTTTTCAACTTGGATATCAATCATTTGGGTTTTCTTATTTTTTGGGTTACAAAAGCCACCAATGAGTCCTTGAAAGCTTACTAGGTAGAAATGCCGGTTTAAAAATTTATGTATTATAATTTTTAGCAATTGAAGGGCTTAATACTGTAATTGAAAGATAATAAAATGTTTAAATTTATCAGTGATCGACTTAATAAAGAGGATTATTTTTTCCAAAGGGTATATCCTGTGGTGAAGTTGATTGTTACGATGGTTTTCTGAGAATTTGAATTGAAATCGTAGACGCATGGAATTGTCTATTTCTCTAGTAAGGTTGGATTGTTTTGGGGATTTCTAGTGGAAGGCATGATATAGGTCATAGAAATTTATTTTCTTAGCTTGATTATTTATGGGTTGCCATTAATTTCTTTTCCAATGGAAAGCTGGCTAAAGTTCAAAATTTTCACCATATTTTATTTATGATAGAGACTCTGAATTACATACTCAGTATTGGATAATCCTGAGGAATTTCTATGCAACATGTGAAAATTGATCATTTTGATTTTGTTCCCCTTCTAAAACAATATGATATCTTGGGTAAGAATCATGTGAAAATACTCTTTTAATTCGATTGATGCACCATAATTAGAAGAATTTACATCATTAGAAGATTGTTTTACATGCTAACTATTGGAAACCTTTTTATTAATCGAGTCCTGGGGAGATCCTACAAAACATGTGAAAATTTATACGTGGGATTTTGTTACTTTGTAAATAAAATTGATATTTGGATAAGAACAATGCGACAATGGTATTTTAATTTTCTTGAAGCTCTATCAATCCTCTGTGAATCGGGATAATTGGAATGAAGTGGTTTTCATTGGTTTTGATTATGCCTTAGTTAGATATTTAAAGAGTGAAACTAACACAATGGTTCTTCTTGAATATTATATTAAAACCAGGTAAATCTAATGGTTAATGAGTTGGCTCCATTTTATTTCCTTCGAATGATTTCTTTGGTTGAATAATCTGGCTTAGATGGTGCTGCAATGTATATCTAGTTTTCTAATTTTCTAATTTCCTTTTTCACTATTCTATGAGGGTTATATTAAGTAGAAAATAAAGTCACTCTCACATGTTTTCCTAAAGGTGAATACATAGAACTTAGAATATATCCTATAGACCTAATGAAATCCAATCATGTTGTCCTTCTCGAGGAGTATTTTTCGGCCTTTATATACTATTTATGGCATTTTGAGCTGGTATAAGTGCTTCATAGAAAATTTATAGTGTTCCTATTTCCAGTTTCAAATTTCATTTTACTCTATTAGTTTATTTACAATTTTACTACTTTACTATGTTTGTTGCTCGCATGTGTGCATCAGTTTGTTGGGTTAAAACTAGTGTAGTTTTCCTTTGATACAGATCGAATAATTATATTTTTTTCATCCATTTCGATGCATTTATAGTGGAAAAAATCGAGGAACCAACTTGCATGATCGTTTTTATCTGCGGGGCCCAGTTTGGCGAAACAAGATCTAAAACATCCGACAAGCGTTTTGAGGCATCACACAATGTTTTTTGGGGGTAAAAGTTTTTATCTTTAGTGCCACACCTTTTCATACTATTCTACACACATATATATTTCAAATGACACAAGAAGCGTGTCAATCAATGTCCATATCATAAACGTTATGCCACTCAAAAGTTGACCTTCCTATTTTCCCACCTATAGTTTGGGAGGATGCCACGTCATCCCCCGTTATTCATGGAAAATGAGCTACCCACGTGCTTTTGATGTAAAATACTCTATAGGATTTCATTTTTTTACTCTAGTTAAGATTTGATGTAGTCAAACTTAACCACTAGTAGGCTATCGGGTTGTGTTATAACTGGGCCACTAGGAGGAAAAGGCATTCCATTATTTCGAGAGAATTTGTTCCATAGCTAAGCAAAGATAGCCAAGAGAGATAGGATGTAGAGCACATAGATAGTATCTATGCACCGTAGTAGCCCATGGGTCACAACATTTACTTATTTTTACTTGCAGTTTTTTTTTCTAGACAGAGAAAGAGAGTGAAGCGACCTCAACTTCTAGCTATGTTTTCTCCGAAAATGGTTTCCCAAAGCATATTTTTCATCTTATGTGTGTGTGAGAGAGATTATTTTTTCATTCTCTACTTTTCTACATTATTTCCATTTTCATGAATGCACTAATTACAATAAAATATACATATCTAGAAATTAATTAATACTATAATAGTGTAGAATTTTAGATTTGTATTGTAATATTGTCAGATTCGTTGTGACGAACTGTCTAATGGAATATCAATGGAATTTTATGGATCATCCTTCCTGAGAATCATTTTGTTTTCTTATTATAATATTGATGGTCCTTTTGATTAAAGTACTTGGGTCTAAAGGGTTTGTCCACGGAAGTCATTTATTACAATTTACAATGAATTACTACACACAACTTCAAGTACCACAAAGTCAGATTTAGTGCCAACTCATCCAATCACGCTTGGATTAGCCTTGAACTTCTCTATTTTATAATATGAAATAATACATTCACCTAAAAGGTATGCATGTTTCACTATTTTCACTAATATACAAAGTATTCTTAAGTATCCAACTGCATTTAGAAAGTTTTAGAAGAGAGTATATGCAAAATTTGCTATGAATGTTTTTCATATATATTATGTCTGTTGCAAGGCTTGTCATGTGGCCAAGAAAGATTTCAATGAAGCTAATGTAGAACTTGAAAACCTGAGTGAAGATTCATCAACACTTTAATCATGCAACTCTTGAGGGATAATCACACTTTGTCGACCTCTAATCTCCATGGAGATGGACGTAGGATTGACTTTGTTACTAATTTCTCCAAGATTTATGTTGGCAAGAATTATATAATTTAGCCACTGTATCGATCATAAATATATTTTTTTAATGCCAAAAGTCTACTAGATAACATATGTTTAATAATATGGCACAGTGAGGAAAGCTTCAAAATATTCTTAAGATCAATTTTACCCATGTCCTATAATAAAAAATCAAGTATCATCAGGTTATGGTATCATTAGCTTCACCATTGTTTTTGTAATGCATCAAGATGACATTTTGCTATTTAATTTCAAATATTCATCAGGAAATTGATTAGCTATTTCCAAGGAGACAGGTCACCAACTCGGCATGGGTACAAACATGTATCCATCATCTTCTTTACTAGGTTAGGACAAATAAGAATCAATTTCAACTTTTCCAACTGATGAAATGGTAAAGAAGGTTGACAATTTTTATAGCATCATTTATCACCAGTATATACTTGATGGCTTATGCATTGGCCTTGGGTAGCCCTTCCATTCATACTTGGTCCTATTTCTCAAAAAAAATTATTTCAAAACCCATACGCGATTCTACCTAGACTTTTCTGCGTATACACGTGGGTCCATACATAGATAACCTGCGTATCCTATTTAAAATATTAAAAAATATATAGTTTCCTTATTTCAGAGGCAAGGTTTACGGTTGTTCATGTAACTTGACTACCCTAGCCCATGGCCTAATAGTTTCCCAACTGAAAAAACTAATTTGAGGGAGTATAAAAACCCCTTAAGGGAATGGCCTAAGGGAGGAAGAGAGAGAATTATAGATATTATACCCTGTTATAGCCCTATCCAAGTCTGATATTTCCCCTGTGCCTCCTGCACTTCCCAGATTTTTAGGAAACCCTTGTTTCCTTGAGATGTTCACCTTCATCCTATGTGACGTACATTGTGCACTATTCTTGGAAGAAGTTTTACGAGGCTAGGGCTGGAAAGATCCAGAGGAAGGTTTGCTCAAGGTCGTCATAGATTTCAGGTGATCTCTCCACTATTTATTTACTGTACATGTTATCAATAAAAAGAGGTGACATCTTGTTCCTAATGTTTACGTGTCGTTTCTCTCTTATACATGCTTAATGACCTTAAATAGTTCATTTATTGTTATTTTTATGAGATTATGCATGTTTTTTGCTAACATTTAGAACATATATATGATGTACAACTAGGTTTTATGCTTATTCTTTGCTGGTTTGTAGATTTTGGAGGACCAAGAGTTGTAGGAGGTTTGAACCCCGCGGGATCTACTACAACCAAAGGATAAACAAGTAAGATCTTCGATCCTTAATTTCTAGTTTAAAGCATAGAATTTGGTTAATTGAGTTCTTCTTGTGAGGACATGCCCCTGATCTGTGAAGGTTTATCAGCCCAATACCTTAGGGTAACATTGCCATAATAGAGCTAGCAACTATGCTGGGGATTACATCCATGTAATTCCTATTTTGGGTTTTTTTATCTATCTTGTAGGTTCCCTAATAGGTTTGTCACTTTTTCTTGTCTAGTAAGTCTTTTTCCAATCAGACAGAAGTCCTGGTCTCTTGATCAGGATTGAAATTTTTTTTTTCCTTATTTCTATTTAAATACGCTACTTAGTCTTTTCACAGTCGTGTATACCCCTTGTATCTTCCAAAAGAACCCGCGTATACACAATTTTATTTGGTTACAGTCATGTATACATGCTTGTTTCATACAGAAAAACCACATATGCCTGGGAAAATTTGAAAATTTGAGTTTGGAAGTCCTGTCTTTTTTTTCGTTGGTGGTGGACCACTGTTGTGGTGTCTTTAAGGTTTCTAGACCATGTTTATTATGGTTGAATATCCATTTATCTCTTATTCTTGTGAAAACTTACCCATTTGGTAAATTTCCTATTTTGCGTGATTGCAATTGTGGTTGTAGCACCAAGATCTCTTCCTGGAGTTCTTGGCTGTTCTGACCATTCAGAACAGTGAGCCTCTTATTTTTTTCTCTTCTTTTCCTTATGCATTGCTTCGATTTTGGTTTTTTCCCTTTTTGACTACCTTGGTTTTCTTTATTTCTTGCACTAGCTTTGTATCTAATATTGAAGAAACCTTTCTTCATTTTTTGAATTATTGTTCGCTAAAAGAGTATGCTACTGTTTTGAATCAGATGTTTGAGTTTTTTCTTCATCTTTCTTGTTTTGGTCCTGCTATGAAAGTAGCATAGTTGGCTTGACCACTTTGAAGCCCTTTTGAGACTCATTTTCTTGGTTCCAGTTCTTGGGTAGTTTTATGCTTGTCTTCTTGAAATCTTTTTCTTTTCATTGTAAGCGAAAAGCCCAAATAAAAATTCGTGTTTTCTATTTCTTTTTCTTTGATTTCATTTTTTATGGTTTTTTCATATATTTTGTACAATTTTTGTTGTTTTCTAGTATTGTTTGCTTGGCTTGGTTTTGAAGGAATTATTTTCTCAATTTCTCTCTTTTGCATCGAGTACATTTTGGCATTTTTTATGCATAGGAGTTCTGGTTGGAACTAGCCTTTCTTTTCTGTCAAAAGTGGTTGAACCATTTCTTTCTAGAGACTATTGTCGCTTCTTCAAAGCTATAAATATTATATTTTTCATATCATTGGTAGTTTTGCATTAAGTTCATTGAAGAATTTTAGTCTTTTTCATAGTTTTCTGGATTGTGTGAAGTGTGAAGTAACTGCAAAAAAAATTAAAAAAAATTCTTATTTAGTTTCATAGAACCCATATAGATATATCTTTTCATCGAAAGCAAAGTATTGCATTCACATGTAATAGGTTTTCATTGATTTCTTTTGCGTCGACAAACACCATCAGTTTCACTTCCATATACCTATGACTTAAGTAACAACTACTTTTAAGTCAAGCGCTATAACTAAAATTAACTAGAATTTTTTGTATATTTTTCACTAATCATACACCAACTAGCTAGATTGTAGGGCATTGGAATAGTTGAGTAAAGAGTTAACTCTCCAAGGCTGCTCAAATTGTTAAACATATAAATTTTATTAAAGAGCGAAATCCAACTCCGTTAAGTGGACCAGGAAAGCTCTCCTCCAGAGAGTCAAGCGCGAGGGAAAGTGAAGGTAGAGAAGAGATATACCCCCTTTCCTATTTGTTGAATCTTGACCTAAGACCATTACACCCAGCTGCCAATACGAATTGATGCCCTTAGTTTTCTCTCCTAGAGACCACACAGGTGACTGTAGGGGGGAATACCCATGGTACCTGAGACAAACGTTGCATCACTTTCATCAGTACATCTGGAGGGTGCCCTTCGGAAGCTTAGAGAATTGCACCGGCAAAGGTTGTTGTTAGGAGGTTAGCATAATTGTTTCTGTTACCTTCCCTTGTAGGCCTAGGGAATAATTACCCTAGACTATTTTCAGAAGGTCCTGTTATTTTGTTTTCTTGTACGCTAGTGTCTAGTCCTCATCACCCGAAGCAAAAATGCCTGAAGGCCGCTTGATTTAATGTACCTTAGGAAATTTTTAGAGTGTTCTCTTTGCTCCTAGATTTCTTAGCTTCTTATATTTCTTGAGTCTAAAAATAATCTCTTAAAGTGGCCGACGTATCACCTCATTGATAGAGGAGGCTTCGTGGGATTTCTCCTGCGAGTGTCGAGCCTTATACAAGAAGGCATAGAAGTAATTGAGTGGGTAATTTTTACCTGGTGGTTTCAAACGCAACGGGGAGTGATCCTCCATCTGGGCTTGCTGTTTCTGTAGGTGGTCCTTGTGTTAGTGTCAATTTAGAGAGGAGTGATCCACTCATCTCTAGAGTTTTTTTTCTAGAAGAAGTAGTTGAAGTAGAGGAAGTTCCTCAGCCTCCTGAGTCTCTTCCATCTCCTCTTCCTGTTATTTTTCCTGATGTCCTTTTGTACATCGGGGCTGAGTCTCAGATACTGGCTAGTATTTTTCTGTCATATCCCTTTCTTTCGATGCCCACGACTGTGAACACCATTTCGGCTATGAGTGTTGCAAGTGTTCACACTCCTCTTTCAGTTGGAGGAGGAGGAACTATTTCCATATCGAAAATCACTTCTAGTGCTGTTGTGCTTGGCTTTGCTTCTATTCCATATTCAAGTAGAAACACCCAGGCACATGCTTCTCAATCTGGTCCCTTTTCTTATGGAATGCCCTCTAGTGGAATTCCTTCTTTCTCCTTTTCTCTTGTCTCAGTTTTTTCCGCACCCATACCTTCTATGGCTAGTGGATCAGCCTCATTTCAAGGTTTCCCCTTTGGAATTGGGCATATCCCTCATTCGAACCCTTCCTTAGGACCTTCACCTCTAAGAATCAAGGTTTCAATCCTTTTTTCGGGGGTCAAGGCTCTAATTTTTTTTCAGGATGGAACCTTGGTTTTACAACATTGGGAATAGGATGTCAGTTTTCGCTGGTTAGCAAGGGAATGTTCCTCTCCCTTCAGCGGATGCTTATCAAGATTTTTCTCCATTTGCAAACACTTTGAACCCTTACCAAGGGGTTTCTTCTTCATTCAATACCTCACTTGAAGGGAATGTTCCTGTATATAGTAACCTTATGTTGGGAGGGGGTCCTTCTCTGAATGCTGGATCACAAGGTTTTTCCTATGGTTCAACATTTTATACAAACAACATTTGGAAACCTCGTGCCTCAAAAAATCCAGGTTATTAATATCATGGAAAATTTTAGGGGCTATTATTCGCAGGTGGGCTAATTTTCCAAGGTTTTTCCAAAAAAAATATTCGCCAATTTCCATTTTTTTATAAAAGTGATTTGCCCAAATTTTACAATATAAAATAATTTTACCTTAAAAATCGCAAACATTATATAGACACTATATATAGTATCATTATAAATTTGAATAATTTTACAAATACATCAATAAATATTTTATATTTTTCACATTAGGGACTAGTGAGATTCGCCAATTTTTTAAACTTCAAAATAATTTTCCATCCTTAAAATTTTCCTTGGTTATTATTTTCAGAATGTGGGGAATCCTTCCTATGGGGGATGGAATTCCCAGGCTCCTCCATGATTACCATTTCTAGCAACATTAAAATTGCCAAATCTATCGGAATTGACTAATGATCCTATTCGATATAGTCTGGGTTGTTCTCCGGTCCCCACCAGAATTCCCTCATAAATTCCAAAGTTTTAAGGGAAGAATGGTGAAGATTTGGCGGATCACGTCACCACTTTCCATTTATGGTGTTCGTCAAACTCTCTTATCGGCAATTCAATTAGGTTAAGCTTATTTCAACAAAACTTAACTGGAAATGCAGAAAAATGGTACATCAAGTTGACTGGGGGAAATTTTTCTACATTTCGAGAGTTGGTTATAATGTTCTTAAACCATTTTTAGTTACCTGTTTGGTATGACTCCGAGACTGACCTCCTGGCCAATTTTCATCAGGACAAAGCAACTCACATTTCTGATCATATTCAGGAATGGAGAAGAAGGGAGAGGCTCATTAAAGCCCAAATCTTGAATGAAATACGTCTTGAGTGGTTTTTTAAATCTTTACAGCCATAAATTTCAAATGATGTATCCCTTTCAGGGGTATTTTCGGAAGAGAAGGCTATTTTTAGGGCTCAACATCTAGAACTGATTTATTCTCAGTCTAGAGTCCTGAATAAAAATTTTCCATATGCTCCTCACTCCAAATTAGATTTAGCCAAAACAAAACTTGGTCCTCCTGGTGACGGGCTTATCGGTTCAATCGATAGCGGTATGACTAACTTGCTAAATCACTTGCAACAGTTGTCTATACAATATGCTCCTTCTGGTTAGGTTGTTCCTTTAGTGTCAACTCCTTCTCAACCCTTGGCAATTAATGTTGTTCAAACTTCCAACCCCAAAGGAAATCAACAATCTGATGGGATGAAGAAGGGACAAAATAATAATAAAAAGGACAATAATGGGAAGGGGAATGTGAGAAAATCCAATGATCATGTTGGATAGGCTAAGAAGGATAATAAAAAAAAATTTAATTTTCCATGCAAGTTGTGCACTGGAGACCATCTTATGCACCTCTACCCTAAAATTAAAGATGTGCAGCACTTGTTAGCTCAATACAGTTCTTCTAGTTCCCAGGCTATGCTAAAAACCCCTTTCCCCAAGGGCAACAATTACTTGCTGGCACCAATGAAAATACTGGGGCTCCCTCCGGGGGCAACCAGGAAGGGGAAAATCCATCAAACATATACATTATTAGTGCTCATGCAGATATCGCTACGAGATATCATGATTATGGTGAGGTTGAGTCTTCGAAAGCTAAGGGTGATCCCAATAATGCTAAGCCACTCCATATAGAGAGGCCTATTGTTGTTCCTATACCTCGAATGCTGAAAGGGTCTACAAAGCATATGAAGATCAATCCTGATGCCAAGGATGCCTAGAACTACTTGATTGTAGAATATCTGGCTAAAAGTCCTTGTGCCATGTCTGTGTTAGAGGTACTCCAGTTGTGTTGTACACAAATGAGTGCATTTCTCACTGCCATTGGGGCTGTTGATCTGAAGAATTCTTTGATTATCACATTTGATATGTTGAATTTTAAAGAGAGTCTTCCTCACCATATGGATTTCCATATCAAGTCAAAATATTAGAAATTTAATATTTTTCGAACGGTAGTTGATGAGGACGCTTCCATGTGTGTAATGTCTTTTACATGCTAGAAGGCTATTGTATCTCCTTTAGTTGTCCCTTCTACCACTCTTCTAACTGCGTTTGATGGTCATTCTCACAGACCGCATGGCATAGTTCCAACTTTTCCCATATGCGTTGGGGGTAAAAATGTCAATATCAAAGTTGAGATAGTTGATGCAAGCTTAGATTATAACCTTCTGTTGGGGCGAAACTAGATCTATGAGATGGATGCTATTGCATCTTCATTATTTCGCATTGTATGTTTCCATCACGAAGGGAGAATTGTCATAGTTGACCAGATGGATTGTTCTCCTGTAGATCCAAATGCATCTTCTGATTGAACCATTCCCTTGGTGAATGATACGAAGCAACCTATTGAGAATCTGGCAGGGAAAATCTTAAGGATGGATGTTTATCTTAAAGTTTAAAAACTTGGAAAATCTTAGTAGTCCCCAATATTTGAATTGTAAAATTTTTGATGTTATTTTTGTAAAAATATTTAGTTTTTTAATTATTTTATATTAGTATATATAATTTTTTGGCGATTTTTAGGGTAAAATAATTTTATGATATAAAATTTGGGCGAATAAATTTAAAAAAAAATGGGAATTGGCGAATCTCTTTTTTGGAAAAAGCATGGAAAATTAGCCCACCTGTGAATATTAGCCCCTAAAATTTTCCATGGAATCTAGGGGTTGGAATGTATACGTCCTTGATGGGTACTTTTGATCTCTTCCTCCTTTGGTTCATATCAATGCTATTTCTTCCTCTAGTGTTCCTACTCGGAGAGAGTTCTTCTGAACTCACTATTTTTCATACCCTGGACCTTACCTTCTCCTACCTCCACATTAGTAGAAGGCCAAGTGGGTGGAATGGAATTTCCTATGTCTGTATTTGATATTTCTTATAGATCTATTTTTGACTATGTAGATTCCATGCCAGTTTCTCTTTCAAAAAAGGAATTGGATGGAGATGTGGCTTTGACTTGGACTCCTAGTTAACCTTCTACTCAGGATTGCCTTGATACCACTCTTCCATCTGAAGAGGTCATCCTCGAAGAAACTACTGGTGTAGAGAGACCTTGGGATGATTTGCATCATTGGTTTTATTTTATACCGGACTTGCGAGAAGTTGAATCAATTTTCTCTAGCCTTTAGTGGTCTGGTCCTGTTGACCCAGTCCTGAACCCTTTGTATTTGTTGAAGGGAACATGGATGTTATTTCTGCTACTATCCCGGTGAACATCTCCAGAGATCCCAAAATTATAGATAATGTCTTAATTGGTGCCGAGTGTTCCCCTGAAGAAATTCACACTTATACCGATCACTTTCGAGAATTTCTAGATGTGTTTGCTTGGTCTTATGATGAAATGCATGGTATAGATCCATATATTGTCCAACATGCGATCAAGAAATACAAAAACGCTAAGCCTATCAGGTAGAAGATTCATCTGGTCAACCCTACGAAGGCAACAACTATCAAAGCTGAGGTGGCGAAGTTGCCTAAGGTGGGTTTTATTTACCCCATTCCATTAATTGAGTGGGTTTCAAATCCAATTCCTATCAATAAGGAACAAGGAATGATCTCAGTTTGCATCTATTTCACAGACCTAAATAAGGCATGTCCTAAAGATAATTACCACACACCATTTATAGATCAGATCATCGATGATTGTGCGGGGAATGAGATTTTATTCTTCATGGATGGTTTCTCAGGATAAAACTAAATCATTATCTGTCGTGAAGATCAGCATAAGACTGCAATTATTTGTCCTTGGGGTACCTTTTCTTGCAAGAATATGCCTTTTGACCTTAAGAAATGTTGGAGCTACCTTTTAGCGGGTCATGTCTTACAACTTTCATGACATCAAACATATTATCGAGGCATACTTGGATGATTTAGCTGCTCATTCTCATAAGAGAATTTATCATCCTTCTCACCTCCGTCAAGTTTTTGAACGATGTCGATATTAAAAAATTCGGTTGAACCATAATAAGTGTGTTTTCGCTATCACATCCGATCGGTTGTTGGGATTCATCATGTATACGGAAGGGATTCGGGTAGATACCTTCAAGGTTGAGGCAATACTTTAGCTGCCTCCCCCTTCTTCGATTCGTCAACTTCAAAGTCTGCAAGGAAAAGATAATTTTCTGTGGAGATTCATCGTAAATTATGATGAGATTACAAAGGGATTCATGAGGTTGTTAAAGAAAGTAGTTCCATTATTTTGGGATGAATTTGCTCAACGTTCATTCGATGATTTGAAAAAAGAATTGACCTCTGCTCCATTATTGAGTCCACTCGATTATAGCAGGGATTTCCTCGTGTATCTCGCTGCAACAAAATATACCATTGGTATGGTTCTGGTTCATGAAGATGATGCTCTTTCTGAGCATGTTGCATACTACCTTAGTCGAGGCCTAGTAGGTCCTGAACTCTGGTATTCTCTGATAGGGAAACTTTCTTTGGCAGTTGTCCATGATGTTCAACAGCTCATACATTACATTCTTCTTCACAAAACATATGTTTTGGCATGATTCAATACATTTCAATTTGTTCTCAGTAGCTGAGTGATTAGGGGCAGAGACAATTGATGGATTGTTATTTTGCAGGAATTTGATCTTAAATTTTTTTATGCCAAGTCCAAGAAATCGTTAGTATTTGTAGAGTTGATTTCTGAGTTTCCCTGTGGAGAAGAGATTGTTTATGAAGAATCATTTCCTGATGAACAGGTTTTTCTCATTTCTTCACAGGATCCTTGGTATGGGGATCTCATAGTTTATCTCTAGACTACAAAGTTTCCCTTAGTTTTTTCGGAAGATGAGCGCCAAAAGTTACACCACTTAGCCAAAAGTTATTTGATCATTGGTGACACTCTATATTGTCATGGGGTTGATTTGATCCTTAGACGTTGCTTAACTCTCGAAGAATTTGACGTTGTTGTTACTCCATTTTTTGGTCATATAACGTATTATCATTAGATGGACCCAAGTACACCACGTAAGACCCATTTTACTCCAAGTAAAATTTCTTTCACTATGAAAATAACTTAGTAAATCACCTTTATTAAGTCGTTTATGGTCTAAACAGGAAACCCCATAAGGAAATATTAAATAAATATACATTTGTTAGATTTTCCTCATGAAATAATTAGTTAAACAGAAGTTTAATTAATATTTCTGGTTATATTAACCCAAAACAAGGAAATTAATTAGATAAATCATTATTTATCTTATTATTTTCTAAAGAATAATTGTTTAAATCTTATTTAAATAATATTATTTGTTAAATATAACTAATTCACCCTTAAATAATTAAATAAATCATTATTTATTTGATTATTACTCAATCATATTCTTAAAATGATAAATAAATCATTTATTTATTTATTATTACTTAATCACATCCTTAAAATGATAAGTAAATCATTTATTTATTTATTGTTTACAAATAAGGGAATTTGACTGAAGTCAAATTCCTTTTCCCTCCAAAAAATATAATAAAATATTCCATAAAAGTTGGATCTAGATTTGGTTAATAATATTTTAACTATGCACCAATCTCTAGACTAACTCAATATTTTGTTATAAATAGAAGGGTTTTCCCATTCATTTGTCACCTTTTGTTGCCTAAAGATCACTCTGGATCTCAACACTTGGTCTGGTTACTGATCCATAATCATAGCCATACTTTTCCATTTTTTTCTGGGTTTTCTACACCATCAAGAGAGAGAAGTTCTAAATCTGAAGTGCTGAGGACTCACAAGAACTCATCCCATTGAGGAGAACAGGGAACACCCTCTTGTGTTTTCCTCCTGGGTGCCATTAATAAAATTATTCATTGAATATATTCTTGTCTTGTCTATTGGATCTATGGATTAAATATTATTTTTCTACTGTTTAATGTCTTCTAATGCATAGATCTAGATTTTTGCAGCATTTGTGTTGATCATGTAATTGCAGATCTAAATATATTAGTAGTCATTTCTACTGTTAGGGCTATAAGTTATGGGTAGCTAAAGTGGTCTTTTTTCGTACACTTCGAATAAAGATTCATACTAACAACTGGCGACTCCACATGGGTTTACCATTACGACCGCTGTTGTTTTTTCGATCCTTTCATATCCAGCTGCTTCAGGCCCTAGGATTTCTCTTCAGCCCCTTGTTTTTCTTATTCTTGATGTTGTTTTTAATCCATAAAACCCTAAAACAATAAAAATTCTAACTTCCATGTGTTTTCAGACCCATTGTGTAGGTAACAGACATCAGCCGTAGCTGAGATGAATTTTTTTTCTGAAATCTACTGCGGAGACTGTTGGAAGTGTAGGTCACACTTTTCTACCCAAAACCTGTGACCTGGACCTCTAGGACGCACTTTCCAGCCCAAAGAGTATGATCTCTACCGAAAACAGGCCAAAAACTGTGACCTGGACTTTTTGTAGGGATTTTTCTGAAAGTTTTCTGGGTTCTACTGAGCCTATGTTCATGGTTTCATGACCTACATCTCCACCCATTTTGGACCTGTACTTGCTCTGTTTCACTCAACTAAGTGGAAACCTAGCCCCTTAGGGCTTCAGTACCCTCCACTTTTGGTGGAAGAGTATTTGTTGTTGCAGGTTGTCTGAAATTTCAGATTCTTCAGCCACTTTTTCAAATCTGATACATCATCTTCAGGTCCACTTTAGATCAGCTTGTTATCCATACAAATATCCCTTTTTAGCTTTGTTTTGGTTTTCCCTTAGGGGGCACTCCGATCCCTTCCTGGAGATAGCCTTTTGCCACCTCTTTTTACAACAATTTTCCTCTGATTTGTTGCTATTTTCTGCACCACTTTTCAGCATATTTTGTCTTTTAGATCTCTGTCCCTCTTGGCCCAAGATCTATTAGCATTTTTTAGTGTGTTTAGATTAGTTTTTTTCTCACCTATAGACAATTTGTTGAGAGTCCCACCTTCTTAGGTTTAGATTATTTCATTATTAGTTGTTTATTTTCTATTTTACAGGCCTATATACTGCCATTTGCAGGGCTAGTTACAGCTATACAACAACACTTTTTCTTTTTCTCTACAAATGTTTGGGTTTAAAAATTAAAATTTACACACTTTTACACACACAGCCTAAGCAAAAAAGAGCTTGGTTAACACCGCCAAGAAAAGAATCTAAAACATTGAAATCATTTGATCCTGCACCTCTTTGCCCTTGTTTCGACACTGTAGTCACTTGATCATGCACCTTCCTACCCTTGTTGGTCTCCTTTTCTCATGTGCTGTGTTTGTGACATCACCATTGTGCCACCAAGGCGTTTCCGGAGACTTGTTGGCCTTCATCCTCAGTTTCTGGTTGGAATACTTACTCCTCCACATAGAGTTCGAGTTAGTCCTCTACCGAGTCCGCACACCGACTCTTCTTATGGTCCTTTGGGTTCTCCTTCTCGTCCCACCTCTGGTTCTCCCCCTGACACCTTCACTATGTCTGGTGCAGGACCTAATGCTGGTGGTAACCCCGGCCCTCCCACCGAAAATGGCACTAGTGGGACCACCACAGACACTATCCTGGCAGCATCCTTGCTCCCTTTCATGGCAGGCCTCAGCCTCCCTGATTTTGACTAGTTGATAAAATAACCTATACACCATGATGCTAGTTGGACTGCTATGCCAACAAAGCTCCCTTCAGACATCCCAAAGTTTTAAGTTCTTGCTGTACAAGATCCTTCAAATCATGTTCGATCTTTCCACATGTGGCGTTTGTCTAATTCCATTACCGATGACTATATTCGTCTTTGGTTGTTCCAATGAATGCTTATAGGCGAAGCTTGTAAGTGGTATGTAGATCAAGCCCCTTCCTCTCATACCACCTTTGCAACTCTGGCTCGGGCTTTTTTGTCTTATTTCCAGCTCCCCCTATGTTATGACACTAGTATTGAGCTCTTAACCTCTTTCCACCAATCATCTGTGGCACGCCTTTCCGACCATGTTCATGAATGGTGAAGAAGAAGGAGCCTATGTCAAGCCCCTCCCTTCGAGGACTGTGTCTACATGGACTAGTTCCTTAGGAATCTCTTGCCACCTATCGGGAAAGATGTCGCATCACACTTTCCTCAAACCAAAGAAGCCGCTCTCCAAATTGCGTTAAAGTATTACCTGATGTACGCTCAGTAGGGTTATGTTTATACCGTCCTACCTGATCTTCCTAGACCTAGTGGTGCCAACGCACCTGGGGCATCTCATGCCACCGACGGTATTGTTGGAGCTCTCTTTAATCCGTATGCTCAACCTCCCAGGGGCTATGGTTTCTCTCAGGGTGGGGCCAGCACCTCCGACACTTTTCCCCCTCCCAGTAGCACGTATCTAGGATACGACATGCCTCTTCCTTTTTCCCAACCTCCTTTTTACCACACTGCTGCCCAACCTCCTTATTATCCATATTCATAGCCTAGTGCTCTAGCTCCTCCAGCACTAGCACCTCCTCCTCCGTTGCCTTCTCAACCCCCGCAACAGCAACCACCACCCCCTCCGGGGCAGGTGTACACACAGCAGGGCACAATTAATCCTCCTCCCTCAAAAAGGAAAAGGAAAGGCAATCAAAGTCAAGCTGCCTTTGGTAATCATGAACCTAATGCTCTTAACACTACAAACTAGCAACAAGGAACTCAGTTCAAGCAGGACAGGCCTCTTCGTATGAACAAGCCCTATTCATGTTGTGGCATTTATGGTCATTATACACATGATTGTCCCCTTCTGCCATAGATGTGACAACTATGGGAGTCTCAAGCAACTTTGAGAGGACAACAAGCCATTCCTTTCATTCCTCCTAGCCCTACACCTAGTCAAATGGCTGTGCTTACTAATCCTTTCCCTCAGTAGGGATTTGTGGCTACCCAACCACCTGAATGATAGGTGGCCACTCAACCTCTTCCATCTGGTTCCCCCGATTACCATATTTTCATGATGTCCTCAGATCATCCTTCTTAACCTTCTTCTCCTAGCCCTTTACCTTGAGCTAGTACTTATGAGCACTGTTATCCTCCGGGAGTGGTTCCTCCGGGCCTCAACCACCTTGGAGCCGTCCCACCCGGTCATTACTCCTCTGGTCAGATACCATTCCTAGTTCCCCCACCAGGAGTGCACACTGTACCTGTTATGGCCACCCTCTCTCTTCCTAACTTGACTCTTGGGATTCCCGTCTGGTACCTCGACCCTCCAGCCACCACCCCACCCAGTTAGCCTAAACCTTATATTTCTTTGACCATGGTTCAACTGGTTCCTATGACTTCTCCCGCTGCAACAGTGCCTCATTCACCTCAACAAGAACCACCTCCCATTGCAACCACTTCGGGTAAGAAGGGAAAATATCACAGGAGGGCATCAAAGGACAAGGCCACCCCGAAAAACCCTGCCCCTTCTCAGCCTCCACAGCATACCACCTAGTGTGATTTGTGTGATGTTGCCAGCCATGCCACCCATACTTGTCCAGAGTTGCCTCACCTCAAGTCCATGGTCAACAAGACGTTTCCAGAAGCTGATATCCCAGATGTATATGTCACTATACCCAATTCAATCTCGAAACTCAAAACATTGCAGACAAATCACCCCTGTGCTTTGTGTGATTTCCATGGCCACTACACTCACTTTTTCCCTCGCCTCGAAGAGTATCATTCCTCTTTAAAAGCCTTACGCCAATTCGAGGCTAAGCGCAATGAGCCAACCACTCCCCTATTCTCGCATCTTGCTGCGGCAACACCAGAAGTCACATTTTCTTCCCTTTGCATTCCCCCCTATGATGTCGAGATCACGGGTCCTTGGTAGGAAGTCCCCGATGAAACCTCCTCTGATGTTTCACCCGACCTCCCCTCAGTACCCTCCCTAGTATCAACATTGGCAGATCCTTTGTCTGCTTCCTCCTCTATCACCCCTAGTGACGATACACATGCAAACCTCTCCTCTCATGAGGAGGAGTAAGGTCACTGCGCCATGTTAGGTGGTCTTTCTTCCATCAATTGCCCCATATTCTATTACGATGATGACATTATGGAAGTAGCCACCACTCCTGACTTTATCTATTCCCCCTTACATCAAATTCATGCATTAAAATCACATGCACCTTGTGGCCATTACATTAACACCCAATGTTTGGGTAAGGGGGGCACCCATATTGGAGAGCCCAGGAGAAGCAGTTCTCCACCACTCTCCTAGTGAATTTAGTTGTGACAACTCTAGTCCCATTATTCTTCCACATTTAGAAGAACCTCTAGAGTCCCATATCACTTCAAGGTCACTTTAGGAATGATACCCCTTATCTTTCCTTCATATTTCATCAGCAACCCAGTCTCATAGACAACGTGGTTGACCAACCTAGTGGTTTTCTAGGCGAACATCAGTTCATTATCTCAAAAATCCTCTCTTTGGGATAGTAACACCATGTATGCCAACCTGAAAACTTAACAAAGTCCATTTGATTCATATATATATAGTGTCAAAAGAGATTGGTAATCATTTATTTCCTTTCTCTAACTACGCAACCATACTGAAAACAAATGGCGCACCACATCATTAAACTATGTTTAGATTTCCCTTTTTCTAAATACATTTTGGCATGTCCACAACATGCTTGGGGGCACCTATGCCCCTCAGCCATAAAAATCCTAGATCTTAGCCAAAAACAACAATGAAAACCCCTTTCTCTGACAGGTCACATTTTCTAGGTCATTTCCTTGGACAGGGCACAGTTTTCTACCCAGTACCTGCTACCCAGGATGTAGAACAGACCCCAAAAAGTGTGACCTAGATTGTTCAAGAGCTCTAGGTACCTAACTTGAACTTTCAATCCACTGAATTGAAAGAGTAGGATTAGGCCTCTTACCTACAACTGATAGATCTAAAATTCCAATGGTCAGTTTATCCGCTAAAATTGTCGTGAGATTTAAGGCCTCCTCTCCTCACGACATTCACCACAGCTCCACCAAAAAATAAATGAATCTGGAAGGAAAATGCCTTATTAAAAGAAAACCCCGGATTTTTCTTTCGCTTACAACGACCAAAACATAGCTTAATTTGACGAACCGTATAGACCATTGGAAAGATCTCATCAAGCCCTCAAATGGGAATCTAGTAGTTTTTAGTGATTTGATACTTCACTGAGACACATTTTCCCAAGAAGCGCCACTTCACCCTTCCAAAAAATTCGAATTTATTCACTTACAACACTCATACCGGGGGCACCATGTCACCTTCATGCTTGTCCATGCTCGTGTCAACTTTTGTCATGAGTCACCAATTGGTACTCCTACTTTTACGGTCCCCATTGGCTCCTTTTCACATGTGGCAGCGCCATCGATTCACCCTTGTTTAGAGCATCCGAGTTGAGTCATCATTACTTTCATGGAGTCTATCCCGAGTCCCTTTTACATCTCACCACAGTCCCCCATCATGCATTGCTTGGTCCCTCTCTCGTGTCGCACATTATGGCCTTCAGTCCGACTGTCCCCTATCCCTCATGATGTTGTGTCAGTTGCTGCTAGGTCATCCGTGCCGTTTATGCTCTAATAAGGGAAGTCGTTCGTTCGCTACTCATTCCCTTCCATTTCATCATCATCATTGGTGTCATTCTATCAGTCACTCTACTATTTTATCTCGTGCCCTAGTTGAGGATCCCTTATTGCCTCACCGATGGTGGACCTCCTTCTGTCGACATCAACTCATTCATTCCAGAAGACAGGTCTAGAGGGCAGTTTACCTTGGTTCCATCTTCCACTCTAGTTCAGTGCCTCGGATCAGGCAAAGGGACTCCTTATTTCCCTTTGACTTGATTGTTTCTCAGCTCTAGCTCCTTTCAACATGATCGAGATCCATATACTCGATGGTTCAGTGATGTAGCAGATGACATCAATGATTCCTGAGTGTGTGTGAGATGTCTTATCCCTCACGAGGGGGTGGCCCTATAGGTATCCCCCCACACACTCGGATGACCTCTTCATCACAGCCTTCGATGCGGCTCCATACATTTGATGATTTCTGCCTCAACCTCTTGTAGCGTCGTTTTGTTTGCATGTATCAATCATATTTTCAGAGCCCTTTCCTGTTTTCAGGGGCATCTAGTTTGCATTTATATCTCATGTACTCAGATATTATTATACAAATTCCTGGCTGTTATCCTAGGCACAATATTTATGTGGGATTCATTATCGTGTTATTTATCTAGCTCATGTTCAGGCCATCATATGCTTTATTATTGTGTTCTATGGTTTTCCGAGCGCCTTATTGTTTGTACTATTGCCTCGGCGGGCATAGGTATGCCTCCCTTTCCACCTATAGTAGGTACTCACTCCAAAAGACTTGTCGCACCTGCAAGTCACCTCCTCAGGTTCTAGTTCTTTCAGCACTTTGGTTTACCTTATACTTCTCTCTCTTTGACTTCTCCTTTCGATGTCTAGTGATTGAGTTCTTACAACGTACTTCAGTCATACGATTAGCTCCTAATGCTCGCACGCTGGGGGGAAATCTGTTACACCATTTTTTGGTCATCTAACCTATTATCATTAGATGGACCCAAGTACACCATGTAAGACCTATTTTACTCCAAGTAAAATTGCTTTCACTATGAAAATAACTTAGTAAATCACCTTTATTAAGTCGTTTATGGTCTAAACAGGAAACCCCATAAGGAAATATTAAATAAATATATATTTGTTTGATTTTCCTCATGAAATAATTAGTGAAACTGAAGTTTAATTAATATTTCTAGTTATATTTAACCCAAAACAAGGAAATTCATTAGATAAATCATTATTTATCTTATTATTTTCTAAAGAATAGTTGTTTAAATCTTATTTAAATAATATTCTTTGTTAAATATAACTAATTCACCCTTAAATAATTAAATAAATCATTATTTATTTGATTATTACTCAATCATATTCTTAAAATTATAAATAAATCATTTATTTATTTATTATTACTTAATCACATCCTTAAAATGATAAATAAATCATTTATTTATTTATTATTTACAAATAAGGGGATTTGACTCAAGTAAAATTCCTTTTCCCTCCAACAAATATAATAAAATATTTCATAAAAGTTGGATCTATATTTGGTTAATAATATTTTAATTATGCACCAATCTCTAGACTAACTCAATATTTTGTTATAAATATAAGGGTTTTCCCATTCATTTGTCACCTTTTATTGCCTAAAGATCACTCTGGATATCAAAACTTGGTCTGGCTATTGATCCATAATCATAGCCATACTTTTCCGTTTTTTTTGGGTTTTCTACACCATCAAGGGAGAGAAGTTCTAAATCTGAAGTGCTGAGGACTTACAAGAACTCATCCCATTGAGGAGAACAGGGAACACCCTCTTGTGTTTTCCTCCCAAGTGCCATTAATAAAATTATTCATTGAATATATTCTTGTCTTATCTACTGAATATATGGAGTAAATCTTATTTTTCTACTATTTAATGTATTCTAATGCATAGATCTAGATTTTTGCAGCATTTGTCGTGATCATCTAATTGCAGATCTGAAGATATTAGCAGTCATTTATGTTGTTAGGGCTATAAGTTATGCATAGCTAAAGTGGTATTTTTTCATACACTTCGAATAAAGATTCATACTAACATTTGTGCTGAATGATTGCCATAGTGGAGCTTTTGATGGTCATTTATCTGGGCTTGCTACAACCCAAAAATCTTGTGTGCAAGGTACTTTTGGCCTTCGATTTTCGAAGATTGTATTGAAGTGGTAAAAATGTGTCACCCTTGTCAAGTTTATACTCGAAAGATGCATGCTCATCCAACTCCACTCTTTCCTGTCATCACTGTTGGTCCTTTCAAAAAGTGGGGTATTGATTATACTACTTGTAACCTGCCTTCAGCTAAAGGTCACAAGTACATTATTGTAGCCATAGATTACTTCACGAAGTGGGTTGAGGCTATGCCCACTTTTGGGAATGACGGTGATACAATAGCCCTATTCCTATTCAATCAAGTCATTTCTTGATTTGGTATCCTCGAAGAGATTGTCACTTACCATGGCAGTCATTTTCAGAACAACATGATGGCTGAATTGGCTCTAAAATTAGGATTTCAGAAAGATCATTCATCTTCTTATAATCCTCAAGCCAATGGGCAAGTTGAAGCCGTTAACAAATCCCTGAAGACATTTCTTCAACGGAAAATTGATAAAGCTTAATACAATTAGCATATCATGTTGTATCCCGCACTTTGGGCATACCAGATGTCGGTAAAGACTACAACTGGTTTCACTCAAATTCAACTAGCTTATGGATTGGAATCTATATTTCATATTGAATGAGAAATATCTTCCCTTAAGTTAGTAGTTGAGCTTCTTCCTGACACTTCCAGTCTCGAATAAATCCTTATCGATTTAGAACATCTCGATGAGCAGCGCCAAGATGGAGCTACGATGAATGAGGAGCATAAGAAACGGGCGAAGGTTTAATACGATAAGACTGTCAAACCTAGTGTTTTCTTTGAAGGTGACCTTGTCTTGGTTTATGCCCAAGAGAAGGATGCCTTTGGGGCAGACAAGTTCAAATCTATGTGGTATGGCCCCATTATTGTCAAAAAGGTCCTAAAGAAAGGAGCTTATGCCTTGGTTGAATTTGACGAGAACGAGCTGGTAGAGCCCATAAATGGGCTCTATTTGAAAAAGTACTATGCTTAGGCTTAGGCCTAGCATATACTTTGTTGTATATATTGTGTTTTCGTACATATATGTGTTTTGATTTTTAGTGTGATTTTAATGAGTTTGAGCTACTTTGGCAGGTAATATTGGATGAAATGAGTCACTTTTGCTTTGTCGATGGTGCTAGTAAACATACCCGTAACCTGGCTTCCGCAGCTTGGGTAATCCACTATCCATCCGGTCAGTTGTTAGTTTCAAGAGGCGTCTGCATTAGTTTTTCTTCAAACAATGTAGCATAGTACACTGCAGTGGTCAATCTACTCTCGAAGGAAATATATTTTGGTGTTGATTCATTAATAGTTTACTTGGATTCATAACTAGTGGTTTCGTAATTGAACAACACCTATCATGTTAGAGACCCATTTTTGCATCGATTGTTTTTTAGGGTACGTTTTTTACAATTCTCATTTCTATTTATTAAGTTCATTCATATTCCTCGATCTGATAATTGGTTAGCAGACTCATTAGCTAATCAAGCACTTGATTTTCATATCAATCATTTGATACTTTAAAAATATCAAGCACATCATTCACTATTGTACATTTGAGACATCACATCATATAAAATTTCTATGTATAAATATATATATATATATATATTATATTGTTCAAAATATACAAAATTTAGACCATGATGTCCTACAAAATTAGGACTTAAGCCCAATCATGTCTATCATCAAAAAATACTGTAGTCATCCGATCAAATCTAAGTCTACTCTTGAGGTCCCTGCCCAAAATTTATGTTCCGATAGAACACAATGGATGTCGCTACATGACGGAATAACCTCACCCAATCTCGTGGTACCCTTAACACACACCTCTCGATAGCCTCTGGTAGGTCCTCTATAGCAGCTATAGGTACTTGGTGAGTCAAACTCTCCAAGTTTATCTGTACTGCATGGAGAGTCCTTCTTGGGTCTTCAACATTCACCTAACCTCTGTGGCACTTGTGCCTTGGGTAACCCTCTCACCTAACAGGTCCCATGTTTGCATCATGATCATTAAAATTTTTTAAGTCATATTGTCCTATCAAAAACATTTTTTCATTTTGCATATAAGTTGAAAAAATAAAAATAAAAATCGTATAGTCAAAAATAAAAAAATGCAATCTTACCAATTGCACCCCATGCTGCTTCGAGTGGAAGAAATAAATTAGGATCTACTCAAAATTCCATCCCAACATAGGTATAATCCTCCACTGCAATGACTTGTTCTTCCCACCATTGGAAGAACTCATCATCCTAGGTGGTCCAGAGAACTTCACTTCCCCCCAGTCTCTTCATTAGATCTACCCATTAGGCTATTCTTGGATCTCTTTGGCTACTGATAGTAGATATGACCTTGGGCTGAAGCCCTCAGAATCTCTCAAAGAAGAATTTCAGAAATATTTTACCATATCCAAAGTATTTATTCTTTGTCTTCCGGATAGAAGTCATTTTTTTTTTCTTCAGATTGCCCAGCAAGGCTGTGCACCAATCAAAAATATGAATCAAGCATTTGACTGCTATACTCATGTGTGTACGTGAATCCTGATGTAAAGAAGTCGATCCTGCTACTCTGCCAATGGTAAAGAGAAGGATTTTCATGTACAAATCCTTCATATCTTTGATGGGAATATAATTTCCCACCTTATTTTCATCATCTACGCAATAGACTTGGACATAATACTCTAAGTTAATCCCTCCAACGTGCTTGTCATGCAAATATACTGGGTCTCCCCTTTGAGAAGGTCTAGTAATAAATTTTATGTCTTCCACGTCTATTTGTAGTGGCATCTGATCAATTATAAACAAATATTCTTCTGGTTCCCAATGATCAGCCAGTATCTGAAGAAAACGAACATTTCTTTTCATATTTCAAATTTTGAAAAAATTGAGTAACCCACAATTCTAAAGAATATCTAAGGATTGTTGGTCCTCCATCACTTCATTATCAATTGAACTATGCTCATGTTCTCTCCAAATGATCGACATCCGGGGAAAAATAATCAATTGACTGACTAAATACAAGTTTTCAAATTCCTCCCTACACATACGCGACCTTGTATGTACACAATCGCGTATCATACTTAGGTTCCTTCGCACGAGCTCGTTTATGCGCAAAGGGTTTTAATGAAAATCTATTTCCTACGGTCAAAAATCCAAAATTTTGCTTAAAACAGGAACAAAATTGATAAATAGGATGAGTCTAAGGTTTACCTAACTGATTTGAAGTGATTTGGTGGTTGGTTGCTCCATATTTGAGAAGAGGATTTTTTCCCCAAAGCTCCTTTTTCGACTTCTACAATGCACAAATGATTAAAATGTGAGTCAAAATGTTTATTTATGCCCAGAATTTGAAAATTTTTCATAAATTTCATTTGTGTTTATTTTTTGAATTTGATTAAAGTTGTTTAACCTTTTGGCTTGTAAGTGTTGGGAAAAGTAATTTTCAAGTACATTCTGCTAGATTTGAGATATTCTGAGTTTTCCTTCAGACCCAGGATTGCTGACCTGTCATGGCAGGTATTTTATTTCAAACTAGCATATAGGTTAGGGAATTCACTTTTCATTGCATACTAGCCTCCATTCTGATTACTTGGCATAGGGTCAATCCCATCATGTCATGACTATTTAACCTATTTCACTCACCAATTTTTTAATCATGACTTGGTGGTAGAGCCATCCTTTACATGGGCTTCCTAGTTAGTTCCTCACTAGAATTTGTCGCCCATGCTGCAATTTATGTAGGCCCAGGAGTCCTCTTTAGTCTTTCCATGACTTATGCATTGAAGCTTCATTCTTCTTCTTCTTCGCTATCTTTATTCTAGCCATTTACCCTAGAGGCTCCCATATGTTTTCAAGTTGTATTATTGCATTTGCATATTGACAACTTTTTTATCCTGGCCTTTAGCCGACTTCATTTAGAATCATGTTTAAGCCCCCTTTTGACCATGTTTTTATGTACAACTTAGCCATGTAATCACTTAGCCTTTGTGACTTGACACCTTTACCCATGGATGAAACGTTCGTTTGAGAGTCACTTACCAGTTTTCGCCACCTTGCATTGAGCATAGGATTTTTCCTATCCCAGGAACTAGTGCATCTATTTTTCGACACTACTTATATCCATTATACTATAGGAATTTTTTTATTTCTTTTCAAGCTTTGAAATATGAAAAAGACAAAAAAAAAATATTTGAAAAAGAGCGGGAACAGGATATTACTTCTAGAATTGATGGAAGCTATCATGTCAGTTATGTCGCCCTTGAACAAAGCACAAAAAATAACTAAGTCTTTTCCTCATTTGGGATGGTTTTTAGTTTTTGACTTAGGAGAAGCCATAACCTTGTTTTTGATTCAGTACTCCCTTGGTTGGTTATCTCTTCTAATCGTATGGAGGGTTTTTTTATGCCTCTTGCATGACAAAATTATACAAAGTTATCATTTGCTGCCATAGTCAACATGAGTCCTACTTTTGTTCAAGGGAAGTTAACTTGATTTGGCCTTTTTGTAGTGTCTCTTGACTCATTTTTTAGTCAGCCTTCCCAGTATCGTCGGTATCTTGTTCTATCACATCAGTTATTTGGTCCTTTGCTCATGCCGGTTTGATAAGGTCTCCACTGACTTCTTGCTGGCAGGTTTGTCTCTTATTGACTACGACATATTGCTCTTAGAGTAAACCTAGAGCCACACCCTAGCCCTATTTACATCATTGATAGGTGACCTTGTGCTCAACATTTTATCAACCTCATGGGCCTTTCATTGAGTGGTTTCCCTTGTGTTTGACTTCAGCCTACATTATCACACCTGGGATTCGTGTAGTACCTTGAATTCCATTTGACCCTATCGATGGATATATCACCTCTTTGTTAGCTTTCATTATTGGTTGGTTTAGAGGGTTTCTGATGTGCGCTAGCTTCATATTTTGCATGCCGGAAATGTAATTTAGGTTGGTCACTTCACTTTACTTCATCTGATTCCTTCCAAATATTGGCCTAAGGGTTACACTCGTGCTGGACTGATGTGGGATGCCTTAATGCCTTCCTTCCAACAAATCTTTTCCCATCGACTCTGACTCATTAATCTGGAAATAAGGTCTAGAGTCCTTTTGTTAGTACCTTATGGTTGCAGTCATTAGTGGGAGACTCTTCACTATAAATAGTGAGAATACATCATGGTATCCTGATTGATACATTCTTTCAAGTGTTCGGCTTCAACTCATTCATTCACACTTTCTAGATTGTACCAGGGCACCTTGACACTCATTATCATTATCAGTGGGTTGTCTCGCATTTTTTAACAGTATACATCAATGACCGTTAATCAAATGATTTCTCACATGGTCGAACTCACCTCATTTATTCCCATTGTGTAGAATTGTGCCATGGTGATCGGTGAAGTCCTCGAGTTAGCATCGACATGTCTTGGTTCACTTCAACAGCTCCTTTAGTTTTCTTCCAGTCACATCATCTACCCTTATATGTTGTAGTTTCATCATAGTAGCATCTTATATGTTGGCTCCAGAGTTGCGTGTCATACCATTTGTTCCACCACTTATGATTTGGTACTTGGACATTTAGTTGTGAATTGTGTGATCAGATATGCTTGTAGCATCTTCAATGGTGTGTCCAAGAGGTGATGATCCAACTAACCTAGAAGTATTGTTGGAACTTGGTGCTAGTCATATTGATGAATTGAATCATGCAACAACACTAGGTTGGCTACAACATCCTCAAAGTCGTGGTGTAATTGTTCCACATGTGTAGGTAGAAAACTTGTCATTTTGAAGAGGCTAGGATATTCAGTGAAGCTACTAAAATGTCTCTCGTAATGTACATATGATTCTAGATGGAAATTTCCTTCATGTTTCTCACCAATATTTAGAATCTCAATCCAAGCTTTGAGGTTTGAATTGTAATAACCCCATACTATAGAATGTTAACATGCTTTGTAAATTTTCCTAGCTCAAACCCCAAGGAAAAGGCCCCAATAGTGAATGATCATGAGTCCAAATGGTAGGCAGACTAGGTTTTGATGTTATGCTTAACTGCTATAAAACCAAAGTATAATACAAAATATAATAACCACCAAAAATATTTCCCTAGAAGCAATGAAGGAGTTGAATCCAAGAGTGGAAGAGAAAACAGAGTCCTTGGGGAGGTAATATAGGTTACTTAATGTCCAACAAATGACCAAAATTACATCAATGGGAATGCTTAATTTGTAAGTGGAAGTACAAAGTGGGATTTAAAAGGCCACCCCTATAAAATCAAGAATTAGTCCTAATAAAAAATATCTAACTATGAATATCAAAATTTTAAGAAGATGAAATACAAAGCTTTGTATCCAAGTATAGGAGAAGCCTCAATTCATCGAATTCCCACTGTGAAACAGAGGGTATTCCTCTAAAGTAAAAATGGAATCTATCCTACCATCTCATGATCTGGATAGAAAACTAGGTAAAATAGATGGATATGGTCTGGTGGATGTCTCTATGTATGGAAAAGATGGCCCTCTGCATGGAGCTGGTATAATGGATTTTTGTACCAATCTAGCATGAGCTATCTTGAAACCCCATACAACAACATCACATGGGTTTTCTTATCAAGGGTTGAACTACCTCTTATAACCCAATATATCATTTTCACCATGTGTCCCTTGTAGAGGTTCTATCTTTTGACCATGTTATATTAAAATTTCTTTCACATACCTTGTTGATCATATGTTCCAAGTATAAACTCAAAATTTTATATGGAAGACACATGATCCTCATGCATGAGAGAAATAACATATAATTTTTCTTGGAGAGGTTCTTTCCTTGTCATTCTTAAATTATTCCTCATGTTGAAACAACACATGCCTCTAGAGATGAAATTCCATATAACCAACCTAAGAATAAAGTGACATTGAAATATATGTGAGTCTATGCAAAGCTAGACAGGTTGTAGCAGAAGTGTAAGGAATTATTTATGTTTGAAGAGAGAGTTGTATATTAAGAAACATGAAATATCATTACCCATTTGTTTAGATCAATTTTAACTACAAATGAGCTAAGTTATATTTGAAATCACTGTTGGGCCTTAGTTTTGGTCTTATTTTTGCTCAAAGAAACTTACTAATCCATCTATTTCCCATCCATTTTCCCTTCATTTATTCCATTTTGATGTATATTTGATATCCATTCAGGTATTTAATTTTAATTTTTCAATTTCTAAAGTTTTTATGAAAGTTTGGTTTTTAGTGCAAAATTGGCAGATTCAGAAATTCCCGTAATAGCTCTATGGTTGATGTGGTTGCAGGACAATTGGGCACGAATTGAATGCATGAATGGAAAGCTTGGGAACTAGGACTAAGCCAGCTATACTTAGTTCGAACAGAACAAGCTTTATTAGGCCCATTTGGTGCTAGTCAATCATGACTAGTCATTCAGAAATCCCATAGAAATAGGGCAGTTTTGAGATTCTATGGGATTGGTCATATTTCTTGGGATAGGAGTAATGAATTCGAATTAGATAGGTGGATGAGAGTAGATGGGTTTGTTTGAGTGAATATATATCAGTTTGTTTCATGAGACTTCTTATTTAAAGCCAAAACTTTGATGGCTTATGTATTAACTTAATATACTTTTATGCTGTGACACCTTTGGATTGAGGAGCTAATTTGAAGACATGTGTTATTATTATTTTTCTGTTCAATGCTATGGATGTGTAACTGAATTTAAGCTTCTGTGATCACCTCTCAAGTGTGCAAGGCAAGGGTGGAGGGCCCCCATTCCAAGCTAAGTACACTTCCTTGTTAACTAGTTTTATTTCCTTGTAATTTGGTTATTGTAGAACTGGTTTTTCAAAGCTTTATTTCAGATTGCTTTATGGTTCATGCATAGTGATTGATTTCATTAGTTCATAGCTTATTCATCACTTTATCGAGTTGGAAAAACAGGTGTTCAAGTTGAGCATTCCTTCTACTAAAATGATGAACTAAAACTAGTTTCCTTTGTTTGTATGCAAGTAGTTTCTTATTGAGATTTTGATATTGAGATGAATGAATTATGATGGAATACCTTATGTGTCTCTTAAGTTAAGAGTTTCTTTCATTAATAATTTATCCATTTTAAGTTCTTGGCTTTAATCTGTGATTCATTAAGTGGTAATTGAGGTGAAAGTGGACTTCTTGAGTCAAGAACCATTTCAATATTCTTCCTCTTTTTAAACTAATTGAATTAGAATTATAGGATGTATTACTTTCAGCTTTTGAATAACTTATCTTTCAAGGTTTGATTACATCTAATCTTCACATATAGTGAACTTGCCTCAAAGCATAAACAATCCGGATTGATAAGAAATAATTGTGTTAATTTAGGTACATAAATTAGCTCAACATTTTGGCGCCGTTGCCGGGGAGGCAAATATCGGCATAGTCAATAGAAAGATAAATTTCAAAACAACAAAAACATTAGTTACATTTTTTTAGTTATGTTTCTTTATGCCTAGATATAGAGATCCTCAAGGTAGATTTATTAAAAATTCCCCACAAATAGAGATAGGATCATCAAACACCCCAGTTACTAGTAATCCAATAATTGAGGAATTGGCAGAAAAACAAAGAAGTGGACAAAGATTAACTTTGATTGAGAGGAAAAATTTGTTAGCTTGGGAAGCAAAGAAAAAACAATCTTCAATTTCTGGAAAACAAAAAGAAATTATCAAAGGAAAACAATCTGTCTTTCCATCCATAAATCCTCCTATCTTCCAGCAACCTGAAACTCCACTCAAAATTGAAACAAATCAACCAATGGCAGAAGAGGGACATGGATCTGTTATTTTCACTCCTGAACAATGAGCTGAATATGAAAGACAACAAATAGAATGGAGAAGAAAGAGAGAGCAGGAGGCAAAACAAGAAAATGATAGAAAAATAGAAAACGATCGGAAAAGACAAGAAGATGGTAATGATCAAGAGACTACCTTTGGCTTTCCAATAATAGACACAAGTGCAATATTAGGAGAAGAAGTGAAAATGAAAAATATTCCACCTTATGTATTGCCAAATTTTTATGGAATGTCCACGGAAGATCCTGATGCATTTATGTTTGAATTTGATATTCTATGTAGAACATATGGATACACTGATGACATTCATAAACTTCGTCTTTTCCCTGCAACATTAAAAGCAACAGCTTTGAAATGGTTTATGGGTTTAGGAGAACAAACAATAGCTTCTTGGGATGATATGAGATCAGTCTTCCTTAAAAAATATCAAGCTTATTGTAGATCTAGAGATTCAAAGGAAGATGTTTTCAGAATGACACAACAAGAAGATGAAAGTTTAGAAGAATATTTGGAAAGATTTTTATATAATCTACAAAAATCTAAACAACACTCTCTAAATCAAGAAACCATTCGAACAATCTTTCTCAAGGGTGTAAGAGATGAATACCTTGACATCTTGAATGTGATGGGTAAAGGAGACATTTCAAACCTACCATTCGAAGAAATTGTTGACTTATGTCAAAAATATTCTAGAGGAAGATCAAAAACAGGAAGAAGAGAAGTAAGTTCAAAAGCATCAAAGTCAGCTGCAGGAGGGATAACAAGAGCTGAAATAGGAAGCTTATTGGAGAACTTCAAAACAGATCTCTTGAGTACATTAGGGACACAAGTAGATGTGCTAAAAGCAAACAAGAAGAAAGAAGAACAAGAACAAGCTCTAGCAATATTTTGTCCCAAATGTAGAAAGAAACATCCATTGAGAGAATGTCCTTTGGATAGTGTTCAGAGTGTTCAGGTTTGTGGTCTTTGTACAGAAAAGCATTCCACAGAAAATTGTCTAAAATTGAAAGAATTACAAATGAATTCAATGGAAGAAGTGCCAGGAATGGAAGGTTTTTATTATGTAGCACCACGAAGACCATGGCAACCTAGGATGCCTCAACAAAATCAACAACAATTCCCTCAACAAAATTACCTCTATCCACCTCAAAATCCTTGGACCCCTCCAATGCCATGGCAAGCTTGGCCTCCACAACAATATCCACAACAACTTGCACAAGGTTGGAGAGGATATGGTTATGGAAACCAGCCACCTCAACAGTATCAACAACAATACCAGCAACAATACCAACAGCCATTTACATATCCACAATATCCTCAATCCATACCATTTCAACAACAACATTCTGCATATCCACAATCCATCCCATTTCCACAGCAGAATCCTCCACCGTTGTTGACCCAACCACAACAGTTACAGCTACCCACAAATCAACCCAGACCAACTCAATTACCAGCCCAACCAATGGAAAATCCGAATAATAAGGTGGACAAAGCTGCATACACTGTAGAGGAAGCAACATGTTTTCCCACATATTCAATTCTTCCTCTTAATGAAGTCCATCTAAGGTCTGGAAAAGTGCTTAAAAAGGATTCTCCTCCAATCATAGAAGAACCAACTGAACAAGGAGAATCACCTGAAACATCACAAACTGAGATACAAATTCATAAAGGAACACACATTACAACACAAACACCACCTTATCCTGAAAGGTTAGTGGAACAACAAAAAGAAATAACCCTTCCTGAATTTGATATTTTAGACGAGTTAAAAAATGCTTATGTAAAAATTCCTTTGTTGAAGGCAATTAAAGAAATACCAATATATGCTAAGACAATAAAGGAATTGTGCATTAAGAAATCACAGAAAAAGAAGAAGGATCCTACTACAATCCAAGTCATTGGTAAAATAGCAAGCCTCATGTCTACACAAACCATAGTAGAAAAATATATTGATCCTGGTATCCCTATGGTTACTATATCAATAAATAATTTCTCAGTACCAAACACATTAATAGACTTGGGAGCAGCTATAAATGTAATGACAATGGAGACAATGAAAACTTTGCATTTGAACAACATTAGATCAACCTCTACAATCTTAGAACTAGCAGACATATCTAAAGTTGTTCCTGAAGGAATATTGGAAGATATCATAGTCTCTTTGGATTCATGGGAGTATCCTGTTGACTTCCTTATCTTGCAACCAAAAACAAATTTGGGAGGACATCCTCTAATCTTAGGCAGACCATGGTTAGCTACCGATGATGCCTTCATAGGATGCAGATCAGGAAGCATGATTATTTCACATGGAGATGAAAGGAAACACATTGCTCTTTATTCACCTGCACAATCAACTTCTTTAGAATCAGTGCTTGAAGCTCAAGAAAAACAGCAAACTAAATCAGTTTTAAGTATAAATAAATTCTTTGATTTAAGAGAAGAAGAAGAGAATGAAGACTTAATGGATCTTTTCATTTCAGAACCAAGTATTTCAGAGCAGCTTAGAGAAGTCCATTATGAAGCTGCAAATAACCTTTTGAATCAATGCTTTCAGGAAACTTGTACTGTTCAAACTTTGCGGAAATCTTTTATAGACATCTTTCCTGTAAACACAATCTCCAATCCAACAATAAAAACAATTGAGGTAAATCCTGGAAAACATTTAAACATTGGAAACGAGTTGCAATCAACACAAGAGAAAGAGGTAATTGCATTATTACAGAAATATTCAAAAGCTTTTACCACATGTGTCCACCACATCTATACAGATGATCAACTCAAACCTGTAAGACAACCTCAAAGACGAATGAATCCCATGATGAAAGAAATAGTGAAAGAGGAATTGCAAAAATTGTTAAATGTTGGATTCATCTATCCTATTTCAGATAGTCAATGGGTTTCTCCACTGGTTATTGTACCAAAGAAAAATGGAAAGTGGAGGGTATGTGTGGACTATCGGGAACTAAACAAAGCTACACTAAAAGATCATTTTCCTCTACCATTCATTGATCAAGTGTTAGACTCATTAGCTGGAAAAAAAATTTTCTCCTTCTTGGATGGGTTTAGCGGATACAACCAGATAAGAGTAGAAACAGAAGACCAAGACAAGACAACATTCACTTGCCCATGGGGAACCTATGCATATAATGTTTTGCCATTTGGTTTATGTAATGCACCTGCAACTTTTCAACGAGCAGTGCTTGTAATTTTTGCTGATCTAATTCATGAATGTGTAGAGGTTTATATGGATGACTTCACAGTTTATGGAAACACATATAATGATTGCCTAAATAACCTTGAGAAAGTTCTAAAACGATGCATTGAAACAAATTTGTCATTAAGCAATGAGAAATGCTATATGATGTTGACAGAAGGAATAGTTCTGGGACACCATATTTCTGCTTCAGGAATTAAAGTGGATCCAACAAAAATCCAAGTCCTAGTAAACTTAATGCCTCCTACAACACAGAAAGAGGTAAGAAGTTTCTTAGGCTATGCAAGCTATTATAGACGATTCATTGAAAACTTCAGTAAAATAGCCCAACCTCTGTTTAAACTATTAGCAAAAGATATTGAATTTCACTGGACAAATGACTGTCAAAATGCATTTCAAAATCTGAAAGAGAAATTATCAGTTGCACCCATTCTCCGTGGGCCAAATTGGTCTTTGCCATTTCATATATCAACTGATGCATCTGATACTGCGATAGGTGCCTCTCTTGGACAGAAAGAGAACTTGTTCAATTATGCAATATACTTTATAAGCAAGAATCTAACACCTGCAGAATTGAACTATACAGTCACAGAGAAAGAAATGTTAGCCGTTATACATGCAGTAAACAAATTCAGACACTATATAACAGGATATCAAGTTTTCATTCATACAGATCATTCAACAATCAAATACTTGATGAATAAACCCATCACCAATGGAAGAATAACAAGATGGTTACTGTTATTGCAAGAATTTAATATCACAATACAAGACCGGCCAGGCAAGGAAAATCAAGTGGCTGACTTTCTGTCCCGCATACATTCACCCAATGATACAAATCCGGTTGCAGATAAATTTCCCGATGAACACCTGTTTGCCATCACAGGAAAAACACCATGGTTTGCAGACATTGCAAAATATTTATCTACTGGAAAGTTTCCAACTCAATTCACTAAAAAGCAAAGACACAAAATTGTTAGAGAAAGCTCTAGGTATAGTTGGGTAAATGGTGATTTATTTTATACTGGTTTAGATTTGATAATTAGAAAATGTGTGCGAGAAGATGAAATATTAGACATTCTAAGAGCATGTCACGATGAACCATGTGGTGGCCATTTTGCAGACAAACGAACAGCATATAAGGTGCTGCAACTGGGCTACTACTGGCCATCCATCTTCAGGGACTCTAAGAAATATGTCAAGCAATGTGACAGTTGCCAGAGAACAGGGAGACCAATCACAACAGATGAGATGCCGCTGAAGCCACAGGTCCTCATAGAACCATTTGAGAAATGGGCACTTGACTTTGTTGGACCCATCAATCCACCATCAAATGGAAAGAAGTACATCTTAGTATGTACAGATTATGTAACCAAGTGGGCAGAGGCTAAAGCAGTAAACAGAGCAACAGAAGATACAATGGTCACCTTTCTTTTTGAAGAAATCTTTGTCAGATATGGAGTACCTAGACAAATTGTAACAGATCAAGGAACACAGTTTACATCAAAGCTGGTACGAGATCTAACAGAGAAATACAATATCAAACACAGGAAATCTACACCATATCATCCTCAAGCAAATGGGCAGGTTGAATCAACAAATAAAGTCCTAGAAAATATCATGACAAAAACAGTACAGCTGAACAGAAAAGATTGGTCTAAAAAATTAAAAGATGCACTGTGGGCCTACAGAATCACATGGAAGAATACAACTGGTTTTAGTCCATACCAGTTAGTATATGGGAAAGAGGCCTTATTGCCTATAGAGTTTCAAATACAAACATACAGACTAGCAGCTGAACTAGGACTAGACCTGACAGAAGCACAACAGCAGCGGATCATGGAACTGAATTAGTTGGATGAGCATCGTCAACAAGCCATAGAACATACTACATTGGTGCAACAACAAAGAATGAAGTGGCACGAAAGATATATCAAAACAAAGAAATTTCGCAAGGGAGACTGGGCATTACTTTTTGACTCCAAATTCAAAGACTTCAAAGCAAAGTTCACAACACACTGGCTAGGCCCATACGAAATTGACGAAATCTTTGACAATGGAGCAGTCAAAATCAGGACAATCGACCAGGACTCCACCTCCTTTATAGTGAATGGACATAGGCTCAAAGTTTATAATAGGCCTATCAGTAAAGAAGCATTTATGAAACAACTGATAGAAGATAAAGAAATGGAAGTCATGGCACACCAGGCTCAACCATCTTCCAGTCTTGTAGTTGAATAAAAAAGCACATAAAAAAAATAAAACATAAAAGAAAAAAAAGAAAAAAAGAAAAAGAAAAAATAAAATAAAATTGTTTGCTAGTGAAAACCAGGCAACTGGCACTCAGCAAACATGAATTCATAGGGGAAAACCGGGGCAACTTGGACTCTATGAATTCCTTATTCTTGTTCTACTGTTCTC
>CM076578.1:1135103329-1135190649 GCA_034641835.2 Pinus albicaulis | reverse complement strand
ACAAAAGTGTAACCCAGCTTCACGTTTCCGCCCTATTGTCATTACAAGTGAGCATCTATGGCTCCAACTCCTACTTGCGCACCAGGCCTACTCGATTCCGAAATGATATAGATAGTTTTAAGGGAAAAAGATTACCCTGAAGCTTTGTTGTTAGGATTCTTCGGAATTTAGACTACTTGGAGCTATGTTATATGTATATATATCTTTTGTAAATAATATATTTTTCATAATGTTAAAAGTTAAGGAGCTTCAAGGTTTTTACACTTATATATATATATATATATATATATATATATATATATATATATATATATATATATATATATATATATATATATATATATATATATATATATATACAGTTGGTTTCTTTGTTGATATTCTTCCATCGACTCTTCTTTCGGCACTTGTAAAAATGTATGGGTTTATTTTATTTGTCTGAGAATTACCGTGGCTACTGTATTGTTTACCGTTTCATCATTGTATAATGATAAAATACAATTCGAAAGAATTCTAAATTCTATATTCAGTATTTGTCTGACTATACCCATATCCAGGTATGGATTTATTAATTTATCAAGCCCTTTGCATTTTCTAAAGTTAGACTTAATTGAGAATTTCTTTCTGTTATCTCATTTCGCTAGATAGAATGAGACCATGCATGCAATATGAGAAAGGATTTCTTACAGGTTGGCAATGGATTTTCTTTGTTGTATGCCATGTGACAATGCTACAGTTCTCACAGAAACTAATATCTATATTTTATTTCATTACTCTTGTACTAGCATACATACTTTATGTCTTTACTTTCCATTCACGTATCATAGGTTCCTTACAAAAAAGTGTTCATATTATTTGTTATTCTTATGACCCGACCATTTTGTCCGTGGAATATCATAGAAACAATGATCGGCCCTCACCGAGTTTTCTTCTGAGAACTCTGTGGTAACAACTCTTTGCATACTTAATTTCCAATAGCATTTAATTTTCCCATAGCTTTGGTTTCTCTCTAACCAGAGAATGGAAACCCCTTTTTTAACAAGAAAATGTAAATATTTTCTTAATAATAGAAATATAAATCTTACTTGACTTGAAAATTTTAAATCTTTCCTTACAGAATTATAAGTCTTTCCTTCAACAAAAAATTATAAATCCTCACAGAAATATAAATCTTTCCTTACAGAAATATAAGTCTTTCCTTCAACAGAAAGTTATAAATCCTCACAGAAATATAAATCTTTCATGACAGAAAAATATAAATCTTTCCTTATAGAAAAATATAAATATACACAGATTTTACTTTACTCATCCTACAGATATTAATTCCTCTGTTTTCCTTTCATCATTTAAATAACAGAGCAGTATTATACTTATCTGTAGTTCGATGTTTGGACTAATATGGTTCCTCCCTACCACGATTGAGGCAATCACGCCGTTACTCTCCCCCGTGATCCAAGCCTGAGCTCAACAGTTGACAGAATCCTCTGGAAGAGACTTCGGGACAATTTGGTCCAGTCACCAATTCCAGCAGTGAGGAAAACTTGAAGTGTTCCACTAGTTAGCACTAGTCTAGGGATCTTCTCCAGAATTTCTTCTTTTTTCCCCAGTTATCCAACGTAACCCCTCTACCTCACTGGGATCACCCTTTTATCCCTAGAGGTGAGGCAACTATTTGAACTGATTCTGTTCAACTAACTCATAATCTTGAATTATTTTAACATCAGTCTTTCACTTTATGGAACCATTTCCATAACCAATTTAATTTTTTTTCATGATATTATTAATTTCAAAAATATAATAAATAAGAAATGTTTCATAGTCTTAATGAAAAACAAAGCTTAACCAATAGTTAAGGACTAAACCAACGGTTACAAGTTAGTTTTAGTCTTTGTTTTCCTTTCTGTTACAGCAATTGCTTTTGGAATTTTTATGTTAGTTGTTTTTGGGAATTTATTGTAACCTGCTATATTTGATGTAAGCCTTTAACCATCTTTCTCTTTTTGTGATGTTTTTATGAAATGGGATACTAAATCTGTGATTTTTTTAGGGAATGGGATATTAAATTCTAACTTTATTAATATAAAATTGTGTCTTTTTTCTTCTAGATTAAACTCCACATAAACCAACAAATTAAAAATAAATTCTTACCTACATATATCCATATAACAAAAACTTAACATCAACCCAATCATAAATATACATAGTTTATCTTCACATATGATATTTATATATATTCCATTTTCAATAAAATTACACAAGCTTCATAAGAAGGCCCATTTAAGTGCAAACTAATTATTATTTTATTTTATTTTAAAAGAGACTAAACATTCATTTTTGTTGAGAATAGGATTATGAATGATGAAAATAAATTAATTATGTTTCTTTTTTATTGAAATAAAATTTAACTATGGAATGGTGATTCCATAAAAAGTAAAAAAGACTGATGATAAAAGTATTCCAAGAACTGAGAAGTGGTTGAATATAAAACAGTTAAAAAAAAACAGTTACCTTCCTCTGGGTATAAAAGCATATCCATGATTCTTGAGCTGGTGGTGACCAGTGAAAACACTCAGTGTTCCTAAATCCTTTAAAAGAAGAGTACTGGACTTGGGGTCGCGAGGTCTCTTCCGGAATTTTTGTCAACCTACTCATCTCAAGTGTGGAGCACGGGGGGAGATGAAGACATAAGCACCTCTTTCATGGTAGGGAGGAAATTATCAGCAGATTTTGAGGCCAGATAAGTATGCAGACTGCTCAGGTAGCCAGAACTAGATATGTTGTTCTGGACATAATTCTTTTAAAATGGGAATTGTTCTTAAATTATGAAGTGAAGAATTTTACACAAAGTAGTATTGTTAATATCAATGATTATTATTCTTTGAAGTAATAGAGAAAGCTACAGTAGATCTGTTATTATTATGCTAACTGAAATGCCAGAGAAATTGTTAGTTTAGGTCCATGGTCGAGACCCTCGACCCAAACTGGTCGTTAGTCTCTTTATTCTATGATATACTCGGACAGGATGAGTGTTTAGAAATAACTCAGAAAATGGATGATTTGGAAACCCTTGAGTAAACAAAGAAAATTACCAAAGAAAAAAAAAGGGTTAAAACCCTGAATCTTGACCAAACTGTTCCATGCGAAATTTGAAAAAAAATTCATACTGTAGTAACTCAGGAAAATATCTGTAGATGTAAATATCTAAATAAGAAAACACTTGATATATATTTTGCACTGCCAGTATTGCAGAAAGACCCTATTACGGGTAAGACAAACAAATGAGTTTTTAAATTAATAGAATAGACTAATGAAAATGCTCAGAAAAGGGAAATCCATTATAACGCTATTTGTGTAGCATTGGAAAACATTGAACATAAATTTCTAACAAGAAGTAAAACTGTATTCAAGAAGAAACTGAAACATATCACTATACAATAGTCTAGAAGTGTATTAACCATTCATCGCAAAATTATATACAATACTTAAACTCTGTCTCACTGAGAGATTTTTACTCTTAGCTTGGTCGAGGGTTCGACCAGAAAGTAGAGGAATAAGTAATAAATAGCAGAGACCAATGCATGTCTAAATAGTCAACAAGCCTAGGCCTTAAAAAAATAAAGTATATACAGCGAAAATCGACTTGCATGACAAACTGTCCTTTGGGGCGAAACCCATAACAAGAAAAAAAGGCTAGCAATGTATATGACGTTGGAGCCTTAAAATCTTATTACATTACGCATTACCTTGGTTATAATATCAACTGCTGATATAACATTATGTCCGAGTCCCACAACATTTCCAACTTGCCCTTCCATTTTTTTTAATTGATCTATCCGCTTCCTTCATCTAATGATGGACGCACACATAAAATGCAATGCTTCTAATCCAATGAATATCGCGTCCAAATAACCTTCGATTGTTAACGTATCCAAGGCACGTGAAATAAGAGGTTTTGTACATCCACGTGTCGCTTGCGGAGGCGTATCGCGTTCATTCAGGGAATTACCACTTACCAAGTCTTACCTACGCGAAAACCATTTGTTGGTTTGCAAAAACCACCTTTTTTACCATAATTTATGATTCTTCCTTCACTGTTCTGCTTTGCTATTGTCCACAGTTCTGCTTCCAACTCTTCAATATGACACCTTCGTATACTTGGTGAAACACTTAAACAATCCATCGATTCATTTCACTATGCCATTACTTTGTGTTTTTCGTCTATTTTCAACTCATGATTTCATGCAAGTCAAGGTTCCATCCAATATTCAAACCCATTCTGGCAATCAGACAACACATGGCTTATTCATCTTTTGAGGTTCTCATCCATCGGTTACAAATACGATAAAACCTCAATGTGACTCAATCCCCAGATCTCACTGCATTGTGTATACACAAAAAAATGTGTAATTTCTCCTTGAAATGATTTAAAATGACCTTTTAAGAATACACAGTCCCATACCAAAAATACGGAATTTCTTCTTCCATTTTTGTCTAATTTTCTCGTAGGCTTACAAAACAAAACCCTGACTATTCAAAAAAAAATCTTCCTGTCTAAACCCTCCCCTTGTAGCCTCTGCCACTTTACTTTCTTTCTCTCCAACAATTTCATCTCTGTTATTTATTCATGGTTCCATACTTCATTTGTTTATGATGTCCTGCTCTGTGACACTGGTCCCACCACGCTACTCCTCCTGAGCTTGTTCTTTATTCTAAGTGCGGTGATCTCTCCTGAGGTTTTTTGGCTGCCTTTGCTCCTTTTCTTCCTTAGCTACTTCTCTGTGGCTCTTTTATGATTTCTTATTGCATTATTGTTTGATCTTCTCCTTTGCCTTATTTCTGGTTCTTCTCTGCTCCTTTTCCTTAGAGATAGTTCAAGTGCTGCTCCTTTGAGCTCCTTTGCCATTAATGACAATATTTCCAACAGATTTATCTAAAAAATTTATGTGCAACACTCAATAATATTTCTTAAAACTATAATATATGGTCCTTCGTTTACGATCATCCCCAATCATTTAATTTCCTTCATATTAACAACCAAGACAGATGGAAATAACCTCCACAGTAGGCTAAAGAATGCTTCTACCAACCAGATCATGTCATTTTCACATCCAGACATTTCTTTGACATAAACCATACCAAGTCCAATATGGAATTCCACTAGCCAACTAGCTCAAGAATATCAATGACCACACAAGGTCTAATATAGGATTCCTCTTGGCAGCGTCCTGCCTATTCCTCTGATAACATCCCATATATGAGGAAGTTTGGGCCTCCTCTAATGGGCTCCAAAATCAACAGAGTTACCTTAGGCTTTTTCCCTCTTCACTATCTTGGCCAACTCTTTTCCCTTACTAAGATCATCTATCTCTAGGGAGAGGAAATCTAGGCGGGAAAACGCCATCAACCCCTATGGCAAGGCAACCACCATCAACCCAAGGACTTTTGGCCTTTCAAAACTTTTCACAACTGTATGGCATGTTAAATTTCTCTTTTACCATTCCTTCCCATAAAAATTAACATAATGAACCATATGCACATTCTACATAAAGAAAATGAAACTTTTATGTACATCATACATGGCTATCAAGATGAGTCCACAATATCTAGATTTGTAGGAAACATAACTAATATACAGGTTGTATAAACTATGATCTTCCAAATAGCACAATCATGCACATAATAACATTATACTTTATCATTTACGATTGCAATTCACATTGCAACGTTTTACTTTCATGTGTTTTCTTGTTGCCATTAACCTACCCATGCTTAATCTCATCAACAACACTAGTCATAAATATGCATTGTTCAAACAAGTATTCACTTTCGCATTAATTTTAGTTTCATGTATACAATTTTTTCATGCATAAAATTATATATAAATATTCATTAATGTGCATTTATCAATAAGATTAGGGTAACAGTCCAACATTTTCAATTCCCATAGTGTAATGTTTTCAACAAACTGAAAAATTAGGTAACTACAGTAATCACTTGTTCACAACTTGCAATAATATTTAATCAAAGCCAATTCATGCATATAATTTTTATTTTTTAGTCATGCAACACTAACTAATCAACCATGACAAGTCTGAATAAAAATCTAGCAATTACAGTCAAGTCTCACTACTCGATCCATTTTGTCTTTTTAACATCTAAAATGGTTCATTAAATTTCCTTTTAAAACACTCTATCATCCTCTTTGAGGACTTCACCATATTTTTCATTAATCCATTAATTTCACACACCATCAATATACACACTCATATTTTTTAAGTAGTGGATGGTAACTTTAGTTATGTTCCTTAAATATATCAGTAATATGTCATATGTTCAAATGTTCATAGTCAATTCTCACTTTCACAAGTGAGTATTCAAGTTGTTCATAAGTGCAACAAAGGTTTTAATGTCTTTTATCCTCAACATGATTCAAATGTTATGAAAACAATGTTGCAGCAAAATTTATTACTTACTATTCTTCATTGCAAATATAAACATGAATCACACATGTCATGTCAAAAGTAGTCTACCGCATATACCAATATGTATATTGTTAGACTTATACCTCAACTGATTCCCACTAGTAGCATACCTCAATTTCTTTTCTTCTTAATAACTCCCAAAGGCGCGAGTGCTACAACCTTTACCTTTGATACCACTTGAAACATACCTCGATAACCTCACATGAAAATGCATGGCGTTAATTTTTTTTTTACACAAATTATCCATGGATAAACATCCAAATCACTATTTCATATTTCTCACTAACCATTAGATATAATGTTCAACAGTACATAGAGAAACTTTAGTAGAGGAATAGTAAGTTGCATAACTATTAACAACCACTATTGTAGTATATTAGCATAAACTATATGATATAACCATGAATCCATTTCATGATTCTTTTAATCAAATTAATTAAACACATACTTAAAATTATGAACATCACACCAGGAAAGGAATCAACATCATCAAACTGACACAACAATCAATCACCTTGTTAAACACCAATATAGCCTAGAAACCCTGTAGGGTGAAAACCAACAAAATTTTAATTTTATTATTAAATGGTCATGAGGGTGTTCACCCCTCACTCAATGGATTATAAGGGATTCCATCCCCAAACCATTGTCATAAAATATTACAGGGAATTTCATTTAAATCTCAAATATCTATCTTAAAGCCATTATAATCATTATGATAGAATTTACCCATTAATATTCAATCTTCATATATTTGTGGCATGGTTTTTCCTACAGTGGGTGATCCTACATTTCACACTCATCTTCATGGACCATTAATTATTTACGTGCCAACATGTTAAGCATAATATATCATTTTCACTTGGTCACCATCATTTCTTGCAATTGTTGTCTTCAGCATACATTGATGTCAAGATTACGTAAAGTATTAATCAACCCATCCATAAATTTATACTAGTGATGCTTCTCCATCTATTCATGTTCATTCATGACATGTAAGCATAATATCACGACATGCTTCCTTTAACATCTCTGCATACACACTAGTTATAAGCATGTACCATCAAAGGATGTCTATAAATATATATCACATTAACTAATATTCCTCTCACATAAGCATACATTATTGCAGGAAAAATCATTCCAACTGTTCAGACATTTCTTTAAAATGAACTAATACATCACTTATGATCTTTGTGCATGAAAATTGCATAAACTTTATCAAAATAACTAACCCTCTAGTTATTACTTTTTATGCATGAAAATACGTAAATAAATCTAAAAAACCGGATGTTGTTCCTATGCATGCAAATGCATATGCTTTCCAAAAGGATCTTCCAAAAAGAATGATTAACGCAATAGATCATGAAAACACATGTTTCTCTGTTTCAAGGAAATCTAGCATAATAAGGCATGCAAATACATGTTTTTGTTTCAAGGAAATTTAGAATAATAACAAATGCAAAAACATGTTTCTGTTTCAAGGAAATATAGCATAATAAGACATGCAAAAACATGTTTTATTTTCCATAAAAATACCGCAATAAAACATACAAATACATGTCTTCTTTTCCAAGGATTATACCAACATTACCCATATGCATTCAAAGGAAACCAACACATTACTATGGTTTTTTGTGCATGTAATTTATCTTCTTTCCCAAAGAATCATTTTTCAATGTTGGCTAACACAACATTCTATCATTTCCCACATACAAATGCATATTATTTCCAATGAAAGCTAATACAAATCTTGCATGCATATACATGACCTTATTCCAAAAGAAACTAGCATAATAGTTATGATAGCATAAAGTAATCACACATTTGTTTTCTAAAGAAATATTGCTCAATAGTTCTATCTATGCAAAAGGACATACCTCTATAATAATCATTTTTAAATGTATCCAACACATCACTACTTTAAGAGGATACAACTACTTCCCTTTTCAAAACAAGAAAAGAGATGTAATTAACTATCATTTGTATGCTTTGCATATGTGTTCTTAACACAACCCAAAATAGCTTCTCTATCTTTTATGTACAAAGTTCTTCTTTTATGCATAAGAACTAGGAAAGTCCTTTTTTTCAAATAATAAAAATGTTAATCTTTTATGCATTAACCATGCAATTAAGCAAAACTATCCAATATACAACAGAAATAATTTTACCCTCTAAAACATGTAACTTTTGCAAACTCTTAAGTAATTAACATAATTGACTTATCTTTCACAAAAAAGAAAAACATATCCTTTCCAAAAAAAATTCCCATGACTTATATTGTCTCTATGCATTTGATTGATGCATAAATTATTATCTTTTCTCATAACTAAATATATATTTTTTATTGTGTTCTTTTTTAAAAACCATCACAAAAAAATATCCATTCTATTTAATCAAAAAGTCACAATTTCTTATCTTTTGTTCAAGAAAAACCTATCTCTCATAAACACATAAAGAAAGTAAACACATAAAGAAAGAAAATCCCACTTTCCAAGAAATGTACTTATGGTTGACACTAGAATCCAAAAGAAATTCAAGAAAGTAAACTTATTTTACCTACATCCTTGTGCCCAATAACTCATGCAAGTTTTTCCAAAACATTAATTAGTCTTTAACCTCATGAATTCTATTTTACCATCATTAAATAATATTTGCTTTATAAAAAATTAACTAGTTAACTAATTCTTCCAACTATATTGTCATGAATTACTTACAAAAATGAAATACTTTCAATCTTTACATACCATGCATTTTTTTTTCAAAGGGTGATATAAGAACATAAACCATTTTTCCATAATTTGTTAACTAGTTCTAACGACTATATAATGATAAAGTATTTGCAAGTATGAAATACTTTCAATCTTTACATCCCAAGCATTTTCGAAGCAGGTGGCATAAGAAGCTAAACCGTTTTTCCAAAAATACTCGGTTCTCTCATTGCATGGGCAACGAAGCATAAGAAGCTTAGCCATCATGGCATGGGCAACGACCTGTGCGTGCTGAGTATGGAATCAATAGAACGATGCACCCTCTCTTCGATCCCAAATATTTCCTAGCCATCATGGCACGGGGCTTGACAACCACACGCTGAGTATGGAATGAATGGAACAAGTGCATCGTTCCTTCTTTTCGATCCCAAATATTTCCTTCAGCCTCCCTACTATGTATTATGAAAACAAAAAAACCAGTTCAACAACCCCAAAGAGCTGTGTTGTTCGAACATTTAAAATCTCGAATGAAAGATTGACAAATTCCACAGACGTCACTTCTCTAAAAATTTAATGTGCAACGCTCATTTCCTTCGTATTAACAACCAAAACCGATAGCAAGAACCTCCTTGAATTAGTTACACAAAGCACAATTGCACGAAAACCTTACGAATTCTTGGAATCAACTGACCTACACTAAGTTAATAAATCATATAATTCGGGTTAATAAATCATATACTCCACGTATGACGGCTGGGGTATTACATTGACTTTACGCCCAAAAAAACACAAATTTAACATATAGAAATTGAATATAACATATATAAAGTGAAATGGTATTTTAAAATATAAAATTTAAATTACTTTGAAGGAGTTGTGTAAATCATTCCGTCTTTATTAAGAGATTGATAAGTGAATAAAGAAAATATTAATAGAAAAATAACATAAGTAATAAATATGATATTTTGATGATGATGATGGTGGTGGTGGTTAACGTCATTCACTAAGATCGATTTTTGGTTTATTGGACCTAAAGAAAAGAGTTATTTAATTTGATTTAAGATTTTATTCCTATGATCAAAAAGCTTGGGGAGAAACCTCCCGAGTTCAGTATAATTTTGACATCTTAAAAGACCAGGGAGGTCAGTGTTGCAACAAAGATTATGAAATTGAGCTCTACTGTGGTTGTACATAGGGCACTCTAAGAGGAAGTGATTTTCATCCTCGATGTTCATATTCTCATAGAAATGACAGATCCTTTCCATCCATGGTGTTTTAGGAACTGTCCAACGATCTGTTTCACTATGGAGCTCATGAGAGTTCGTTCTAATCTTGGCTATATTAATTTTCTTCTTTGAGCTAGTTAAAACAGAGAGATACTTTTGATCTTCTAGGGTGGAGTTGATGACCTCCTTATCATATCTTAATTTTCTTTTAGCTGTCAGATCTTTCTCAGACCATATTTTTTCTTTGAACTTAGAAGTAACAATTTTTGTAATGTTATTAATGTTTTGCAATGAAACATTCTCGTCGATCTCCCAATGGTTTAACCATGCGCTGGTGTCTTTATACCAACCTCGTTTAAGCCTTAGGTGGTTTTGGCTGGAATTTAAAGCTAGCTTAGGAAGTCTATGGTCTCCTATGCTATTGAGCTTTTGCTTGTACAACAGAAGCCTAGTCATAGATAGGCTCTCGATAGGGGAAAGACCCACTTCTATAAGGAGAATAGGAAAGGGTGTATTGATTTTAATTTTAAGGTTATACGTTATAAAACGCTTCTGGATTTGTTCAATCTTTCTCGAGGATTCTCTAGAGATGCTGCAACCCCAAACCTCACATCCATATAAGATAACAGGAGTGACTAAAGTTTCAAATAGGAACTTCTTTTTATCCCACATTACGAGGTTTGTTGGTTTACAATTATTTTCAAGACTAAAATAAGCTTTCCACCCCCCATTAATCATTTTCTGAATGCTATAGTTCCATTTGAGCTTGTGATGAATATCAATTCCTAGGTACTTGTAAGAAGACACTTCCTCCAAGTTATTATTGTCATACATAAAATTAGCGTAAGTGTCCTTCTTGGATTTGATAATCATAACTTTTGTTTTGTTAGTGTTAACAGACATACCCATGGTAGAGAAAAAATCCTTAAGAAGTCTAAGTTGCTTATCAAGATCAGATGGGCACCTTGCGAGAAGAACAATATAGTCAGCATAGAGAAGAAGGATGATGACTATCCCAGCTAAGATGGTGCCAGCACATCCTTCTTCCTCTAAACAACCTTATAGCTTGTCGATGTAAATGCCAAATAGGGTAAGGGAGAGGGGGAAACCTTGTTTAACTCCGATATTATACTTAATATCTTTCGAGCACCTCTCATTGCTCTTTAACTTGGCAATTAAATTCTCATATAACCTTATAGCGGCCGCTCTTAGCTCGAAAGGAACATTTAGCATTTCTAATCTATTCCATAGGTTGTTTTTAGGAACCGTATCAAAAGCCTTTCTAAAGTCCACAAAACAACAGAAGAGATTGGATTTATCATTGCAGCATTCCTCCACAATGATCCTAAGATTAACAAGGTGGTCTGTTGTTGAGCACTTCCTTCTAAAACCCGGTTGGCCTTTAGCTCGCTTACCTTCACTTTCAAGCCAAATGCTCAACTTATTTTCCAAAATAATACCATATAACTTGGGTAAGAGAGTGCTAATCATCATTGTCTGATAATTAGAGGGATTATTTGTATCCCCACTTTTAAAAATAGGGATAATGAGGCTTTCAGTCCAAGGTTTAGGGAACCCTTGCTTGACTTCTTGGTTGAAAAGCTTGTGCATGTGGGGGATGAGGACAAGACCTCCAATTTTCAAGATTTCCACCTGGTAACCTTCAATGTCTTTAGCTTTCCCATTTTCCAGGCGTTTAACCCCAAAATCAATGTCTTCTAATGAGAAAAATTATTTCATTGTGAGCAAGGTTTCAAAGCTATCCCTGGCATTTGGAAATTCATAAAGATTTTTAAGGTAGGAATTCTAGTCGTGTAAAACAATTTTATTATTATCTTTAGTTTTCCTGGTTAGAATCTACCTCCAGAATTTCTTAGGAGCCACCTTAGAGAGGTGTAAGAGATTCTCTTGTATTTTACGAATATATTGCCTTTTTTTCCTTTTAGTTAGGGATTTGTAGATTTTTATCTTTTCAATTTTGAGAGATTCATCAACAACTTCCTTAATTTCTCTCCTCGCACTTTTACAATCTTTGTAATACTGTGTGTTGGTTTTGTTATTTCTTTTATTACTTGATACTTCAATTGAGAACTTGTTAATAGAATATGAGAGGGTTGTAGTAAAATTATGATAGAGGTCATATATGTTATCTATACTAGATAAAGGAAGCAAATTAGTTTTTAATTCATTTAGAAAGAGATCGTTTTTATTTCTATCAAAGGTTAAGTTATTTTGACTATAAGGATTATCTTCAATGGGATCTATATGCATGACAAAATTAAGAGTTAAGAGTAAAGGCCTATGATCAGATTCAGGCTCGTGGTCGTCTAAGATGTCAAAATTTATTATTTCATTCTATAAAGAGAGATTGGAAATAACATAGTCTACCATGTTGCTGCCAAGCCCATGGATGTAGGTCATCTGGCTAGAATTGGGCCACTTCTTTAGACCGTTGCAATTTATGAGATCCTGAGCACTAAAAAGCTTAACTAGCTCCAACCCAAACAAATTATCCCCGTGGTCTTCAAAGCTCCTTTTGTACCGACTAGCCAGAGTAAGGTCCTCGTCTAACCAAAGAGGATTGGGGTTGGAATGATTTATTAGAAGAATAGCTTGGTTGCTTGAAGTTCGAGCATTAAATTCACCCATTAAAAGGATATTACCTTCATTCCTTAGGCTAGATGATGGCATGCCTACTTGCTACATCCACATTTTCAACCTTCTATGCATATAAATGCCATTCAAATTCATGTCCCAATTTTACCTCAAGGCCTGGGAAAATTCACAATGATTTATTGGCTGGACTGGCAATTTAAATGTGCAAACTATATTTTCGTTTAATCTCCAAATTGAAAAACCTTAAGGTAAAAACTATTGCCTTGGCCCATCTCATGTACATTCGAATTAATATTCAAATAATTCAATGACACAATGAAATAAACCTTCACTCTCTATGATGATGGAATCATACATATTTACTCAACACTACGTTTCGTGTGAGAAGCCTTGCTATTCTCTTTATGTTTAAAACCATATTCCTTTACCTTTCAACATTCCACTCTCAATTAACGCGGTTACATTTAGTATGGTTACTACATAGCCATTATCATATATGTGACTTGCTTCACTAAACATTTCATCGCACATTAACCCTTCAAAACTTACCCAACTTAACCTTGGGTTAACCAAGGCATCCACGGATGAACTTTTGGTCATAGCATATCACATAAACTTCAAACTCTGTTTAAAATGTTAACCACCAACATATATTAAAGTGTGGGCCCCAACAACTTAACTCTTACCTCTCCATCTCACGGCTAGAGGCTTATCGCATTTCACCTTACCAAATCAACGATCATCGCGCGACAAACTTGTGCGCTCATTAAGGTACCTCTTCAATTGTTAATGCCTTCGCAGCTTGGCAATGCAAACACCTTTGGATCTATTGCCAACCCGATCGAACGGAAATCACAAAATTTTTATCACAAAACTTTAATGCTCACAAAAAATGTGAAATAGGTAGTAATTAAAAACCACTTAGGCCACACGTCCTCTAGCGAACGATATCACATTTTCTTTAGTCATTCTGCTTACCACTTTTTAAAATTGCGAATACCACCGGTTTTGATTCTAGAAGCACTTTTACTGTTCCATGCCGGTTCCACTCATCTTCATGGTTCCGCTCCTTCATTTTATTACGCAACTCAGCCTTATCCTTCACAACAACGTTTTCGCTCCAGTTTCCCTTACATGCTTGGTTCTATATACTTGGTAGACCATTCGAACCTTGCCACTTCCTAGGTTATTGCATATCTTGGCTACTACACCATTGCTTCCATCGGCTTAAAAATATACAAACAAGTTTTAGAACGAATCCCTCCATCATTCAATTCCTGATTTCTTGTGTTGAACCCTTTACACAAAGAGTTACGCGCATTTAATAAGGAATGTAGACTCAATTGGTCTGAATTAACGCAATGCGTATATCATATAACCCCATATCGAATTCTACATTAGGAATTCATTTTCCCTAATGTGGTCATCGATCCTTGCAGTGATCGATGACTGCAAGCTTCTGCAACTTCCTCAAAGGTATATGAACCCTTATTGCATTCAACTTAAAACCCCATGATTGGTATTAACAGTGCCCATTAATCAACATCGATTTTCCAATTACATATAGGGCATCATTAAACCCCAACTTTCAGAGTTCTATTCACACAGTTAATCACAGAGAATCAGGACACTCTCACACAAAAATTAAGTCAATTAACTCATGGAATACTGAAACAGATTCATTCATTTATACAATGAAATCACTTACAAAACTCATTGTTTGGCCAGATATTCAATTCGATGGCCCTCTATCTCCTACTCTGTCTCTCTAGCTCTCCAGCTCTCCTAGTCTATGCATGTCTCTCAATTAATGCCTTTGAGGCTTACATTTATACAAGAAAATAATGAATCGATTCAGCTTCTTTGACAGCTCAACAAAACTCTTGAATTTCCTCAAAGCCTATGTTTAGCCTAAATCCTTAAACAAACTGAAACTGAATCTTCACATTCCTAACAATCAGCTTCTCCCATGTTCTCCAATCATTTGGATACATTTACAATTTTCTCTCTATGTTTAATTTAAAATCACTCAAATATTAATAATTACATAAGAAAGAAAAAACATAAGACCCCCCTATGTCTATTTACATAAAAAGTATTTTATTGTGCATAATGCCCCTGCATCAGACTCCCAAGGTTAAAATTAATCATGATCTCCTGATAATGTGCTTTCATCCTTGTCTTCCTGGATCCCACACTTTGTTATGCAATTGATCATCTGTTGCAATACTCTTCTTCTGCACTTCTCTAGGCTTCCCTATCTTATGTTGCATCTCTCCGCTTGCTAAGCTTTCACAGTCTGTGATTGTCCTTCTCTTGATGCTACTATTTCTCTTCTTTCTTGCTACTGCCTTCTTCTCAGACACTCTCACCATCAGTCTTCTTATCAATTCAATCTCCTAATCAAATTTATCTTCTGAATGCTGGGTATTGCTCCATCTTTATTACTGAATTCTTACCTCTGCCTCTGCTTGATGAGTTCTTATTTGTTGAACTCTTATTGCCACCTTTGTTGTAGCTTTAGCCCCAACTTTAACTTGCTCAGTCCTTACTCGTTCAGTTCTTACTTCTTCCCTAGATTTAACTCTATCTCTAACTCCTATGCTAGCTGTAGTTGTAACTTTAACTTGCTAAATTCCTACGGTTTCCCTAGCTCCCACTTTAACTGCCACCCAATAATCCATACCCTCTTGTTTTCTACAACAGTAAAACTCTTCCTGATTGTCACCCATGACAATTTCTTCATCCTATGACTTCAGCAATTCTCTGGACTGGTATTTAAATTGCCAGTCACTATCATCACCTCTTTTCTTCTCCTGGACTAAACATCCCTTAGTCCTTCCATCAGTACCTGCAATCATAAAAAAAAACATCAAAGTTATAAAATCTTTGTGTCTCTTCTTCCTCTGGCAACACTTCAAATTGTTGCTTTAACATTTCATTCTCCTCTCTGAATGTTTTCAGCAAACAATTCAGCCACTCATTTTGTACTTGTCTCACATCATCAGTATGCTGCAATTTGAATTCAACATCTTCTTCTTATTCCTTGACAATCTTTAGTAATTGTCCATCATCTTCTTGATTGATTCTGGAAATCAAATCAAGTTCTTCAAGTACTATGTCCTCATCTTCTGCCAGAATATAATTCTGATTTTCCACAGCTGTAGCAGTCCCAAAATTCTAGCCCACAAGTTTTTCTTGCCCCCTCAGACAAGCCAATTCTTCCTTGTCACCAATAGTAACAAGTTTCTTGATATGAGGCATGATAGCCTCACCTTCATTCAGCAGCCCATATTCATTCAATACAACTCCAAGTGATGGGTTGTCTTCTACAGTCCTTTTCAACACAGCCAACTTGTCAATTTTAAAACTCCAAGACCCAATGGTCTCAATTGATGATCCAATCACCAATTCTTCTTTTTGAAATTCTAAGTCTTTTTCGAGACTCGGGAAATCTTCCATGTCTTCATTCCTTTGTATCTTCACATTCTGCAATCCCCAATTCTGAAATTGAGGTTCTCCTTCCTGTATTGAATCCTAGTTGTTCAGCATAATCTCCAACAATCCAGTTTCCTCATTCCATGGATTAAAATCTTCCACAGAATTCTCCTCCTCTTTTATTTGACTGCTCAATGGTGTCAAATTTTCTTCAGCATCAATAGAATCTGCATTCACAAAACAATTGTTAAAACAAAAATCATAAGGCCTCAGTGCCTTTCTCTCCTCTGTTAGCATTTTGGTATGTTGTCCTATAATTCTCTCCTTCTCTATCAGCACATCAATATGCTGATTCCAATCCTTCAAACAATTCTCGAGACTATCAGTTAGTCTCTCCTCTGCATCACCCTCTTCAAGGATGTCTCTTTGCTCTAGTTCATAAAAATGAGCCTTCTCATCCTTAGTCATCTCTACCTTTACAATTTGAACACCTTTTCTCTGTGTTTTTGTCCTCTACTCTAGAACACTTAACCCATGCCACAAATCTATCATCTCATCTGAGAAAACATTCATACTATCTTCACTATCTTCCTTTCTATCACAAGTCAAGTTTTATGTTGTCACTATCTCTTCATCTTTCATCATAATAGAATTTTGATCTCCCATATCTGCAATAAATTCAGTTACCTATCCATCACTTTTCATTTGGCCATTCAATAAAATCAATCTCTCATTATCACCATTAATAACAAACTTATCATCTTCAGACATAACTGTCATGTTCCCATTGAAACAATTTCTTTCATTAAACAAGGAATTTATGAATTCCTTCTGCTGCAGTAATTCAGTTTGATCTTCATCTGAAAGATAATCATCATATGTGACTTGGCAAATTTCGGCTTCATTTATCACAGTTTCCTCATATGAACTATCTTCTTCAATACCTGCATTCACACACAACTTGTTAGTTGTAAAACCATAAGACCCCATGGTCTCATTTGATGACCTAGCCATCAAATCCTCCTATTGTCCCAAGTCCTCTATACATTCCAAAATTTCTTCAATGGTCTTCTCTTCAGTTTCTTCGAGCTGTCCAATTGATCTCTCAAATTCCAACTTCTGGCCATCATCACAATTTGGACATCCTCTGCTTCCAATGTATTGGAAAAAAAAACCTTTCCCCAACTGTGCATGGACATTTACAACATATCTGGCTGTTCCATTTTCTTCTTTAGTGACAACATCAACAGTTTTTCCTTTCCCACATGTTCTTCCTGCAAACATACAAAATTTTTCAGATGTAAGGCCATTTGACCTCTTGATCTCACTTGAAGTTTCAGTCTTCAAGTCCTTCTCCAAATACTCAATCATCCTGAGTAATCTCTCTTTCAACTGAGCATTTATCAATTTCTCTCTCTTCATCTGTAGCCTCTGCCACTTTACTTTCTTCTTCATGAGCCAACCAACTCTCTGGCTTTCCTTTATCATCAGTTCCAATTTGTTGAACTGCTCCCAGATCTCAGCTAATTCTTTCTCATATTCTTCATCAGTGAATTTCTTCCTCATGCTTTGGCATCTTTCTTAACTCTTATGTTGTGGCCTCTCTCAGAACCTCTGCAATCTCTGCTATGGCTATCAGTAGCCATTTCTCCTTCATGAGTTCCTCACTCATCAGTTGCACCAAGCCTTTGCAACAGCAAGCTCTCTTGCTGCAACTTACCTCACCAATCCTTTCCTCCGGATTTGGGCTTTTGGCAAGTATTCGTCCCCTTCTGCTAGAACCTTCTGAGCACTCTCTTCTGCTCTCTCTAGGCTTCACTCTGCAACTTTTCAAGAACACATATGTTCTTCCTTCATCCAACCTATGTTGGGAATTCTCCAGGTCCTGCCACACTTTCTTCTTCACCTTAGAATCCTCTGTTGGACTCTTTCATCACTGCTCTCAAAGTTGTGATATGTTTTTGCTGAGATTTCTCCAATTGCCTACAATCTGAGTTCTGCAAACATTACTTCAAACTAGAGTTTAAATAATTCTCATCAACTCACCTTCAAGATTCTGTATAATCTTGCTTCCTCTTACCTGCACTGCGCCTCTATATGATGCAATCTTCAAAACACTTTGTCTTCAACTTCAGATTCTGCAAATCTGAATACCTTCACTGCACACCTAATCAAATCTGTAATTTTTGTTAAACATAATTAAAACTTCAAATTTTCCTTCACTGCTTCCGTACACATGCATTTCAAAAATTAAATTTCAAAGAGCTATTCCAGCTCTGATACCATATGATGGCATGCCTACTTTCTACATCCACATTTTCAACCTTCTATGCATATAAATTCCATTCAAATTCATGTCCCAATTTTACCTCAAGGCCTGGGAAAATTCACAATGATTTATTTGTTGGACCGGAAATTTAAATGTGAAAACTATATTTTCTCTTAATCTCCAAATTGACAAACCTTAAGGTCAAAACTATTACCTTGGCCCATCTCATGTACATTCAAATTAATATTCAAATAATTCAATGACACAACGAAATAAATCTTCGCTCTCTATGATGATGGGACCATACATATTTACTCAACACTATGTTTCGTGTGTGAAGCCTTGCTATTCGCTTTATGTTTAAAACCATATTCCTTTGCCTTTCAACATTCTACTCTCAATTAATGTGGTTACATTTAGTATGGTTACTACAAAGCCATTATCATATATGTGACTTGCTTCACAAAACATTTCATCGCACATTAACCCTCCAAAACTTACCCAACTTAACCTTGGGTTAACCAAGGCATCCACGCATGAAATTTTGGTCATAGCATATCATATAAACTTCAGACTCTGTTTAAAATGTTAACCACCAACATATATTAAAGTGTGGGCCCCAGCAACTTAACTCTTACCTCTCCATCTGATGACTAGAGGCTTATCGCATTTCACCTTACCAAATCAATGATCATCGCGTGAAAAACTTGTGCACTCCTTAACGTCCCTCTTCAATCGTTAATGCCTTCGCAGCTTGGTGATGCGAACACCCTTGGATCTATTGCTAACTTGATCGAACGGAAATCGCAAAATTTTTATCACAGAACTTTAATGCTCACAAAAAATGTGAAATAGGTGGTAATTAAAAACCACTTAGGCCACGCATCCTCCAGCGAACGATATCGCATTTTATTTTGACATTCTACTTACCACTTTTTTAAATTGCGAATACCACCGGTTTTGATTCTTGAACCACTTTTACTGTTCCATGCCGATTCCACTCATCTTCATAGTTCCGCTCCTTCGATTTATTACGCAGCTCAGCCTTATCCTTCACAACAGCGTTTTCGCTCCAGTTTCCCTTACTTGCTCAGTTCTATATACTTGGTAGACCAATCGAACCTTGCCACTTCCCAAGTTATTGCATATCTTGGCTACTACACCATTGCTTCCATCAGCTTAAAAATATACAAACAGGTTTTAGAACGAATCCCTCCATCATTCAATTCCCGATTTCTTGTGTTGAACCCTTTACACAAAGAGTTACACGCATTTAATAAGGAATGTAGATTCAATTGGTTCGAATTACGCAATGCGTATATCATATAACCCCATATCGAATTCTAGATTAGGAATTCGTTTTCCCTATTGTGGTCATCAATCCTTGCAGTGATCGGTGACTGCAAGCTTCTGCAACTTCCTCAAAGGTATATGAACCCTTATTGCATTCAACTTAAAACCCCATGATTGGTATTAACAGTGCCCATTAATCAACATCGATTTTCCAATTACATACAAGGCATCATTAAACCCTAACTTTCAGAGTTCTATTCACACAATTAATCACAGAGAATCAAGACACTCTCACACAGAAATTAAGTCAATTAACTCATGGAATAATGAAACAGATTCATTCATTTATACAATGAAATCACTTACAAAACTCATTGTTTGGCCAGATATTTGATTCGATGGCCTTATCTCCTACTTTGTCTCTCCAGATCTCCAGCTCTCCTGGTCTATGCAGGTCTCTCCATTAATGCCTTTGAGGCTTACGTTTATACAAGAAAATAATGAATCGATTCAGCTTCTTTGAAAACTGAACAAAACTCTTGAATTTCCTCAAATCCTAAGTTTAGCCTAAATCCCTAAACAAACTAAAATTGACTCTTCACATTCCTAACAATTGGCTTCTCCCATGTTCTCCAATCATTTGGATACATTTACAATTTTCTCTCTATATTTAATTTAAAATCACTAAAATATTAATAATTACATAAGAAAGCAAAAACATGAGACCCCCCTATGTCTATTTACATACAAAGTATTTTATTGTGCCTAATGCCCCTGAATAACTAGAAATACCATTCTCTAAACCATTGTAAGGACTATTTTTATCTAGATTCTTTTTCTTATAGAAGTTAGATTAATGGGGGGGAAATAACAGATTGGTATTTAGGTCTTTTTATCATTAATGTTAGTAATATCAATCCAACTATATTGGTTGTAAGGGTCGTTTTTATAAATCCTAGCATGGGGGGAGATGTTCTTCTTAATGTAGCAAGTTATGCCCCCAATGCATCTACGAGAGGATCGCTTGTTCCAGGTAGACCATAGTGCAAAGCCATCTATGTTAGGGACCTTAGATTCTTCGTGCTCCCAAGTTTCAAAAAGAAATATAATATCAACATCATTTGAGATGCAACTTAGCTTGGGGCCTTTGTTCCATTGAAAGCCCCGACAGTTCCAAGAAAGAATTCGGAGCATGTTGAATTTCTATTTATTACTATCCTTTTGGTTTCTATCTCGAATAACGACTTTTATATTTCTGATTATTGCCCATTTTCCTTCATTCCTAGCTTCTTTTACCTTTTGAACCTCCTTTATTAATTCTTCTTGATCTTCTGGAATAAGATCTTCATTGATTAATATTCCCATCCCTTTTAGACTTGATGTTTTACTAAGTATGTCATATTTATGGTCAGTAGAGATCAACTTTATTCAGATCATCCTTCCTTTATTCTTAGTTAATTTTCTTAACCTTGTTGCTTCTGTGAAACATGAGGTTTCAATTTGTAATCTATTATGTAATTATGTCTAGGCTATGGCTAAATTATCTTAGTCTACCTCCTCTTTCAAACTGAAGATTATAAGGTTCAAGGCCCTTTTGTTACATTCATGGTCTAATTCTATCATTTTTTTCATTTCATCTTTAATTGGTTTGATATCTAATTTACTTGCTCCACTATTTAGGGTAAGACTGTTGTTAACTTTTTCTTCTAGTTCTTTAATCATGTCCTTCATTTTAAGACTCTCTATATTATCAGCATCTCCTTGGTGGGATGTTTGGTTCATATCTTGGTTTTTTTTCTATGACCTGCAACCTAGTCTCCATTGCCTCCATTTTATTCTCCAATAGTTCTATTTTATTTTCTATTTGTTTTTGGATCTTGTCTTCAAAATATGTGAATTTGTTTTCCAGCATGGCTTCTAACTAGGTTTGTAGCTTGACTTCTCTTTCTTCTCTACATTTCTCTAAAGACTCTAATACTCATAAAGGCTCTATAGAGTAACTGTGCTAGGTCTAGCTTTGGTAATATTTGGTAGTTGTGGTGAATTATTCATACTTGAGAATATATGAGAAGATATGTATTAGAAAAAGATAAAGAATGTGTGCACAACAGACCTCAAGTGCCCAAGTCTGAAAATTTATCGAGAAAAAAATCACCGCAGACCCAAGTATTCATCGGGAAATTTCACCGCAAAATTTCACCACAGACCCAAGTATTAATCGGGAAAATTCACCGCAGACCCAAATATTAATCGAGGGAATTTTCACGGCAGACCTAATCAAGAAAATTTTCATCCCAAAATTTTCACTACATACCCAAATATTAATTGAGAAAATTTTCACAGCAAAATAAAATTTATATGGTTAAATAAAAAATTTAAATAATATTTATATGTGGAAAAATAATATCTTGTTTTAAGAGAGAAATACATTTAAAAATATATTAACAAGAAAAAAGACATTTTAATGTAAATATTATGGATTATAAAATAAATAGTTTAATATTTCTAATCAATAAAATGGTTTAATATTAATTAAATATATATCATACAAAATAATTAAAAATAATATTGTAAAAACATTGGACATACTTTAACTTATTTACATTGGATTGTATAAGTTCATTAAAGATTTATTGGAATCCAAGTTTTGGCTATGTAATTATACAATTTCAAGCTCCCAAAACGATTTTAAGATGTCTTGTTCTTTTCAGGCTCAATGTGAAGGTGATAAATCAATGTAAAAAGGTGAAATTTCTTGTTATCCACATCTTTTTATCAAATTTTGCACTTTAAAGAAATTTGTAACCAACTAAATTAATATTAAAAATACATATATATAAATAATATGTTAAATTCTATTTTAAATATTACTAATTATTAATTTTAAAATATCTTAAAATCTCCAAAACTAAAATTTTATTAATTTGTATTAATTATTATATTAATATATTTAACAAAATAATAAAATTTCAATATCAATAAATATTCATTGACAAGATAATAAACAAAAATAAGTTTTAAAGTACTAAAAATATTACTCAAATACAACAAAAATCAATAATATGTTTAGTCAATACCAACCTAAAAAAATTATTATTATGTTTATTAAAAAAAAAAAATTGTACTAGAAATTCGATCCCAATTTCCATTTCTTGCAACCCATAGAAACCTAGGTTATATTGAAGAAATTTTACGAATAAGCTGCTTTGAATGTGTTCATTTTTGAACGGATTTCGGATATGGAGTTGGTATTTTATTGATTTGGATTTAGTTTTAGTTTTTGATTTCCTTTTTGTTATAGCAGTTGTGTTTGGGAATTTTTTGGAACCCGATATTTCTGATGTAATCCTTTAATTGTCTTTTTGCTTTCTGTGATGTTTTTATGAAATGGAATGCTAAATCTATGATGTCTTTACAGGATGGGATACTAAATTCTAACTTTATTAATATAAATTAGTGTCTAGAGTGCAAGTTTCTGTGATCCATAACATTTTAAATATAAATCTTCCGGGAAATCACATAATATATTTTGGAACCGACGCGTTTCGAACTACCAACTGTAGTTCATGATCAGAATCAACTGTACGAACTACCCACTGTAGTTCATCATCAGGATCAACTACAATTGATCCTGATGATGAACTACAGTTGGTAGGTCGAAACGCGTGAGTTCCAAAATATATTATGTGATTTCCCGGAATATTTTTATTTAAAATAAATTAGTGTCTTTTTTCTTCTGGATTAAACTCTTTATAAACTAACAAATTAAAAATAAATTCTTATCTACATATATCCATATAACAAAAATTTAACATTGACCCAATCATAAATATACATAGTTTATCTTCACATATGATATTTATATATATATCGTTTTCAATAAAATTACACAAGCTTCATAAGAAGGCTTGCTTAAATGTAAACTAATTATTATTTTATTTTATTTTAAAGAGACTAAACATTCATTTTTGTGGAGAACAGGGTTATGAATGATGAACATAAATTAATTATATTTCTTTTTTTTTTAAATAAAATTTAACTGTGGAATGGTGATTCCATAAAAATTAAAAAACACTGATGATAAAAGTATTCCAAAAACTGAGAAGTGGTTGAACAGAGAACAGTTAAAAAAAAAAATAGTTACCTTCCTCTAGGTATAAAAGCACATCTGTGATTCCTGAGCTGGTGGTGACCAGTCCTGTAAAAGAAGAGTACTGGACTTGGGGTCGCGAGGTCTCTTTCGGAATTTCTGTCAACCTACTCATCTCAGGTGTGGAGCACGGGGGGAGATGAAGATGTAATTGCCTCTTTCATAGTAGGGAGGACATCATCAACAGATTTTGAGGCCAGATAAATATACAGACTACACAAGTAGTCAGAACTAGATATGTTGTTTTAGACATAATTATTTTAAAATGAGAATTGTTCTTAAATTATGAAGTGAAGAATTTTACATAGATTTAGATATGTTGTTTTGGACATAATTATTTTAAAATGGGAATTATTCATAAATTATGAAGTGCAGAATTTTACCCAGAGAAGTATTGTTAATATCAATGATTATTATTTCTTTGAAGTAATAGAGAAAGTTACAGAGAAAGTTACAGTAGATCTGTTATTATTATGCTAACTGAAATGCCAGAGAAATTGTTAGTTTAAGTCCATGGTTGAGACCCTCGACCCAAACTGGTCGTTAGTCTCTTTATTCTATGATATACTCAGACAGGATGAGTGTTTAGAAATAACTCAGAAAATAGATGGTTTGGACACCCTTGAGTAAACAAATAAAATTTCTAAAGAAATAAAAGGGTTAAAACACTGAATCTTGACCAAAGTGTTCCATGCAAAATTTGAAAAAAATCTCATACTGTAGTAACTCGGGAAAATATCTGTAGATGTAAATATCTAAATAAGCAAACACCTGATATATATATTTTGCACTACCAGTATTGCAGAAAGACCCTATTGCGGGTAAGACAAACAAATAAGTTTTTAAATTAATAGAACAGACTAATGAAAATGCTCAGAAAAGGGAAAATCCATTATAACGCTATTGCGTAGCATTGGAAAAAATTGAACAGAAATTTCTAAAAACAAGTAAAATTGTATTCAAGAAGAAACTGAAACATATCACTATACAATAGTCCAGAAGTGTATTAACCATTCATCGCAAAATTATATACAATACTTAAACTCTGTCTCACTGAGAGATTTTTACTCTTATCTAGGTCGAGGGTTCGACCAGCGAGTAGAGGAATAAGCAATAAATAGCAGAGACCAATGCATGTCTAAATAGTCAACAAGGCTACGCCTTAAAAAAAGAAAGTATATACAGCAAAAATTGACTTGCATGATAAACTGTCCTTTGAGGCGAAACCCATAACAAGCAAAAAAAGGCTAGCAATGTATACGACGTTGGAGCCTTAAAATCCTATTACAGGAAAACCTATAATCGTAAGGAACAATGAGATAAAAGAGCCAGAACTCTGTTCTCGAAATTTAAAATCCCCTTCGATAAACTGTCGTGTACTTGTGAATAAAGTGATAAGGTCATCGTAGTTGGAGAAGTCCAACAAGAAAACAAAAAAGATAAATGCAGTCACTGGAATCACGCTAGGGGAGCACAGAAGTGAGTACCTGTTTCACAATGGAAACAAAACGTGCAAGGTTAAAAAACATACTGTCTAGAATGGATACGAAGTGTAAAACTATGAGGAAGCCTGTGAGTATTGAAACTACCATACCTGGTATAAAACTTAGCACACCAGTGGAAACCATGCACCAAGATAATCATTCGAGACATTAATAAAATGAGCTAAATCACCGGTGACAAATGCAAGAATAAATAAGTCAGACAGCGACACTGTTGTGGAGAAAGTTACCTGCCACAGAAGGGAAGAAGGACCAGAGGACTGGAGAATGCATTGTTGGGAAGAAAGCTCCACAGAACCGGAAGACCCATTACGCAATCCACTGGGCTTTCCATAGAACTTGCACACATGGTAAGCGGTTTAACTCCACTACCATCTCCCTGTGAAGAAACTGCAATGAGAAAACTTAATAACACACCAACTGGATAATACCATCGCAAAGAGGGAAAGGTCCCAAACTAGTTGAGCAACAAAGGTTATTTATCCCGAAATGTGCCATGGCAAGCAATGCTCGAGTTGGAAGAGCGGTGAAGGGTTTGACAAAGCAAGACGCGACGCATTTGCAAAGGGAAACACCGGCAGAGCACAAATGCAAAATAAGAAATCAGTTAGGGTTTCCGCAGTAGTCAATACCCTAAACAGGTACCGTAAAAGGCTCCACCGTAGTTCCCTAAGACCCTAGATCCGACAGTGTAAGGATGGGCAAGTGTCAAATGAGCAGTACAGCACAGTGAAACCCTTTAATTAACCTTTAATCATCAATGCAATGCAATCAACTGCGAATCACAAATCAAATACGTCTAAGATTGAGAGATATGTTATTCTCTATTTGTCTTTCCAAACATTAATCATAAGTGTTATGAATCAGATAACAATAACTATTCACCAACTGTATCATCAATAAATAACACTGTGAAATCACTGTTGTATGTATAAGTGTTGAGACTTTCACGATAAAATCAATTTATATAATGAAAACACAAAATAATAAAGCTCAAATAGATATTCATTGCTATGTTCAGAATAATTACATAGAAAGTATGGTGAACAATGTTAAAGGTTATTTTTTATTTTTATTTTACTGTTATGTATGTGCTAACTCAACAAGCTTTATACATACGCAGGATACCGTAATGATGTTAACTTATAATGCTAAAAGATAAGAGTTTTTTTTAGCTTTGCATCTGCATTTCTTTTATTTCCCATTTAGAAATCAACAATTATTGTGCCCTGCCATGCAAGGGCTAATGATAATTTGTTGGAGGAACTCTTAAGAGAGCTACGTAAGGGCGTAATTTGTTGGAGAAGCTCTTAATTGAGAGAGCTACTAGTTCTGGGCTTAACCAGACATCGGAGGGGATTCTTGCTCACAACAGTGAAAGCATACTGCTCCTCCATATTGCATACATCCTGGTCGGCTGGGAGCCATTCAAAGGCGTGGACAAGGCGAGCGACGATAAGATTGATGTGGCGAGTGCCAATGGCCATGCCCGGGCAGATCCTCCTCCCCTCACCGAAGGGCACCATCTTAATTCCATTCACTCCCGTAACAAGATATTTCTGTTATAGCAGTTGTTCTTGGGATTTTTATGTTGGTTGTTTTTGGGAATTTTTTGTAACAAGATATTTTTGATGTAATTCCTTAACCATTTTTCTGCTCTCTGTGATGTTTTTATAAAATGGGATACTAAATCTGTGATGTCTTTAGGGAATGGGATACTAAATTCTAGGTTTGTAACTACTCTCTATTTTATTAATATAAAATGGCTTTGTGCTGTTTTTATCTAGTGAGATACTAAATTCTAACTTTCTAACCATTTTATTAATATAAAGTAATGTGTTTTTTTCTTTGTAAAAAGGGGAAAAAATAAATAAATAGAAACATTTTCATATAAAATTTCACCACCTATAACTAAATATGGATTAATCGCTACATAAACCAATTAAAAATAAATTCTTACCTACATATATCCATATAACAAAAACGTAACATTAACGCAATCATAAATATGCATCGTTTATCTTCACATATGATATTTATATATTCCATTTTCAATAAAATTACACCAAGCTTCATACGGAAGACACCATTACGATGCTAACTCAACCAGCTTTATACGGCGGACACCGTAATGATGCTAACTTATAATGCTAAAAGATAAAAGAGTTTTTTTAAGCTTTGCATCTACATTTCTTTTATTTCCCATTCAGATTAAAGTAGTAATCAACAATTAATGTGCCCTGACATGCAAGGGTTAATGGTAATTTGTTGGAGGAGCTCTTAATTAAGAGAGCTACTTAAGGGCGTAATTTGATGGAGAATCACTTAATTGAGAGAGGTACTTAAGGGCGTAATTTGTTGGAGAAGCTGTTAATTGAGAGAGCTACTAGTTCTGGGCTTAACCAGACATCGCAGGGGATTCTTCCTAACAACAGTGAAAGCATAGTGCTCCTCCATATTGCACGCATCCTGGTCGGCTGGGAGCCATTCAAAGGCGTGCACAAGGCGAGCGACGATGAGATTTATGTGGTGCGTGCCAATAGCCAACCCCGGGCAGATCCTCCTCCCCGCACCGAAGGGCATCATCTTAATTCCCTTTACTCCCGTAATGTCAACGTCCTTCTCCTCCTCCAGGAAGCGCTGGGGTCGAAACTCCCCAACTTCTCTCCAAAGCCGGGGGTCGTTACCCATCCCCGCACTGTAGAACTCCACGTTGGCCTTCGCGGGGATGTCATAACTACCCAGCTTAGATGGAGCCGTGACAGCGTGCGACAGAACAAAGTGCGTGGGAGGATGCATTCGCAGGCTTTCCTTCACCACGGCGTTTAAAAACGGCATTCGCTCCATGTCATCTTCCTCCACGCCCGCCTTATTTCCGATCACGTCAACGATTTCCCGGTACAAACGGGCCTGGATGCTCTGGTCGACCGCCAAGTGTGCCATCGTCCATTCCAGTGCAGCCGCCGTAGTATCGGTGCCTCCGTTGAGAAACTCCGAGCAGAGATTCACGAGCTCCTCGTCCCTCAGCCGCCGACGGCCGCCAGTGCCCAATTCCAGCGACAACAACGTATCCACGTACGCCGCCGTTGCTGTAGAGCTCCCCTCTGTGAGATGCCGCCGCCTTTGGTCAACGAGTGACAGAATCTGCGTCATCTGCAGGCGTCGCACCTTCTCGACACGGCGACGCTGCCCGGCGAAGAAGGGCCGAAGAAGGGGAAACAAGTCGTCCATCCGCGGCTCGAGCACGAGGAGAACGTCCTTCAAAGTGGCGTCCACCCGGTGGATGACGTCATCATCGAACTCAATCCCGAAACACATGAAGAGCAGAATGCAAAACACCGCGAACCTGCAATTGGACAGCACATGGACGACGTCACAATTGGTGTCGGCCTCGGTCTGCAGCCTTTTAAGGAGGCGGTCGATTGCCCATTCTCTCACCCACCGGAATTCCTTGGCCTTGGACGAACTGAGCATCCCGGAAACGAGATTCCGTCGAAGAGTGCGCCAGAGGGGACCATACTCTGCGGAATTGACGGTACATTTGTTGCTACTGAAGATGCTCCTTGTGGGAGTCTCAGGCGGGCGGTTAGCGAAAGTGTGGCCCTTCTCTATCAGAGCTTCGTGGGCGACCTCGGCGCTGGTCACTACAATGACAGTCCGGTGGCCCATCTGGAGCGTGAAAATGGATCCATACTGCTCACTCAGCTCCTTCACGACGCACATAAATGGCTTCCCTGAACGCCCGATGTGAATGAGGTTGCCCAGAACGGGCCACCCGGGTGGGCCCGGTGGCAATCTTATACCTCTCTGCTTCGGCCTGAAGATTGAACGGCAGACACACATGCTAAGAACCAGAAAGCACAGCACCTGCAAAATTCTATGTAAACCGTATGAAAACAGGTAAGCCTGTAAGAATTGAACGCACTCCATGTCGGACGCCATTGGCTTGGAAATATCGAAAAGAGAATGAGGTATATTCAACATTCTCAGCTCCGAGACTTCGATTCAGTTTATCGAATTCATATGCTGTTTGCTTTAATCGTTCAGGGCGCATTAGCTAATTTATAGTCCACGATACAGTTAAATTTCCTTCCCAGGTTTCGAATACAATTCCCGTGCCTGCCAGGCTGCCACCGATGATTGAAATTTAATTTCTGCTACGAAAATTAAATGAAAATTTGTTACAACTCCACTCCCAAATCATCATGAGTAGTTTCTGGTCATTGTAGTTCATTAAATATGAATGGAAATAAATTGCAACAGAAAATTTGAGATTAAACACCGAATTCGATATAGAACACAAAATATAAATTCTGATTGTGATTGAAATTTATGATTAAGCACCGCATTTGATGTACTGTATAAAAATAATTAGCTTAAACTATTTTTTGACCAATAAATTTAAACGTACAAGCACGTAAAATACAAGAAAATTAACTACAATTAATATTAAAATACCCTAGACCAGTATCAACTGGACTAATTGGTAATGAGTGTAACTTGCACTGAAATGTTTGTTCATAATTTATTTCCCACCTACTCTCTGTGATTATTGAGGAATCACATTAAATTGAAATTTAAAATTTAAGTTAGGTTTCTTTCGTTTTCCCCAGAAATGGGGTCCTTGTTGTACACCTATCATGTAATAAATGGAGTACTCGGAAGTGGATATTTTAAGATTTCCATGCGCTTATATTACATTCCATTATTGGCGTGCTAACTAGCGTTGGAATTAACGCTATTAATTAACAACGTATTTTTTATGTTCGGACTGGAGATTGATGAGTCAGATAATTTGTTATTTAAAATTGGTTTTTTTTAAAATGATTTATATATCACTAAATTATTTGGCTGTAAAATATCATTATTTATAAATTTTAAATATAATTAAATTTTTAATCCAATGAAAAATTTAAAATATTATTATAATTATATTGTTATATTATACAAATTTATTAATCTTTTTATTTTTTAATTTTATTATCTATCATTTATTTTAATTATTATGATTTTGAGTTTATTTTATATTTATCTTTGCATTAAGTTTATATGTTTATCTATCTCAATTTGTAAATATAGGTTTTTTGGATATATAGACTAACACAACCACATTAATAAATGTGATCATATATCAATCACATACACAACCAAATAATTACTAGAATAAACATTAATAATACATACTTGATATTAATATGCATATTGTTAAATATATAATATTATTATTATAAAAAATATACTAATATTATTATATTTCAATTATAATTAATAATAATAATAAATAAAATTGACATAAATAAAATAAATTTAATATTAAAATCATATTCGTAAATGTTTAATAATAAAAAATAATAATAATATAAAAATAATTAATACAGTAAATTATTATTATTGTTAGAAATAATAATAGTGATTCATTTATATTAACTATTATTTATTTATTATTATCATAATCAATTAAATATTAATTATTATTATCACAAATTAATTAATTATTATTATTATTAAATTATAAATATTGATATTGTTAAATATATAATAATATTATTATTATCATAAAATATATATATATATTTCAATTATAATTAATAATAATAATAATAATAATAATAAGAAATAAAATAAAATAAAATAGATGTAATATTAAACTCATATTAATGATGATGATGGTTAATGTCCACTGAGAACAATTTTTGGTCTATCAAACCTAAAGAAAAGAGTTATTTAATTTGATTTAAGTTTTTATTCTTATGCTCAAAAAGCTTGGAGAGAAGCCTCCCGAGCTCACTATAATTTTGACATCTTAAAAGGCTAGGAAGGTCAGTATTGCAACAAAGATTATGAAATTGAGCTCCAATGTGGTTGTACGTGGGGCACTCTAAGAGGAAGTGATTTTCATCCTCGATGTTCATAATCTCACAGAGATGGCAAATCCTTTCCATCCATGGTGTTTTAGGAACTATCCAACGCCCTGTTTCACTATGGAGCTCATGAGAGTTCGTTCTAATCTTGGCTATACTAATTTTCTTCTTTGAGCTAGTTAAAATAAAGAGATACTTTTGTTCTTCTAAGGTGGGGTTGATGACCTCCTTATAATACCTTAATTTTCGTTTAGCTGTTAGATCTTTCTCACACCACATTTTTTCTTTGAACTTAGAAGTAACAATTTTTTTAATGTTATTGATGTTTTGCAATGCAACATTCTCGTCGATCTCCCAATGGTTTAACCAGGCCCTTGTGTCTTTATACCAACCCTGTTTAAGCCTTAGGTGGTTTTGGCTGGAATTTAAAGCTAGCTTAGGAACTCTATGGTCTCCTATGTTATTGAGCTTGTGCTTGTACAATAGAAGCCTAGTCATAGCTAGGCTCTCGATAGGGGAAAGGCCCACTTCTATAAGGAGAATAGGATAGGGTGTATTGCTTTTAATTTTAAGGTTATACGTTATAAAACGCTTCAGGATTTTCTCAATATTTCTCCAGGATTCTCTAGAGATGCCACAACCCCAAACCTCACATCCATATAAGATAACAAGAGTGACTAAAGTTTCAAAGAGGAACTTCTTTCTATCCCACATTACGAGGTTTGTCGTTTTACAATTATTCTTAAAACCAAAATAAGCTTTCCACCCCCCATTAATCCTTTTCTGAATGCTATAGTTCCAATTGAGCTTGTGATGAATATTAATTCCTAGGTACTTGTAAGAAGACACTTCCTCCAAGTTATTATTGTCATACATAAAATTAGCGTAAGTGTCCTTCTTGGATTTGATAACCATAACTTTTGTTTTGTCAGTGTTAACATACATACCCATGGTAGAGAAGAAATCCTTAAGAATTCTAAGTTGCTTATCAAGATCAGATGGGCACCTTGCGAGAAGAACAATATCGTCAACATAGAGAAGAAGGATGATGACTATCCTAGCTAAGATCGTGCCAACACATCCTGCTTCCTCTAAACAACCTTCTAGCTTGTCAATGTAAATGCCAAATAGTGTAGGGGAGAGGGGGAAACCTTGTTTAACTTCGATATTACACTTAATATCTTTCAACCACCCCTCATTTCTCTTTAACTTGGCAATTACATTCTCATATAACCTTATAGCGACCGCTCTTAGCTAGAAAGGAACATTTATCTCTTCTAATCTATTCCATAGGTTATTTCTAGGAACCTTATCGAAAGCCTTCCTAAAGTCCACAAAGCAACAAAAGAGATTGGATTTATCATTGCGGCATTCTTCCACAATGATCCTAAGTGTAACAAGGTGGTCCATTGTTGAGTGTTGCCTTCTAAAACCCACTTGGCCTTTAGCCCGCTTACCTGCACTTTCAAGCCAAATGCTCAACTTCTTTTCCAAAATAATGCCATATAACTTGGCTAAGAGAGGGCTGATCATAATTGTTCGATAATTAGAGGGGTTATTTGTATCTCCACTTTTAAAAATAGGGATAATGAGGCTCTGAGTCCAAGGTTTAGAGAACCCTTGCTTGACCGCTTGGTTGAAAAGCTTGTGGATGTGGAGGATGAGGACGGGACGTCCAATTTTTAAGATTTCCGCCTGATAACCTTCAATGTCTTTAGCTTTCCCATTTTCCAGGCGTTTAACCCCAAAATCAATGTCTTCTAATGAGAAAACTTCTTTCGTTGTGAGCAGGGTTTTAAAATCCCTAGCATTTGGAGATTCATAAAGCTTTTTAAGATAGGAATTCCAATCGTGTAAAGAAATTTTATTATTATCTTTAGTTTTCCTAGTTAGAATCTGCCTCCAGAATTTATTAGGAGCCATCTTAGAGAGGTGTAAGAGATTCTCTTGTATTTTACAAATATATTGTCTTTTCTTCCTTTTAGTTAGGGCTTTGTAGATTTTTATCTTGTTATTTTTGAGAGATTCATCAACAGCTTCCTTAATTTCTCTCCTTGCACTTTTACAATATTTGTCATACCATGGGTTGGTTTTGCTACTTCTTTTATTACTTGAGACTTCAATTGAGAACTTGTTAATAGAATATGAGAGGGTTGTAGTAAAATTCTGATAAAGGTCATCTATGTTGTCTATACTAGATAAAGGAAGAAAATTAGTTTTTAATTCATTTAGAAAGAGATTGTTTTTATTTCTATCAAAGATTAAGTTCTTTTGACTGTAAGGATTATCTTCTATGGGATATTTATGCATGACAAAATTGAGAGTTATGAATAGAGGCCTATGCTCAGATTCAGGCTCGTGGTCATCTAAGATGTCAAAATTTATTATTTCGTTGTATAAAGGGAGATCAGAAATAACATAGTCTACCACACTCCTGCCAAGCCCATGGATGCAGGTCATCTTGTTAGGATTGGGCCACTTCTTTAGACCGTTGCAAATTATGAGATCTCGACCACTACAGAGCTTGACTAGCTTCGACCTAAACAAATTATCCCCGAGGTCTTCAGAGCTCCTTTTGTACCATCTAGCTAGAGTAAGGTCTTCATCTAACCAAAGAGGATTGGGGTTGGAATGATTGCTTAGAAGAATAGCTTGGTTGCTTGAATTTCGAGCATTAAAGTCACCCATTAAAGGATATTACCTTCATTCCTTAGGCTAGAAATATCATTCTCTAAACCATTGTAAGGACTATTTTTATCTAGATTCTTTTTTTTATAGAAGTTAGAATTAATGGGGGGCAAATAACAGATTTCTATGTAGGTATTTTTATCATTAATGTCAGTAATATCAATCCAACTATATTGGTTGTAAGGGTTGCTTTTATAAATCCTAGCATGGGGGGAGATGTTCTTCTTAATGTAGCAAGCTATGCCCCCAATGAGTCTACTGGAGGATCGCTTGTTCCAAGTATACCATAGTGAAAAGCCATCTATGTTAGGGACCTTAGATTCTTCATGCTCCCAAGTTTCAACAAGAAATATAATATCAACATCATTTGAGATCCAACTTAGCTTGGGGCCTTTGTTCCATGGAAAGCCCCGACAATTCCAAGAAAGAATTCAGAGCATGTTGAATTGCTATTTATTACTATCATTTTGGTTTCTATCTCGAATAACGACTTTTATATTTCTGATTATTGCCCATTTTCCTTCCTTCCTAGCTTCTTTTACCTTTTGAACCTCCTTTCATAATTCTGCTTGATATTCCAGAATGAGATATTCGTTTATAAATATTCCCGTTCCTTTTAGACTTAAGGTTTTACTAAGTATGTCATACTTATGGTCAGTAGAGCTCACCTTTATTCAGATCAGCCTTCCTTTATTCTCAGTTAATTTTCATAACCTTGTTACTTCTGTGAGACACGTGGTTTCAATTTGTAATCTATTATGTAATTCTGTCTAGGCTATGGCTAAAGTATCCTCGTCTACCTCCTCTTTCAAACCGAAGATTGTAAGGTTCAAGGCCCTTTTATTACACTCATGGTCTAATTCGATCAATTTTTTCATTTCATCTTTAATTAGTTTGATATCTAATTTACCTGCCCCACTATTTAGGGTGAGATTGTTGTTAAATTTTTCTTCTAGTTCTTTAATCATGTCCTTCATTTTAAGACTCTCTATATTATCAGCATCTCCTTGCTGGGATGTTTGGTTCGTATCTTGTTTTTATTTTTCTATGACCTGTAACCTAGTTTCCATTGCCTCCATTCTATTCTCCAATAGTTTTATTTTATTTTCTATTTTTTTTGGATCTTGTCTTCAAGAGATGTGAATTTTTTTTCCAGCATGGCTTCTAACTCAATTTGTAGCTTTACTTCTCTTTCTTCTATACATTTCTCTAAAGACTTTATATACTCATAAAGGCTCTATAGAGTAACTGTGCAAAGTCTACCTTTGGTAATCTTTGGTAGCTCTGATGAATTATTCATACTTGAGAACATATGAGTAGATATGTATATTATAAACCCCAAGGGGGTTATATTATAAATCAAAGGCACTAATAAACCTAGAGGATAAATACTAAAAATGGAATGGAATAATATTGAACCGGAGGGATTAATATTGTAAATCCAAGGCATATAAACTCTAAGATAAATAATATAAACCATAAAACAAACATGGTTGACCACGATTGATCATAATTGAGCATGGTTGAATTTCATATTGACCATGATTGACCACGGTTGCCCATGAATGACCATGCAGGTTGACCATGATTGATTTTCATATTAAGGCAATCTTTGTCACAATGCGGCATTTGACCATGGCTTATTTTCATATTAAGACAATATTTGTCACAATGCGACAAAGATTGAACATGGTTTACCACTTTCTTTCTCGTGAATTAAATCCAGACATATCTTGTTCTATCGTAAATGAAAATAAGAAGATAAAAGGCTCACCCAAGTGATCTGATTTATTCGCCCACACAAACAAGAATGCATTAATTCAATAATCTTTCTCTTCCTTTCATATGTTCTTATAGGAAACTCATTCTTATGTTATTTTTCAAGTCCACAACCATTACATATAGTATATTTATTCTTAAAAATACGAACATCTCTTTCTCTTGAAATAAAATAGATCTTTAAAAAAATTATATTTATATTTAGACTTTAAATTATATATTTAAACTTTAATTTTCATTGATTTTAATATTAATATTAATACTAATTATTAATGTTAATGTTTAATATTAATGTTAAACTTTAACTTTACTATTTTTTTTCTAAATAATTCTAATTATATTTATAAACATATCAGTACAAAACTACCACAACCTCAGCTAAGAAAGCCTGAGAGCTGGGTTTGATGCTTGAAAATTCATGTTTTTGGATTGCCCCAGAAGGGGAAACCAGTCTATGAACCGAGTGTCTTGCTGCCCTCGCAGGGGAAACTGGCCTCAAGTTAAACAGGTGAAACCATAAAAACAGAATATGCCTAAAAGAGTTAAACACAAGAGAATTATTCTCCTTCAACATTATGAAATTAAACAAAACCACACAGAATAACCCATTGAACCTGGGTCGGAGTGCCATTTTCCAGCTGTGGAGTTCGTGGTCACTTGTCATGGGCTGGAGAGGGAGGTTCCTCCACGATGTGGCAACGATACTCCGCGCTACTGTCGTCTACATCGTTGGTGGGATCACTAGTGGTTGTAGCGACGTTCTTCCCTTTATCCTGAGCTTTAAAATCTCTATCCAGTCCTGGTGCTGCATTCTTGTCTTCAGCCTTATCTGGGTCCAGAGGAGGCTGATGGGCGATGATTCTAGTGGGAGTAGAACCAACAACTTCCTCCCAGAGGGTGACGGTTATGAATGCAGTGACTGTTGGTTGGTGCATGGTACATACAAACTAAAACTTAGCTCTTTGTGAGGTTTGACGAAGGGTGATAGGGGAAACGAGGGGTTGAGGGACAGGTTGCGAGGGGACGCGGCATGGAGAGGCTGCGAAGGAGACGCGGCGTGGGAGGGATGCACTGGCCTAGAGCCACTAGCTCTTCCTCTACTGTTGCACTTTTCCAGATAGTGCCCCTGAGAAAAATCTCCAGACGAGGGTTCAGGGCTGGAGGAAGAATGGGTGCGGACCGCACGACCCCTGCAACTTCCTTGTCGACTTCGCATACGATTCCTGAGCCGAGGCATTCTACCTGTGGAGCTAAGGCTATAAGGGCGGAAGAGAAACTAAGCAGCAGAGAAAGACTGAGCGTGCTTCAAACTGGACTAAGACTTCTTAGGGTAGAAAGCACTCTGAGAAGAATGGAATTCAGGCAGCGTTTCAAGACAACAGAGTAATACACATCGCCTCCCAGTTTGCGTGCGAGCGCTTGGCTCGGCGCAAGCGGGAGGACAGGAGCAGCTCTGCAATGCGTGAGACTAAGAGGTAGAACGGGTATGAGTAGAGGGGCGGTGAGACGGCGCCATTAAAAACCAAATGCAAAGCAGGCTGGACCAAATGCGGTGAGGCAAGGTGATGGAACTAATGCGCCGCAGGTTGTCGAAGTAAATGTGGAGTTTAATACGTAGGTGAGAGGCTATATGGCCACCCCACGTGTCGTGCCTCGGGATGTGCGTCCCATCATGAGCATGTACCATCCGTATCCAGAAAACTTTAACTTTACTATTAATGTTAGACTTTAACTTTAATATTGTTATTAAACTTTAAGTAATAATAAAAAATAATTATAATATTACAAAAATAACTCATATCATAAATTTTTATTATTATTACAAAATAATAATAATAATAATAAGTTATGTAGTATTATTTAATTATTTAGTAATTATTTAATTAATTAAATAATTTTATTATTATTAATATTAATTAATTCAATATATTATTAATTATTTAATACTATTAATGTTAAATTTTAACTTTACTATTAATGTTAGATTTTAACTTTAATATTTTTATTAAACTTTAAGTAATAATAAAAAATAATTATAATATTACAAAAATAACTCATCATAATTTTTTATTATTATTACAAAATAATAATAATAAGTTATGTAGTATTATTTAATTATTTAGTAATTATTTAATTAACTAAATAATTTTTTTATTATTAATATTAGTTAATTCAATATATTATTAATTATTATATATTACTAATTATTTTTATCAATAATATTAATTAATAACCATACTTTTAATAATAATAATTATTTAGTAATAATATTTATGAATAATGTTTTTTGGTAATAATTTTTTTAATTGATTAGAATATTAAATAATTAAAAAATATTCAATAAATTAATTAAATAATATTAGTAACAATAATATTATTAATAATAATTTTAATTAATTAATAGTTTAAATATAATATTAATAATGATTTAATTTAATATAGAATAATTAATTCAATTATTTAATCTAATTAAAAAATAAATCATAATAATATTAATTAAGTAATGAATTAAAAATATTAAATATATAATAAAAAATAATATTAGAAAAAAATATTACAACAAAATTATGATTATAAATATTATTATGATTATTATTGTTTTAAAATAAAACATGTTTGACTTTATAAAATATGGTTGTTGATAGATAACCATGGTTAACCACGATTGACCATAAATAAGCAAGGTTGATAATGATTGACCATGTTTGACTCTATAAAACATGGTTGACCATGCATATACAAAGTTGACGATGATTGACCGCAGTTGACCATGTTTAACTTATAGAACATGGTTAACCATGATTGACCCCGGTTGACCATGTTTAACTTATAGATCATGGTTAACAATTCTTGACCATGTGTGACCATGATTGACCATGATTATCATATTGAGACAATTTTTGTCATATTGTGATGTTGGACCAAGGTTCAGATTGATTGATTTCCATATTGAGACAGTCTTTGTCACAATGCGACATTTCACCATGATTAAGCATGGTTGACCACAATTGATTTGATAAAAGATGGTTGACCATGGTTGAATAATATTAAACCCAAAGAACTAGTATTATAAAGAAAAAGTATATAAACCCTAAGATAAATATGATAAACAATAAAATAAACATGGTTGACCATGGTTGATTTTCATATTGAGACAATTATTGTCACAGTGCAACGTTGGAACATAGTTGACCATGGTTCAATTTATAAAATATGGTAGGCAATTGTTGACCATGATGGATATTATAAATGCAACGGAATAATAATCCCTAGGGATCAATACTAAAAACCCAAGGGAATATAAGACTAAAAGAAAATTATTAAGCCCTAAGAATATGAACCCTTAGATTAATAAACTAAAGGGATAGATATTATAAACCCAAGGGATAAAACTTATAAACCCAAGGTTTATATTTCCTAAGATAAATATTGTAAATACTAAAATAAACATGGTTGACAACTGCTAACCATGGTGATTTCCATATTCACTCAAACCTTGTCACAACGTGACATTGGACCATGGTTGACCATGATTGATTTTCATGGTTGACCATGGTTGACCATGATTGATTTTATAAATAATGGTTGACCAAGGTTGGACCATAATTGGAATGTATATTATAAACCCCATGGATTATAAACCCAAAGGGGTTATATTATAAAACAAAGGCAGTAATAAACCTAGAGGATAAATACTAAAAACGGAACAGAATAATATTGAATCGGAGGGATTAATATTGTAAATCCAAGGTATATAAACTCTAAGATAAATAATATAAACCATAAAACAAGCATGGTTGACCACGATTGATCATAATTGAGCATGGTTGATTTTCATATTGACCATGATTGACCACAGTTGCCCATGAATGACCATACAGGTTGACCATGATTGATTTTCATATTGAGACAATATTTGTCACAATGTGACGTTGGACCATGCCTTATTTTCATATTAAGACAATATTTGTCACAATGCGACAAAGATTGAACATGGTTGACCATTTTTCTTTCTCGTGAATTAAATCCAGACATATCTTGTTCTATCGTAAATGAAAATAAGAAAATAAAAGGCTCACCAAAGTGATTTGATATATTTTCCCACACAAACAAGAATGCATTAATTCAATAATCTTTCTCTTCCTTTCATATGTTCTTATAAGAAACTCATTCTTACATTATTTTTCATGTCCACAACAATTACATGTAGTATATCTATTCTTAAAAATACAAACATCTCTTTCTCTTGAAATAAAATAGATCATTAAAAAACTTATATTTATATTTAGACTTTAAATTATATATTTAAACTTTAATTTTCATTAATTTTAATATTAATATTAATATTTATTATTAATGTTAACATTTAATATTAATGTTAATCTTTAACTTTACTATTAATGTTACACTTTATATTGATATTAAACTTTAAGTAATAATAAAAAATAATTATAATATTACAAAAATAACTCATATCATAAATTTTTATTATTATTACACAATAATAATAATAATAATAACAATAAGTTATGTAGTATTATTTAATTATTTAGTAATTATTTAATTAATTAAATAAACTTTTATTATTAATATTACTTAATTCAATATATTATTAATTATTATATATTACTAATTATTTAATACTATTTTTAATAGATAATAGTAATAATATTAATTAATAACCATACTTTTAATAATAGCTATTATTAGTAATAATGTTTTTTGGTAATAATTTTTTTTAATTGATTAGAATATTAAATAATAAAAAAATATTCAATAAATTAATTAAATAATAATAGTAAAAATAATATTATTAATAATAATTTTAATTAATTAATAGTTTAAACATAATATTAATAATGATTTAATTTAATATAGAATAATTAATTTAATTATTTAATCTAATTTATAAAAAAATAATTTCATAATAATATTAATTAAGTAATGAATTAAAAATATTGAATATATAATAAAAAAACAATATTTGAAAAAACTATTACCACAAAATTATTATTATAAATATTATTATTATTATCATTTTAAAATAAAACATGTTTGACTTTATAAAAGATGGTTGTCGATAGATAACCATGGTTGACCATGATTGACCATAAATAAGCAAGGTTGATAATGATTGACCATGTTTGACTCTATAAAACATGGTTGACCATACATACAGGAGGTTGAACATGATTGATCGTGGTTGACCATGTTTAACTTATAGAACATGGTTAACCATGATTGACCGTGATTGACCATGTTTAACTTATAGAACATGGTTAACAATTCTTGACCATGTGTGACCATGATTGACCATGATTATCATATTGAGACAATTTTTGTCATGTTGTGGCGTTGGACCAAGGTTCAGACTGAATGATTTCCATATTGAGACAATTTTTGTCACCATGCGACATTTGACCATGATTAAGCATGGTTGACCATGGTTGATTTGATAAAAGATGGTTGACCATGGTTGAATAATATTAAACTCAAAGAACTAGTATTATAAAGAAAAAGTATATAAACCCTAAGATAAATATTATAAACAATAAAATAAACATGGTTAACCATGGTTGATTTTCGTATTGAGACAATCCTTGTCACAATGTGAAGTTGGACCATGGTTGACCATGATTGATTTTCAAAATAAAGAGAATCTTTGTGACAATGCGACATTCGATCATGGTTGACCATGATTGATTTTCAAATTGAGACAATTATTGTTACAGTGCGACATTGGACCACGATTGACCATGATTGAATTTATAAAATATGGTAGGCAATTGTTGACCATGATTCACCATGGTTGATCATAGTTGACCATGATGGATATTATAAATGCAAGGGAATAATAAACCCTATGGATCAATACTAAAAACCCAAGGGAATATAAAACTAAAAGAAAATTATTAAGCCCTAGGAATATGAACCCTTAGATTAATAAACTCAAGGGATAGATATTATAAACCCAAGGGATAAAACATATAAACCCAAGGTTTATAAATCCTAAGATAAATATTGTAAATACTAAAATAAACATGGTTGACAATTGCTAACCATGGTGATTTCCATATTCACTCAATCCTTGTCACAACGTGACGTTGGACCATGGTTAACCATGATTTATTTTCATGGTTGACCATGATTGATTTTATAAAACATGGTTGACCATGGTTGGACCATAATTGGATTTTTTATTATAAACCCCATGGATTATAAACCCAAGGGAGTTATATTATAAAACAAGGGCAATAAACCTAGAGGATAAATACTAAAAATGGAATGGAATAATATTGAACCAGAGGGATTAATATTGTAAATCCAAGGTATATAAAATCTAAGATAAATAATATAAACCATAAAAAAAACATGGTTGACCACGATTGATCATAATTGAGCATGGTTGATTTTCTTATTGACCATGATTTACCATGGTTGCCCATGAATGACCATGCAGGTTGACCTTGATTGATTTTCATATTGAGACAATCTTTGTCACAATTCGACATTGGATCATGATTTATTTTCATATTAAGACAATATTTGTCACAACGCGACAAAGATTGAACATGGTTGACCATTTTTCTTTCTCGTGAATTAAATCCAGACATATCTTGTTCTATCGTAAATGAAAATAAGAAAATAAAAGGCTCACCGAAGTGATTTGATTTATTCTCCCACACAAACAAGAATGCATTAATTCAATAATCTTTCTCTTCCTTTCATATGTTCTTATAGGAAACTCATTCTTACATTATTTTTCAAGTCCACAACAATTACATATAGTATATCTATTCTTAAAAATACGAACATCTCTTTCTCTTGAAATAAAAGAGATCATTAAAAAATTTATATTTATATTAAGACTTTAAGTAATAATAAAAAAAATTATAATATTACAAAAATAACTCATATCATAAATTTTTATTATTACACAATAATAATAATAATAATAATAATAATAATAATAATAATAATAATAAGTTATGTAGTATTATTTAATTATTTAGTAATTATTTAATTAATTAAATAAAATTTTATTATTAATATTAGTTAATTCAATATATTATTAATTATTATATATTACTAATTATTTAATACTATTTTTAATGGATAATAGTAATAATATTAATTAATAACCATACTTTTAATAATGGTTATTATTTAGTAATAATATTTATGAATAATGTGTTTTTGGTAATAATTTTTTTTAATTGGTTAGAATATTAAATAATAAAAAAATATTCAATAAATTAATTAAATAATAATATTAACAATAATATTATTAATAATAATTTTAATTAATTAATAGTTTAAACATAATATTAATAATGATTTAATTTAATATAGAATAATTAATTTAATTATTTAATCTAATTTATAAAAAAATAATTTCATAATAATATTAATTAAGTAATGAATTAAAAATATTAAATATGTAATAAAAAACAATATTTGAAAAAACTATTACAACAAAATTATTATTATAAATATTATTATTATTATTATCATTTTAAAATAAAACATGTTTGACTTTATAAAATATGGTTGTCGATAGATAACCATGGTTGACCACGATTGACCATAAATAAGCAAGGTTGATAATGATTGACCATGTTTGACTCTATAAAGCATGGTTGACCATACATACAGAAGGTTGAACATGATTGATCGTGGTTGACCATGTTTAACTTATAGAACATGGTTAACAATGATTGACCGTGGTTGACCATGTTTAACTTATCGAACATGGTTAACAATTCTTGACCATGTGTGACCATGATTGACCATGATTATCATATTGAGACAATTTTTGTCATATTGTGACGTTGGACCAAGGTTCAAACTGATTGATTTCCATATTGAGACAATCTTTGTCACAATGCGACATTTGACCATGATTGATTTGATAAAAGATGGTTGACCATGGTTGAATAATATTAAACCCAAAGAACTAGTATTATAAAGAAAAAGTATATAAAGCTTAAGATAAATATTATAAACAATAAAATAAACATGGTTAACCATGGTTGATTTTCATATTGAGACAATCCTTGTCACAATGTGGAGTTGGACCATGGTTGACCATGATTGATTTTCAAAATAAAGAGAATATTTGTGACAATGCGACATTCGACCATGGTTGACCATGATTGATTTTCAAATTGAGACAATTATTGTCACAGTGCGACATTGGACCACAGTTGACCATGATTGAATTTATAAAATATGGTAGGCAATTGTTGACCATGATTCACCATGGTTGATCATAGTTTACCATGATGGATATTATAAATGCAAGGGAATAATAAACCCTAGGGATCAATACTAAAAACCCAAGGGAATATAAAACTAAAAGAAAATTATTAAGCCCTAGGAATATGAACCCTTAGATTAATAAACTAAAGGGATAGATATTATAAACCCAAGGGATACAAATTATAAACCCAAGGTTTATAAATCCTAAAATAAATATTGTAAATACTAAAATAAACATGGTTGACAATTGCTAACCATGGTGATTTCCATATTCACTCAATCCTTGTCACAACGTGACGTTGGACCATGGTTGACCATGATTGATTTTATAAAACATGGTTGACCATGGTTGGACCATAATTGGATTGTATATTATAAACCCCATGGATTAGAAACCCAAGGGAGTTATATTATAAAATAAGGGCAATAAAAAGGATAAATACTAAAAATGGAATGAAATAATAGTGAACCGGAGGGATTAATATTGTAAATCCAAGGTATATAAACTCTAAGATAAATAATATAAACCATAAAAAAAACATGGTTGACCACGATTGATCATAATTGAGCATGGTTGATTTTCTTATTGACCATGATTTACCACGGTTGCCCATGAATGACCATGCAGGTTGACCTTGATTGATTTTCATATTAAGAAAATCTTTGTCACAATTCGACGTTGGATCATGATTTATTTTCATATTAAGACAATATTTTTCACAACGCGACAAAGATTGAACATGGTTGACCATTTTTCTTTCTCATGAATTAAATCCAGACATATCTTGTTCTATCGTAAATGAAAATAAGAAAATAAAAGGCTCACCCTTATTCGCCCACACAAACAATAATGCATTAATTCAATAATATTTCTCTTCCTTTCATATGTTATTATAGGAAACTCATTCTTACGTTATATTTCAAGTCCACAACCATTACATATAGTATATCTATTCTTAAAAATACGAACATCTCTTTCTAGTAAACCCTTAAGAATTGTGTAATTCCTTTAGCCCGCTGATTTGACAAATCTGTATAGTGAAATTAAGTGCTCCAAGAGAATAATTTGATATTTAGAGTCTACTTATTGTTAAGGGCTAATAATAATCGACATGCATCTATTTTTAGATCAGCGATCTATAAATAGACTTCGCCCAATATTATAAAAATAGAATTTCATCTATTTTTCACATTTGACCAACCATCCACAAATAACTTCCTGCTACATATAGAATATTCTCACCATGTCTAAAAATAGACATAAACCTAAAAATAGCCTGTGTGGGCCCCACCTAGTTTAGGTGATTATTTTCCAACTAGGATCAAGGATGATGTTTCAGGATGCCTCCTTCACTATTTCATGTTGCAAACTTCCACAGTAGCGACATCCAAGCTGGATCCTTATGGCCTCGAATCTGCATGTTGTGCATCGTAACATGGAATGCCACAATGTTCTTATACTTTCCATAGACCGTCGGCAACAGGCTTGACCGGGAGTGAATGGCTGTTGTGAGTGCACCATCAAACAATACCAAAAATACTTTGTTTTCAACAATACGCTTCGCATCCTTTGAATCCCACAAGTTTGCGTATCGTGCCCCTTCACCCATGTCCAATTCGAGCTCAGGGAGGAATGATACTTCAAGGGCTTCCCATGCGACCAATGCAATTAAGAGCAATAACAAAGTGTAACAGAATGCCTTCTTGTGGTCCTAGGCCTCGTGCACTTTTTCCAGAAACTCGATGCCAAGGAACTATGACCAGTTAAAGAAGACCCCCTTTTTGCAGTAGCCAACAAGCTGAATTACATAGGTGGGGATAGCCATGGCCTGGCACTTGCACATCATTTTATAAGCCAGAAGCTGGGTACCAGTGCCCACTCTAGGGTCAGCAATGGTTTTGATCAGGAACCCTCTTTTGTTTCGCTCGACATGGTAGTCTTCTCACACCTTGTCGGCGATCTGTTGCTCATACTTCTTGCCGACATGCTCCATGGGATTCGGCCCCTTCATGGGGAGACCATTAATGCGATGAATTAGGGTGGAATCAATGGGAATGCGGTCCTATATCCACAAGCTGTCGTCATGGATCAGGGCTAGCAGTTGTCGCACAACTAGGTCAGTGATATTGTATCGGCCAAAGTGAGGTATCTGCAACAAGTTTAGTAATCCTGACCCTACTAACCCGTGTGCCCATGACATTGGTACTACCTTTAGCACATCGTCCTATAGTACTCTTTCAAGATATAGCTAAGGTTCCAATTCTGGGAAGGCCTCCAGGTTGGTAAGGTCGTGATCGTCGAACTTAATTGAGGGGATATTGCCAAATTCTTCTTCAATTTTGGGGACTTCATCCAGAACCAGCGTCATTTATAGATAGGAGTGAACAACATTGATATTCTTAGGCATGCGCACCGAGGGTCTTTTAGGCAAAATATAGGGTGGTAGCCAGGTCAGCGGTGTAGTTAGCAAAGCTTCTTCCTGAGCAGACAGAGGTCGATTCGCCGGGTTAGGCGAGCATGCCTTAGGCACCTTTTGGGGGGACTGCACAGTCCAAGGGGATGTGTGTGGCTTCACCCCAACCCATTTCATAGGCCTCCCCTGCCCCTACTCTTGGCCTTTCCCCTTATTCTTCTTTTTCTCCACCTGCTTCCCCTTGGTCGATGTGGACATGACTTCTTCTACTTCAAGGGTGACTTCCAATAATTCATCGGATGCTATCTCAGTAGAGTCCATGGCCTGAGATGACTTAGCGAGATTAGTCGTAGTCATTCTTGCTCGGAAGACAAACTCGGGGTTGCTACTATCAGAGGGGGTAGCGCACCCAGACATGAACAAAGCACAATAGTTATTGAAATTTTCAAGGCATAAGACATTCAGGACGTATAGAACCTAATTCTGTTATGCCCTCCTCCTTTTATAGCTTTGGATAGTGAACAACGGTCGGATGAAACTTAGCTGATTCTTACCATCAAGGAAACGGTAGAAAATCCTCTGAAATCGCTGCATTAATTGCCAACTGCTCGGTCCTTCCAACAATAAAATTGGCTTTTACCCAACTGCACTATTCCAACAACTAGTTTTTGTAGCTGCGTATTACCCATGTGTGCCTAGCGTTCCTTTTCATTCTTCCTGACCTGCGAACGACCCCTACATGTATAACGGGCCTGCCTATGTTTTTCCTCCTTCCTGCGTGTATCCATCCTAATACAGCTACTCTGGCCATATAGTCATTTGGTATGTGTTGAGTTGTCTAGGTATGGTTTGAGACAGCTACCATTAATGTATCCTGGTAGGGGGTCCCCGTGCAGCGTAGCCAATCTCACGACACCACCATTCCTAATTTATATTATGATATAAGGTCCCAACCAATGTTGGCGGAGTTTTCCTGGGTGGCGTGCAAACTGGCTGTCATATAACAATATTAGCTCATCTTATTTAAATTACTTCTATCGGATATGCCTATCGTGTTAGGATTTTTCTTAGGCCTTCTGAACTTGCTGATGAAAGTTAGCAATGAATCAATCCTCCTTCAAGGTGACTAGCTGCGATAAGAGTTCCTCCATGATATCGGGCTCCACCAAATTTGTAAAGGTCTCGATGCGTAGGCTAGGAATGATATACTCCATGGGCATAATGGCCTTCTTCCCATAAACCATCTAAAACAGCATTTTCCCAGTTAAATTCTTGCACGTGGTTCGATAGGCCCAAAGGATTGATGGGATGCGCACCTTCCAATCACTTCGATCAACATTACAGACCTTGGTAAGTGCCTATTGTAGAACTTTATTAAACGTTTCTACCGTTCCACTTGCCTGCAAGTGATATGGGGTAATTTTTACGTGGTGGATTCGAAACTCCTCAGTCAAAGATTGAATTGTTTCATTAATGAAATGCATACCTCTATCGCTCATCAAGATCTTCAGACAACCAAACCTAGTTAAAATATGCTCAAAAATAAAGTGCGCAGCAATATCTGCACTGCAATCCTTCATAGCTTGTGCTTCCACCCATCTGGTTACATAATCAGTCGCAGTGAGGATGTATCAAGCACCTGTCGTCTTACTTGGTGGGTTAATGGGCCCAGTGAAGTCTATTTCCTATTTATTGAATGCATGCAGGGCTATCTATGGTTGTAAGGGAATTTCGTATGTGTGCGACGATCTTCCTATTCTTTGGCATGTGTCGCAAGCTTTGCAATAGTCGTGAGAGTCACTATGTAGTGTGGGCCACAACAACCCTGCTCTTAATATCTTCTGCGCCGTTGCTTTTCCTGCATAGTGAACTCCTGCTACGCCTCCATGGGATTCTGCTAAAATGGCTTGTCTTACATGCTCCAGTATGTATCTTTGCAGTACCTCATCAAATCCCAGCTTATATAGTGGCCCGTGATGATGGTAAAGTTAGCTATGCGGGTTACCAACTCTGTTTTTTGTTGTACCAAATATTTTGTAGGTGCCATCCCCGTAGTTAAGAATTGAATAATATCAGAAAAGTGCTCATCAACCACCTTAATAACAAATAGTTGTTCATCAAGAAATCCATCCTCTAGGTTGGTTGGTTCTTCACCACTCTCGATTTGGGACAAGTGGTCTGGTCCAGCATTTAATATCCCTGGCTTCACAATTATTTCAAAGTCATATTCCTGAAATAGTAGTAACCATCAACAAATATCCCCCCCCAACACAGGCTTATTGACGAGGTACTTCAAAGCTGAGTGATATGTGAACATCTTGAACTGCCCGCCCAGCAGATAATGTGGGTATTTCTGCAGGGCACACACCATTGGTAGCCCCTCAAATTCAGTAGTAGAGTAATTATGCTTCGTGCTAGAGAGTTTTCTACTAGAAAACACAACCAGGTGGTCAATGTCCCCTTCCTCGGGATGTGTAAGGACATATCCTAGGGTGATCCCTGAAGCATCCACATGGACATGAAAAACCTTCGCCCAGTCAGGAAATATGAGGATAGGTGCAGAGACCATCTTTTCCTTGAGTAGCTCAAAACTCTTCTAACACTCTGCGTCCCAAAAACATGATACGTCCTTCCTTAGCAGATTTTCCATGGGTTCCATGATCAGTGCATACCCTTGAATAAACTTCCTATAGTAGCCTGTGTGCCTAAGGATGGAGTGCAAATATTTCTCAGTTGTGGGGATTGCTAAATTAATTATAATTGCAACCTTGGCGAAGTCAACCATCAATCCCTATCGACAGACTATGTGGCCTAAAAATATCCCAAAAGGTACACAAAATATGCACTTCTCAATATTTAGGGAAGTCATGTGCTTTCTACAGGCACCCAACATCATGCACTGGTTCGAGATGTGCTTCTTTACCAATCCAAATACTGTCCAATCTTCAAAGTATACTTCTAGGAACTTGTGAATGAACTCCTTGAATACTATGACCACTACTCGTGAAAATATGGCAGGGGAATGTTTGATCCCAAAGGGCATGACTATGTACTAGAAGGATCCCCATTCTGTGGAGAAAGTAGTTTTGTTGCGATCCTGATCTGATGGTAGCCTGAAAACCTGTCAGTGAACGAGTATGCTTCCTGCCCTCCCACACTGCTGAGGATTTCATTAGAGAATGGAATAGGGAATGGATCATGGATGCAAGCATCATTCAACTTACGCAGGTCGATGCAGATTCTTATTTCTCTAGTTTTTTTTTTTCTTGGACCACCATAGTGTTTACCCAATATGACTGTTCTACTAGTTCGATGATACTAGCGGCTAGCATTTTGTCGATTTCTTCTTTTACTTTCTTCTTATATTTGGGATTTAATCGGTAAGGTCACTGCTTGACAGGGCGTTCATCTGGTTTTAAAGTGATTTGCATGACCCCCAGGTCCCCTGTGATACCTTTGGGTTCTAAAAATTTCACGAGAAACATATTCTGGTACTTCGTGAGAAGTTCCGTGACTTTCCCAATGGTATCTTCATCCCATTAATCCCCAATTCTAGCCAGCTTGGGTTGTTCTTCTATTCCAATGTTGAATTCCCTTAACTTAAGAGGCTTGGTCAGATCGACGACTTGCAGTGGGGGTCCAGCAACTACTCGCTCACCCTCAGACTCTGGGATAGTGATATTTAGCAGGTCTTCGTCAATTGCGACATTTGGCAATATCCTGCATCTGTGTATCCCAAGCGGGTTCCCCATACTCTACATGAGGGTGTGATTCATCAAATACTAGAGCATCGATGTCTTGTAGGGCTTCGTCTAATTCCTTAGTTCCACCTACAACCTGAACATCCCCACAAAATCCTCCCTCATGGTATCCCAGTGGCAGGTGCGCTGATGTAGCTCTGCATCCAAATACCATGCGGTGGGGATTGGTCCCAAGATATGAATAAACAGGTGGACCCATTCGTCCTAGGTCCTTTTGCACCACACCTCCATCCACGTGGACAAGTGCCTACGCGAGTCCCTGCGGTCGAGGAAAATATCCATGGGTAGGTGAACCAAAGGTTCAAATCATAGGATTATCATCCTGTGACATTCCTCCCAATCTTGAAAAGTCCCCTTATGAGTTTCCCACCACCACGCAGGGGTTGCATGCATGGCTAGATTAAGTGCCCACATTCTCTGTTCCCTTGGGACTTCTGCTTCGAATGCTCTAATAAAATCCCTAATACTACCAGAATCATCAAAGTAAGGCAGCTCTCTTACCTCTAAGGAGATACACCGAAAGCTCTTTGTGATCCTAAGACATCGTAGCGTAGATATGTCATGCAACCAGTTCTTCCAATTTTTGATCTCCACATCGGAGTAGGAGATAATTCACTGTCTTTCTCCTAGAAAAGCACGCCATTATCCATAGGGTTAATCCAATCCTCGTCCTGCGTGGTTAGTTTATAGATATGATCAACGTCGTATTCTTCACGCACGGGTTCTGTATACTTCTCTCCCTTTACTGGGTCTAGAGGGACTATTAATATCGTACCCTCATTCTTAAAATCCATACTCATTTTCTTCAAGTTAATAATGGCTCCCATGTATATAGCCTAGTCCAGTCCTAAGAGCGCAGCATAAGGGCCCGCATCCTCTACATTTTGAATTACCTCAAAATCCGCGTATACCTTAACTCCTGCAATATCTACCATAATCTTTGATAGTCCTCCCAACAGAATGATCTTCTATTGGTTAGCCATGCATAACTGTATAGTAGAACATTCCAGCTTAGGTTCTCTCACCGTCTGCCAAGTCTATTTGGGCATGACATTTGCATCAGATCCAAAATCCAAGATGACCTTATCCATTTCATAATCGCCAATCTGCGCAGTTAGCCGCATTTCCTAACCAGTGTATTTCTTATGCCTGTAAAGTTTGTGGACATATTTAACTTCCGTTGGAGGGTCAGCCTTTTCCGCATAGCTGTCTATCAATGCTTGAAGATTTTCTACTGTCGTCTGGTTGCGTAGCAACTTCATACATGCCTGTAGGAATGGTTTAAATTCTTCATCTGCTTTTAGATTTGTTGGAGCCTTAGAGGTATATGCCTCATTTTTGGTAAAGTCTTTGCAAGCTTCTAGGAAGGTTTCTTTCTCCTTCTGTAGGTCCAAGCTTTCCTTTTTGATAGCGGCTTTTCGGATAAGGGGTTCATCCGCAGCTCTTTCCTCAGCTCCTCCAGTAGCCATGCCACTGCACATAATGACATTAATACTGGGTCCCTCATCAGGTTGTTCTGCCTTAACCCTTTGTACATTTTGCGTTGGTGTTTGTTGTTTTTCCTATATCTTTTCTATCAATACTAGACAATCTTCGATCACATGATCCAATTTTCTACAATATCTGCAAGATTGTCTTGCGGGGTACGGAAAGTCCCTTGCGAAGTGCCCTACTTCTCCACAATTATAGCAGATCAATTTCCCTCTTCCCTGACCTGTGATTCTGCCTCTTCCCCCCCTCCCTCCCCGGGCCTCTAGCAGGGGAGCCTCCTCATCTCGAGGGGGATAATGGTGATGAAGGGTCAGCCTATACCTTGTACAGGTTTCCTCTGTTTATCATTAAGTCATATGTCTGGCAGTTGTGTCTGTCATGTCCGATAGATGAGCAGAATCAACACCATTATTGCTTCAACTCTGGAACATAGGCACCAAGACGAGGGAAGTGGTTTGTATCATGTAGTCTAACTACTCGTCAGTCGACACACCATAATGTGGGGTTGCTTGGTCCTGTAGCCTCTTTAGGGCCCAATGGGTTGGGCCCCCCAGCCTACATGTAGTCTACCAACAGAGGGCACTGATCCTTGGAGTGGCCTGACACCTTACATATTATGCACCAAATGTCTGGACTAGCTTCTTTTTCTCTCTCCTTTCACAAATTCTAGATTTCGAGGTGCATTTCCTCCATCTGGCCTTAGATCTGTTGTACCCCAAACTAGGTATCATCTCTTGGCGCAGCTTCTAGCTTCATGGAAACCTCCAAGGCTTTTTCTTGCGTGTCAATTTCTTGTTGACCAATAGGCCCACGTAGGTGAGGTAATAGCATGGAAATGAACCATTCCTTATTCTATCTATCCTCATACTTAAATTCCCCATCCCTGATAACCTTCTTTAGCCGTTGATCAACCTCCCATATAGACTCAGTGGGTCCTTGTTTAAAATATTTTCAAGTCAATCAACAGTTGAGAGTAAGACTTAGGCTTTTGAAACAATTGTTTTAAGGCATCCTTAATTTCTTGTATTGATGGGTCCACATGCTGGCCCACGTACCCCATGAACCAATCCAAGGACCTTCCTTCAAAGTCTAGGGATATTTGTGCCCTTTTTACAGCATCGCTAGTAATATTTTGCGTAGTCCATACTAATTCCACTACGAACCAAAATCGATCCATGTCTTTAGACCCCACACCCTTAAAGGTGGGAAGCTTCATGTGTGTGGCCATATATTCTTCCAGTAGTTGCAGAGGGGTAGGGGAGTTCTTGCCCTTACACTGATTCGACGATGGTGTAGCTGGAGGACTAGTTCCTGCACGCGCAGTTGGCTCTCTTAAGGGGTTATGGATGGATATATCCCCTTCTTGATTGAATTTGTAGTACTTAACACTTTTTTTTGTAATCTCACCCTGATCAGAGGTCATTCATTTGGTGTGTCTGCACAAAATGCCTTTTTCACATAGTAATATTTTAATTAATAGCAACAATCTTCGCAAGAACTTACCTTGGAATGCTTTGAAGAACCTTTGCTTTGCTTTAGAGTAGGATACGAACTGATCGACTGCGAATTCTGTTACAAATCCTCCTAGCACACTATCCAAACAGTGATCTATAATCCACGTGATTGTGTTGTCAACCTTATCCAATTTTTGAATCGATTCTGGAGTCCATTGCGTAACCTGATCATCTTTCCAACATGTCTTGAATTCTACTAGCCTTGCTAGCCACTCCTATAGCTCGTTCGCGAAAGTTACAAATAAAATTTCATATAATTCTGTGAAAATATATTTTTTTTTCCACCTTTCAGCCGTTAGCTTTGTGTTGCGATTATCTTTTATAGAAAATTACTGAATCTATTTTTCGAACCAATCTTTGAGCTCCGGTTTCTCAAGCTGCCAATGGCCTCGTGGCATTACCCGATATCTCTCTCAAAATGCTCTTGGTCCCAGAAACAGAACCATTTTTTGGCTTGAGGTGTCCTAACCCAGGTTCGAATTTAAGGTTTTCCAACAAACCCCTATAATACTGGCCCTTTCGACAATAACCTACTTTCGCAGGCCAAGGTCTCACCCGAAGTAGTATGGTTGGGTGCTGGAACTAGGTTTCTGCACCCTAGGAGAAAGTGGGTAATTAAGGCAGTCCTATTGAGATTTATCAGGTTCGCACAGAAGCAATCTTATTTCAGAGCCCTTAACAGTATAAAAAGCAAGGTTTATAACCTCATAGACAACATGTAAACATAAACAAATTTGGTATTATTAAACAGATCTTAGCAACACCTTCACATCCACATGCGCATAAGTAGTTATCATCACAGAATAACACAATCATAGCTTATTTCAGATAACACAAAGGTACTTCAACAGTAAACGCAGCTAGTTCAGGTAACATAGAGATACTTCAACAAATTCTGCATTCATTAACATCCAAAACTGAGTTATAAACCCAAGTCACAACCCACGCACACAGCCAATGGGGTCTGCACACACTAGGACTGGTATCTCCGTGCACACAGCCAGCAGGATTCCTTACCCAATACCACCCAAAACAGATCTCAATAGTTCTTACTGAGTATCAATCTTACTTAGTCTTAGACTCCAACTATCCATCTATTTATATCATCATAGCATGCGCTATCCAGTGGTCTGAAACCGTTGTTTGCGGACTCTAGGTCTATCCTTTGACCTGTTACAATACATTGGGGGCTTTGATCTGCCCCAAAGCCCCTGTGCTAGACTAATTACTACAAAATATATATAAAAAACGCAGCTAGGGGACCCCGTTCCAACAGTAAGTGATATCATTCTTGTATAAAAAATGAAATAAGACATCTTCCTAAGGCATCACATTCTAAGATAAATATATTAGTAAACTATGGAATTTATAATAATAGAGTATTGCGCATTGCATCCTTTAAAGCTATGAAGGCTTTCCTAGCTACCATGCTCCATACAAAGACATAATTGTTTTAGCAAGGATGTTAATGGAATACTAAATTTTCCATAATTTTTAAAAAGTTACTAACATATCTTGTAAGTATTATGAACCAATGTAGGCTCTTCAACATCACTCTTGCTTAGTTGAAATTTTCCTATGATCTATGCATATTCCATCATGATTGACAATGTGTCCAAAGTATACAACCTTTGAAGATCCAAAAGAAAATTTGGAGCATTTCAATAATATTTGGTGGTCTCATATGCATTGCAATGGTTTATCAGCATGCTCTATGTGGGAATCCTAGGATTTATTGTATATCAAAAAATCATCAAATAATACCATAAAAGAACTATGTTGAAAGGGTTGAAAAATAAATCCATGATGCTCTGGAAGGTGGATGGAACATTTCAAAGGATGAAGGATATACATTACCCCATATGTGTGTGGGATCAATGTGGGATGGGGGACACACCATCATGGTTCCCATGTGGAACCATAACAAAAATCGCCCACAATTGTTATTTAAAGTTCATGTAGTTTCAATCATCTATCATCTTTGATCACCAAAACTATACTAATTTGTTCGAAACTATGAACTTGTTTTATTCACAATAGTGCTTCTCCTTATCTAGTGGGAGTTTGAACAAGTGCCATATATCAATGGAAATATTTCAGAAAGGACTATCCAACCAAACCATTTGCACACATATTTTATCAACATAGCTCTAATAAATTCTCAATAACGTTCAAGCTATCATACCTCATTTGACATCACTGATATGGAAACAAATTCACAATGATCTCCATGGTATCATACCTCATTTGACATCAATGACACGACATCGATTGTCATCAATGAAAATACATTATCCAACAATCTCCCCCTTTGTCACTGATGGAAACACCACCAGACATCGGCGCAAATAGATTGAACTCCCCCTATCAAGTTGCCTGTACAAAATTTTAAAGAAATTTTGAGATCTAAAATAGTCCTCCTAAGGAATATTATAACACAATATTCGAAATAATAAAATAAAATTTTATTACAACATCAAATTTTAGAGGGAAAAAAGAAAAGAACTACTTTTTCAACTCATATTTTCAATTTATATCCCTATGTTTTTACTCAAATTTCGAGTGGGATCACTCGTAGGATTTGGAATTTAATTCCTCATCTAAGGAGTACCCATGTTACATACTTTCGATGGACCCTTCTACACGAAAAATAAGAAATACATGAAAAATGTGATTACAATCATGTTTTTCATGTATTTCTCATTTTTCGTGTAGTAGGGTCCATCAAAAGTATACAACATGGATACTCCTTAGATTAGGAATAAAATTATGCATCCAATGAGTGCTCCCGCTCGAAATTTGAGTAAAAAATTAGGGATATAAGTTGAAAATATAAGTTCAAAAGGTAGTTTTTTTTTTTTTTTTAAAATATTTTTTACTTTTTTACTCCAAAAATGGTGAATCATCCCCCATGGTTGACATCATCATGTTGAATCCTCTTGGTTCTCAGAAAGTTTATTTTGGTTGTAAATTTTTGTTTTGAGGCCCATTTTAGACCTCAAAATTTCTCTAATGTATGTTTTCCCTCTCAATAGCCAATGTCTTCTTTCTCCCTCCCTTTGACATCAATGGAAAAGGGACCCACTGAAAAAGGTTTCTCATCTAGTGAATGCTTACCACTACACCTATGTTGCACAATTGCTCCTATATCTTCTTGTGGATTTTCTCCCCTTATGAATGGAATCTCCCCCAATGAATAAGCTCTCCTCTTGAAAATTATTTCTATCATGTGGCTATAGTCATACTCCCCCTGTGAGTGGGATGGAAGTTATCTCTATATTTTACATCTAAGATATAACCTCCAAGTGATCAACACATCGCCTGCACAAATATTTGATTCACTACATGTGTCTCAATATCCACTCCTGGACTGCTTAGCTTCCCTGGAATACTTAATTGGTTTATCTGATTGTTGCTCCACCTATACCTAGGATGCTTCAATAATGTTGCTTCTTTAAGTTTCATCTCAATCACACATATATTTGAAGAAGCCTTCACCAATGGATTAAATTTGAGTTTTCATATATGTCCTTGGCTCTTCTTGTTTCCTTTTATATACCTTGGTGATATTTCTTGTATCAATGGAGAACCCTTCTTCCTTTGATTTTTTAGAAAAACTTCTCATGTCAATTATGCAGTCACAAGCTATATGTCAAACAATGAGACATTTGTATCATTCTATGTTGAACTTAAATAATGGAAAAAATGGTTCATATTTCCTGCTATTATAACTTTTGATTTTATTTCCCATATATTTATTCCTAGAATTTTGATAATCACCTCTATTTATGATATAATAATTCACGTGATAGGTCATGCAATCCCTTACTTTATGTCTAAATATTGTAGATGAGAAACAATGAAAACAAATATATATTTTGTTACATGGCAGAGTGGATATGTATTGACAAAGAATTTCTTCATAAGTTGTTCAAACTTGGAAGAGATTCATCTCTTTGTTGATCCTTGACTCTTATTCGATGTTGCTTATAGATCCTTTTAGAGGATTAGAATGACTTATTGATGTAGTAGAATTTTCAAAATCATCATGTTTTATTTCTTTTCTCTAGATAAATTTATGAGCATATTGTTGATTCTTTATTTCTCTTCGAGTGTTGCTTGTGTTTCTCAAATAAACATACTTTTCTCAACTCAAGTCCTTAATTGTATTACTACTAGGTCCTATGAATGTAATGGCATGACTCTTGAGTTGCTCACCATTTGGTTTCCTTGAGTGTGATTCATCTTTGGATGTATCATGAGATTCCTTATATTCGAGGCCCATTTTGATGAGGGGAGATATCTTCTTCTTGAGAATTGTGTCTATAATTTTAGTTCCTTTAACCAAATTCACCTTTTTATTTTATTCCTCTAATTACTTCTTTGTAAAGAAAACTTTTTATTCTTATAGTTTTCCACATTCATGGAAATTTTATTTAAGTTGATTCATCAATGAATCCTCAGTTATTTTAGATTCTTCTAGTTATGTCTTCATAATAGTAGCATCATTATCCTTTTTTTCAACCTATTCTAGGAGTGATTATGCAATCTTCTTATCCTTTTCCAATTCAATTTTTATAATATTTGAAGACTCTTCTCTAAACACCCCTCCCACATTTACCCAATTTCACCAGCTTGCGAGGGTAAACATAAGAGGAAGAGCTAATATGATCTAACCCAGCCTCCTATATCTAATTAAGGAAGTGGGGATGACTAATGATGACAAAATGAAAACTCAACACATCCTACAGGGGCTATAGATCACTCAGAGGTTGAAAAACCACCATAGGTTTCCAAACCATGAGTTAGACTTATTTTTCTCAACCCTGGGCCAACAATTTCACCCACAACAAGGAATACATGTGGTTGGGAGCCTCCAATGACACGCACAACACTGCATCCATGTGGTTGCAACCCAATTTCTCTAGTTCAAAGGGTGCAGTCCCGAATTTTGAGCCTAAATTCCAGGTCAACCTATAGACCACTACCCATAACTCAGTGAGACTTTCTAGAATGATAAATAACATCAAGATAAAGCCATTGATACAAAAATTGATCAAATAATTTGCCTAACTAGGCCCAACCATGACATTAATTTCTTCAAACATATGGTGAACATGTAATATGTGGATCATAAATGCATATCTGAACATAAGGGTCTAAAATTTATCTGAGAATCATCAAGAAGGTATAATTCCCTCTCATAATATCTGCAATAACATTCTTTAGCTCATGCATTCATTAATTTTTCATCAACTAATCAAAATATATCAAGGTCCATATACAAAATACATCATATAACTATCATATAACTAGAAAATGAACAACACAGAAACCATGATAAAACAACCATAAAATCCAAATAATATCAAGTACAATTACTTATAAAATACAACAAGGAAATATATCTTATTAACATAAGTAAAATTCAACCAAGTTAGGATCTTCCATGTACCACCCAACCATAAATTGAGTTGAACCAAATCTCTCTTTCATCCAATCTCCCCACGCCATATTCCAAGCATGAATGTGGGACCACATGGAATAAAAAAAGAAAAACCAAACCATGGCTTCTAGATGCCAAACCACATCAACCCTAAACCATTGATTCCACCTCATGTTTCGACATCACTAATACCAACTAGATCAGTCTTTACCCACTTGTATCTAGGGCTTCATGAACTAGTAACTTGGCCCAAAACCTTCCAAGGCTCTAGAGCGTTTTTCCCAACCTGACTCCACGACTAGTAACTCAACCCACCAAGAGATCCAAAGAATTTTTCCAACCTAGGCTCCAGGAGTAGTAACTCAACCCAAGTTTTTCTAGGGCTCTAGATCATTTTTTCCAATCCACACCCATAAGGAATTATGAGCACCAATCATAAAATAATCAAATGGAAAAACCCACAACACCATGACTATCTGGGAAATGGAAAGGAAAATCTAAAACCAATTTTAATAAAGTAAATCCTCCATGCCAATGAAATATCCTAACCAAATACTCACATGCATATACCATGCATCCATCAGTCGACAAGGAGATCATACATAAAACATGTTACCTGCAAATAAATCTAACTGTAATTGTTGATCCCATTGTCCCCTTATGCTTTCCTACTTTCCCTTGTCTTTTTTCTCCAAATCAATTGTATGCTAGAGTGCTCTAATCATTCTCCAAGAATGCCTTAAGTGTGCGACAACAAGAGAGAATTAGAGAATAAAGAGAGAAAGAGGCCCAAAATTGAACCGACAAAAGCTATGAATTTATCCTCAAAAGCCTTTTTTATCATTGATACCTCTATTTTCTTCATTGTACTCTATGTTTCCTTCAATTTTCCTCCCATGAAATTATGTGACCTTTCACCTTCGTTTCCTCCTATTTTCCATTATTTTCATAAATAATATTCCAATTAATTCCACTTTTCCTTTTCCAATTCCTTTGCCAATTTCCATAGCCATAAATTAATCACCAATGATACACATCACTATGTTTTGCCCAAAATTCATCTTGGAATATGCGTCCTGTGACCTTGGTATTATTTTTCCTTTATTAACTGTATTACATGAAATTTTAACCCAAAGTTGTTACATATTCAAACTCATGCTCTTTATTTTCATGCCTCGTCAACTGATTATTATCCTTTTCTAGTTAATATTTCAAAGAAATCAACAAAACTTCTAGAGCCTTATAATGCCATTCTATTTCTTTTAGCTACCTCTGAATCACTTATTTTGTCATTCTTTCTTCTTCTAGTTGGGCCTTCAAAGTATCATTTTCTTGGTCATGATTTTTATATTTCTTCAAAAGCTCCTTCTAATTTTTTTTCTTCATCGAAAGCTTCTTTATGAGGTCATCTTTACCTTCATAATTTTGGAGTTGTTCCTCTAATTTACTAAACCTTTTCCTTGCAATTTTTAATTCCTCTAAGGAACTTACAAGTTCTCATTCAAAATATGCTTCTCATTCTACTTCTTCTTTTGAGTAGTTAAACCTAATCATATTTGGAATAACTAATATAAGCATCCTCCCAAGGATGTTACGGGAAACATATGATATAGATCAGAATGTATCAATTGAAAAATATCAGATGCCTTCGTGAAACTTGAGGGGAATGGTCCCCTTTTATGCTTTCCACAATTGCAAAATATCAATGTGCTTGGATTGATCATGGAACATGGTATTCTCAGAAAGAGGAGTCCCACTTTGGTTATCACAAAGGATAATGGTGGTATCAAAAATATTTCCAAACAACTCACTGAAGAGATTTCTCAACCTTTACCATAATTGAAACTGTGTGGAATAATTGATTCCTCTTTTTTACTTTTTTCTACATCCATGACCATGAAGGAAATGGCTTCTTTGGCATTTAATTTTACTTACACAATATATGATATATTTCTTGGATAATCACAAACCTTGATATGTTTTTTCTTCTTTTGAGATGGATTCTTCTTTCCCTTCCATTATTGGACATAAAACTTTTGATCTACCTTCCAATTGTTATACTACACCTAAATGAACATTCCTATGATACCAATTGTTAGAATTATCATTACACTAAGAGGGGGGTTAATCAATGTAATGGCCAATTTAATCAATTTAAAAAAAATTACAATTCATCATAACCAAAAGAATAATAATGCATCAACAAAATCAATCATGAAATTAATACACATGAACACCAAATATACGTGGAAATCCATGTAGGAGAAAACCACAAATATTCTTATCTTCTTCAATATTTTATTACATCAATTTGCAAGTACCAACTTACTGGAGGCACCAACCCCTATATGCAAGCTCCAACTTGATGTACGCTTGAACCTGATTTAGGCTTCAGCCTGATGAGGCTCCAACCTCTGTTAGAGGCTCCAACATGATGAGACACCAACCATTTTTTTAGGATTCAACCTAATGGGGTACAAACCTCCTTCTCCAAATCATAGTCGAGCAATTTTCACAATCTTTTAAATTGGGTCCATAAGCTCAAAACAATATAAATTTCTCTTACAATTCTAATCATATAAATGCAACCTCAACCTATTCTTCAATCATCAATAGTATCATATTATTCATTTCTTGCTTTGAGCACCAAGACTTATCCTGTTCATAATCCCCATAACATATTAACAACAAAAAAATAAATGTATCCTCTTGCCCTCAAAAATTTGTCTTCATGAATTTTGACGTCCCCCTATAGGATCAAAAAACAAATCTTGTCATTTACCCTCCTCAAAAATCAATTTGGGCCTCAAAATGACCCTAATGGGTCAACATAATGCACTTTTCCATTCTACGGTCTACATAATGAACCTCTCTAGCATGGATTTTGAAAAAATGTAACTTTCCAATGCACAACTAATCCAACCCCCCTCCAAAAATTCAACCTCAGCCAATCCAACTAGACTCGAACATGTGACCATTGCAACGCAAAAAAAGGCTTGGAACCAACTTATCTATGTGCTCAGTTCACATAGCATAACCCTTAAAAAATTATATATAGACAAAGAAACAAGAAACATGCCCCATAATCAACTGTGCGACCTCAAATATTGCAACAACACATTTGATCCACAAAGCCACACATATATTCATTTCACAACTCTGTAAAACAATTGATGGGCCAATTTCATCAATCATCACACACACACACACATATGGGTGCCTATTGGGCCGACCCATAACACCAACTGTTAAGGGAGCCGATCAATATGAACGAGACCCATCCATTTTTATTTCTCATGTGGCCATGTCATATGACCTAGGCCTTAGGTGTCCATAGCCAATTGAGCCCTGACGTAAGAATGATTTCACTATGCTTCATGGCGCCCTTTGGGTGGTGCCACATGTCACCCAATATTGGTCCTGTTGGCTTCTCAAATAACATACTTTCCATGCCATGTGTCCATATCACATGTTCTCCCATGTCATCCATTCTACATATTCCATGTGTCTTGGTTCACCATGTCATATTGTATATTATGGAGTCTGTTGTTTGCCACCTTAGTAATATGGGTCTGCCACATCAAAGAGAAATTATCTCACACTCACCATGTATGAAATTTGTCCTTCCATGTCAAACATACCTACCACATCAAACATATATTACGCTAGACCTGCCATGTCAAATATTATGTCAAACCCATTACATATACATTATCATTGGTCAAACCTATGACATGTACATCATCATTGATAAGATCCACCATATATACATTACCCCATATGTGTATGGGATAAATGTGTTATGGGGGTCACACCCTCATGTTTCCCATGTGGAAACATAACACAACCCAACCATAATTTTTGGTTAAATTTCATGTATGTTTAGACATATACCATTGTTGATTACCCAAAATATACTGATTCGCTGACAAAGATGTTCAATTGTTAAGAAAATTGGAGTTTTTCCCCATTTTCTCCATTATTAACTTGTTTTTCATCAAAGTAGTGTTTCTCCTTATTCGGTAGGAGTTTGAAAAAGTGCCATATATAAATGGAAAGATTTTGGAGAGGGTTATCCAAACAAACCATTCACATAGATATTTTAATGAAATAACTCTAATGAATGATCAATAATATTCACGCTACCATACCTCTTTTATATCACCAGTGTGACAAAAAATCGTCAATGATCTCCAAGGTATCATACCTCCTTTTATAGCAATGAAATTTCATTGGTTGTCATCAATAAAAACACATTGTCCAACATTAGTAAAGTTTGAGTTTTGGATATTTTAATAAATATTGAAATTTATACCTATTAATATTGAAAACAGAATTTAATATATTAACATTGTACATCTATCTATACTCCAGATTTGTCAATCACTAAGAGGGATAAAATCTCTTGAGTTACAAACCTCTTTTAGAGTGAAAAAATTGAAGAAAGGCTTGCATTTAAAGAGATTTGATCCATCTAAAAGTTTCATAGATTTGGATTTAATATATATATATATATATATATATATATATATATATATATATATATATATATATATATATATATATATATATTGGAAGGAATTACACATCTCTTTCTTATTTGGGAACACACTAATAAAATGTGTTATCATTGAAAAATTTTACACGAAATTGAACTCACTAAGAATCCAAAAAACTAAACAACGAGATGTGCAAGTGTTCTAGAGAAGATTGGAAAAAAATCACGAAGAAAAAAAACTAAGGGTTCCTAAGGTTCTTATCTAAAATATCAATTTACACAAAGTTACTTTAGCAATTTTGCATATATCATTGTGTTTGTTTCTTCAAAATTCATGCGGATCCACAAAAAGTGACAACTCAATAGGTTGTGGACCAGTTCACATTAAATGAGAAGCCCTCTACTGGCATGACAAGCCTATATATCTCAGTATTGAGCCATTCCATTATTGAATTGGCATTAAGGAGCCTCCAAAGGATTCCTCTTGTATCCCACTACATCAAATATCGTAAATGAGATAGGGGGAGTGAATAATTGGGGTTGAGCCTACAAATAACAATGGAATTAAGACCAAACAAAGATATAATTTTATGAAAAGCTATGTTTCCATATTTCCAAATCAAATAAAATATCTTTGCATTGGGAGAGCTCACCATTAAGAGCTTTCTTAGGAATTATTTGACTAGATATATTTCCCTCGCAAGGATATGGAAAGAGGGATATTCCTTTAGCAGATTCATATAGTCCATTTTCTCTATCAACTCCCTTTATTTTCTTTGGGACAATTTATATATTTTCACCAAGAAACAAAGAGTATGTTTGCTTCTGAGATTCTTCCGTTCATTTCTTTTGTGTTTTCCATTGTTTATTGCATTATATCTCATTTTATTTCATAGAAAAATCTACATCTCTTGTATTTCATGTTTTCACCTTTCTAATCATTTGATTTTTTGGCTCTATACAAGGAAAAAATACCTTTCAATTGATATTATTTTGGTCTACCATTACACCAAAAGACTAAGAAAAGGTTGGCGACTCTACTTCCTCTTTTCTCCTACTTCCTATTATTTGCAAGCTCTCCTCTTATATTTTTTCAATTTTTTTCTTATGTTATTATCCTGTACATTCAATACAGGCTACCTTTGGGCCTATGTGTTCCACAATTGTGGTTATTTTTTATGTTCAGGTTGGTCGATGTAGTTATCAAAGACATAGCCACAGTGACTTTCGTGCAACTTTTAGTGTAGAACCTACATGGATTAACATAACTACCAATCATTTTAATTTTCCTTATCTAATGTGAAACTTGAGTTGGTTACCAACCCTTAGTGACCTATACACACTCATACATATTTTAGCAATTTAGTTAGATTTTTTTTGCTCTAATTATCCACTAGTGCAGAATAATTTAGGTTATTTTTCCATGAGGATGGCCTTTTGTTTTTTACTAAACAAATTGTAGTATTGGGACTAGGAGTGAATTTAGTATAATGATGGAGTATTCTCTTCCACTTGTGCCCAAGGTGAATTTGGGGAATCAAAAAATATATTTGAAAACACCATTACCATCTCCCTTTAGGGTTGGAGGAAACATCATTGTGTCGAGAGGCACATTCTACAACCCAGTATGAGGGCGATGCGTAATTAAATCCATGCTCAGCGTGGAGTTGACACATGTCCCTCTTAGAAGAAAATTGAAATATTCTCTAAATTGAAAAATAACGTTGGATATAGTAAAAAACAAAAATGAATATGCATGTTTATTTACTTTTAATTAAAAAGCTTTATAAAGCTTCAATAATCCCAACCTGAGTATGGTCACTTGATTTTTTGTTGATATTACAACTCAATGTGGTAAAAATATTTCACTCACTCATAGTCGTAAATAAAATATTTCGATGTCCACGTGACTTAATACAATTTCATATGACCTTTAAAAAATGATAAAGTGACTAGAACTTAAAAAAAAAAAGTGAGTAAGAAGTTTAAAACTTATACTTTTCAAAAATATTTCAACATAAAATTTAAATATCTATGTTAACTAATTTATAATATTTCAACATGGGATTTAATTAAAATATTTGAAAGTATATGGTACTAATTTATGCAACATCAACTTCTTATATGAAAATAAAATGTTAAAAAAATATATTTTAATGTTGTATATAATAAAATATTCGATGTCCGAAGAAAAAAAATTAATTGAATATTCAATGTATTCCATAGCATTCACAAATACAATTTAAACAATGAAAACTTACACATTGTATATATATGGGGAGAGGGAGAGAGAGAGAGAGAGAGAGAGAGAGAGAGAACCACTACAGATTCATTGCGACATATAAGGGATGAGAAGGATATAATGTTTTTTTCAAAATTTTCACTTTAAAAGATACTTTCACCTGAAGATATATAATCCCTCTTGACGCATGCTAGATCCATGCATACGATGGATCTATAATGATACAGTTTAATTAAGGGAAAGTATGTGTCACATTATATGCAAATATTTTCCTTTCATGCAGGTGCAATTCACATAGTTTTATTAGGTGGAAAAGTAAAGGATGACATAATATCCACATTGTTATGAGCTAATCAAACATTTGTGATGTTCACTTAAATAAATTTTCACACACCACATGTCACACACGAATTTCACTTAATATACACTTAAATAGTATGTTCTTCCCCTTGCACTCATTGTTACTTGGGGGAATCATAACATAAAGTTTACACTATTTGAAATTCATAAATTTTCACATCCTAAGTAAAAAATGAGTGGTCCATCATCCCAAACTCTTTGAGCATCTTAAAATTAATCTAACTCAAACACATTAAATTCCCCCATTCCTAGGCCATAAAAAAAATTGTAATCTAAGTTAGGACCCTGGGGGTAGGCATCCAAATAATCCCCCTTGGTAATTCTCATTTCAAACATAGAAAGTTTTCTTTTAGCGAAATTTAAAATCCTCCATAATCTAGTGTCACAAAGCCAGTGGTGAGCATAAACCCATAAGGGGGGGAATTCTCATATCAAGGACTATCATGGGCCTCCTTGAACCTTATAAATATTTATAGAGGTTCTTGGTCCATGGTTGATACCCAGAAGTTCATATTCTCTCATTTTCACTGGACGAAGGTAACTTAGTGACCAGAACTTATGGCATGTTACTAAAGGTGGTTAGTGTGGGAGCACTTGCACCTAGAGGTAATTTTGAAATGCTATTGGAAGCATCAAAAATTTCTTCGGGACATGGCCTTGGTTTGCCTCATTATAACCCAAATTTTTTCATACCTTCTATTATCACTATAAAAAATTTCTGAAACTTGGTCAGTTACACTTGTTCTTAAGTCATAATGCTAGATAGGGTTAGAGTCATTTTTATTTTTTTAAAGGTCTAGATCATGGGTTAAAAGTATCATTCCATCACCAAACAATTTTCATTCACCTTGTTTCATTCTTCAAAGATCTTATGCCACATTTTGAAACCCATTTTTAAAGTTTTTTTTCAAAAATTTGATGAATAAGCCATGAAACCACGTTTTCATAGCGCACTCAGTGTAAAAAGTTGATTTTGCGCTACGAAAATGCTAGTGATTTCGTAGCACAAAAACCTGAATTTTCAATTCATGCGCTACGAAATTAGGGATTCTCAGTTTTGCGTTTGAGCTGTCACATTTGTCAAATACAGTTAAATTATTCATCATTAGGTGTCATCCACGAGTTCTCCATCATGCATGCAACCATTCATTGTAATTATTAGGGGTCATTTATCATCGATTAGGGGTCATTTTTCATTGGTCCTTTCAAAATTGAAAACAGTTGGCCATTTTCGACTTCATTTGTCTCATGCAAGACAATAGCGCATGCATGCTTATGTTTTGAAGAAGAAATTAGTGGTGAAAGACCTGAGTTTACTGAAATAAATTTAAGCGAGGCTGTAAAGTATTCAAGCGAGGCTGTAAAGTTTTCAAGCGAGGCTGTGAAACTATATTTCAAGTGAGGTAGAACTGAAACAAATTCAAGCGAGGCTGCTCATTCAAATTCAGGTTATATCAGTATTTTCAAAACTTTCTATCAAGTGAGTTTGAAATTCATTACTGGTGGAAGCAGAATTGTTATCAAGCGAGGCATAATTGTTATCAAGCAAGGCTGAACTTTACCAAGTGAGCCAGTTCATTCAATAGGAAGCTATGATTGCTAACTTGCTAATTTGTTGAAGACACAGGGTTTTCAGAGGGATTATCACAGATTTCTGAAGATACAAGGTTTTCAAGAAGAAAATGGCTGAAGAAATAAGGAGTCATAGGCCTGGTCATTGCCTAAGAATAGAACCTGAAGGTGTAGAAGCCCTTACAAAAGACAAGTTCGTTGAAGAAGCCTTTAATAAAGTAGGTTGTTGGAGGTTTTGTGAAAAACTTCAAGGAGGGCACACTCAAGTCACCAAAGAATTTGCCATAAAATTCACAGGATCAAACTCAAAGATTGGATTCCTCAATTTACCAATTTCCCCTGAAGTGATATCAAGAGTTACAAAAATTCCGAGAGGAGAAGACAAGTTGTCTAAAAACTTCAAGTTTGACATGGTACCCTGCAAAATCTTTCTAAAACCAGAGTTTACAGAGGTTGACTTGAACAAAGTTGTGCCAAGAAGTTATGTCAAAGATACATTTTCCAATCTGCTCTACAATATTCAGAGGTCCTTCACCTATGAAGGGAGATACCACAAGGTTTATACCTATCACTTTAAACTCTTACTTAATTTCACAGAGATGATATCTCTAGATTTACCTTTTTATCTTTTCAGACGTTTGGCTAAGATGTCTAATAAGGTACAAATGAAAGTTGAGTCATGTTAAACCTCATTATTTCATCATGGCTTAGTCAAGTTAATAGTCTTACATGAGCCGCAGAAAGCAAACAGAGATTGGGCTAAATTCCTCTTTTTGAGTAGAATTGGGATTGAAGGAACAGGTGTTAGTCCTCAAGCTAAAGAAAAAACTCCATCAAAGATTACTGCCCCTGTAGAAACAAATTCAAGAATATTTGTTAAGCTCAAGCCTCGAAAACAAATTAAAGAACCAATGATAAGAACAAAATTGAATATCCAAGATACTCCTAAATCTGCACAGAAGAAGAAAAATCTAGTTAAGGATACAATACTAGAATAGTCAACTAGTAAAACAGATAAAAAGAAGTTGACTAGGAGTCAAAGGTTAAAGGAAAATGGTAAGGCTGTAGTTATAGAGGGGTCAAGAGGTAATTTGAATGATATACTTCAATCTATTGACATTGAAGAGTCTCCCCTAGTGCAAGAAGACTTCATCAAACTCGATACAGGTTGAAGCAAATCAAAGAAATTGAAGACATCCAAAGGGTTAGATTTTCAGGATGAAGTGAAAAAGTTTATCTTTAAGCCCAGAAAACCCTCAACTAGGCACGCCAAGAAGTTGAAATAGTCATACATGGAGATAGATCAAACAAGAGGTGAAAGTGCTAATGTTTTTGAAGAAACCACAAATACATCATTTTCAATGCCTGAAGAAGACAGAAACGGGGTTTTCAATATTCATAAGGAAAAGAGAAACTATGAAGATGTCAAAGACAAACTCAGATTTGAGAAATATGAGATTGATAAGCTGAAGAAAAAGGTGAGAGTGCATGTAGAAGAAAGGGCAAACTTTGAAAGGATAAAAGGACTGTGGGAGATGGAGAAAAATCCAAACCCTGAATTAATTGATAGTCAAGCTTAGTTATTCATATGGACCCTACCTGCAATCAAAGAAGAAAAATTCATTAGGATGGTCAATACCAAGCTAAGGGCAAACAATAGAAGGCTTAAGAGGAGAGTAGAAGACCTTTAAATACATCTAGCACAGTTTGAAGATCAGCCACAGCTAAAATAAGTGCAAATAGTAAGTGTCATCCTTTAACAAATTTTTGAGGTTACGTGGTAATATCTCATTTTTGGAGTTGTTTAAAGTTGATGTTTATGGGTTATGAAATCTGATATACACCTGGAAATATAGTATTGAAGGGTTGAAAACTAAAATTTTTGGAAGGAAGCTGTGAAAAGTGAAGACTCAGTAGTTTCGTAGAGTGCTACGAAACTGTTGAAGGTGACACACAACAGTTTAAAGTTGATGTTTATGGGTTATGTGGTAATATCTCATTTTTGGAGCTTTTTAAAGTTGATGTTTATGGGTTATGAAAGCTGATATACACTTGGAAATATAGTATTGAAGGGTTGAAAACTAAAATTTTAGAAGAAAGCTGTGAAAAGTGAAGACTCGGAAGTTTTGTAGCGCGCTACGAAACTGCTGAAGGTTACACACAATAGTTTCATAGCGTGCTACGAAACTGCTGTAGGATGTATTTTGAAGAATTTTTGCAATTTTAAAAGGTGAAAAGGTTTTGGTTTTGAGCTTTGATGCTGGTGGGAGGTATATGTAGAATATCAATGAAGATCCAGGAGGTTTGGAACATAAAAATGGAAGTTTGAAGCATGATTTTAAAAGGAAAAGTCCGCGCTATGAAAACAACAGACTCAACAGTTTCGTAGTGCAACAGTATTGACAGTTTTTGTACCATTTTGGAGGTTTGGGATTTGCACAATTGGATGGTCGAATTCAAATGAAGGTTATAAGACATTTGCCACATGTTTTGAGCACCAGTTATTCAGCAGTTGGTTCGAATGGACAAAAATGACACATTCAGCTATTATACAGGGAACATGCTCCTATTTTGCAGGAATGGATAAGAAGCAGGTTGATGGGGTCTAACAGCAAGAAGATAAACAACATCATGGTCAAAGTTTAGAAAAAAATAGTTGTCAAGCATAGTTTTTAATGATTAGATAAGGTTTTTAAAGGTTGTTAAGATATAATAAATAGTGTTTTAGTCCTAGTTGTATTAGGACTATAAGACAAACAATTTAACTGTCAGTTTGTAAATGAAGTGTGTTTAGAAGTTGATAGGTGTCAAATTCGAATTTATTCTCAAATTTTTGGAAGGAATCCAAGGATGTAATGACCACTCTATAAGAGGGAAGAAATCGAATTGCATAGGGTTGGAATTTTCATTGAACAAGCATACTTTTTGTGATATCATAAAATTGTGTTTTTATCTTAATACAGAGAGTTTTGTTTCATCACTTAGGATTCAGAAAGGGTTATGGATGTTTTATTGTCTCATGATTTTTTTCTTTAAATTACTTGCAGTGGCATGAATGTATGTTACTTATAATTCTCTGAATGTGCTCTAACTTCCTTCATATGTTCATGAACTGTGTTTATTCTCTGTCCTACTGTTCTATTGATGCATCTAAACCCTGAAATTCCCTGACTTCCATATGAAACTGATATTTATGTTTTTTGAAAGAAAATTTGACTCCATTTACCCAATAGATGTTTTTTGATTAGTAGTACAACCAATTATTAACTTTATTTAGTTTATTCACAGAGTTAGCCATCTGATATTTATTTGTAAATCATTAACCTATTGTGAGAGCCCTCTCAGGTTGAGGAGGCTAAGCCTCAAATAAAAGTTTGGTTTGAAATAGTTACTCAGGGTATCCTTGAATAGCAGCCTATCAGAGTTTTATTTTGAGATAACATTTTGGGGCATCTGCTGGGAGTCTGAAGATTATTCATTCCCAAAATCAAGTAGTTGAACTTCTGAAGGTAGCAGGAGCTTAGAAATTTTTTTGAGGCTACAATCTACCTTGGTGACTCCATACATTTTTCAAAGTTTAAAAATGGCTTCTAGAAGGAGATACACACGGAGCAATCCTAATTCCAATCCACCTACCATTGTGGAAAATCCAAACACTATTTCAAAAAGTCAAAGAATTTCAGAAATATCAGGTACTCCATCTCATTCGAAATATTTTTCCTATGAAATATTAAGAAGTCCCGAAGATAAGAAAGTTGATAAAAAGATTCATGAAGTTTTTTTTAGATAAAAAGGTGAAAAGGAACTCATTGATGTTATCTTAGACTTGGAAAAAAGAGGAATTTACAATTCAGCCTTAGTGACACAAGAAGATAAGGAAGAGTTTTTGGAAGCTGTTACCTCTGACTTACTGCTATAAAAAGAGTCTTTAGATAAACTCAAAGAAATTGATCCTGTTGAAGTCTTGCTGAAATCCAAAGCTGGTTTACCCCTTCCAAATTAGGGTTCTATTGTTAGTGGCTTACAAAAACCAAAAAGTCCTCCTATTATCAGTTCTTCTCCTCCTACAACCACTGTTCATCCTCCAGGCATGGCTGCTCCTGCTAGGTATGCACCACTTGTACTTCCTGCTATTTTGCATGAACTTCCTAGTAAATATGCTGCTAGGATTCCTACTTGGGGTAGTGATGAGGAAATTTCAGTAGAGGAATTTGTAGACAGATTCAATGATTTTATAGACAGGGAAGAATTTAATGATGAGGATGTGAAGCTAAGGTTATTTGCACAAATTTTTATTAGTGAAGTTAGAAAATGGTTTAAGGCTCTTGCACTGGGCAACATTAGAACTTGGAATGATTTTGAAGATAAATTCTTAAGAAAATGGGGTAATAGAACCAATCCAGTCCAAGCACTCACTAAATACAACACCTTAGAAGGGCAGTTGATGAATCTGTCCAAAAATTTTCAAAAAGATTCAATAAAGTTTTTGATTGAATTCCAGCCCATTTGAAACCTCCGGAAGCCTTAGCACAAATGAGATATGCTAAAGCATTTGACTATTAATTTTATATCTTGTTGAGGGAAAGAGAGTCACCTACACTTGTATAAATGAAAAGTGATGCAGTTAAGGTTGAGGTAAATATGATAGATGCTAAAAAGTCAAAAATGGGAAAAACTAAATTGAAAGAAGAAGAGAAACCATCCACCTCAACTTCTGAAGACAAATTTGAGTCAATGATGAAAACCATGGAGAAGTTGATGGATATGTTAGCTGTTGGAAACAATTCAGCTCCTCCTGTGCAACATGAACCTCAATTCAGAAACCCACAATTTAGGAGACCACATCGGCTATCTCGATGGTTGGCATTGTTGATAAAATTACATCTGCCGCACATATTGAGGGCATTTTACCTTGGGAACACCAACCAACATAAGGACACTAGAGATCACTAAGAATAAGGAAGGAAATAAACAAAAGAAGAAAATCCCCACTACCACAACTTCACATATGATGAATCCCCCATGTGCCCTTTTTGACATGTTAGTCCATCCTATCAATCAATTCCCAACATTGAATGAGTTGAAAGTCATTCTTCATGCCCCATAGGCACCCACATCGATTTATCCCCCACCAAGAAAAAAAGTAGGTACCTCGCATAATAAAGGTCTTCACACCAACCATCCTATTTGTATGTAGAATGGAAATTACACACATCATTGTCTTGGTCTCCTAGAATATCATGATGCTTTGGTATCCTTACATAATGTGTCAAAAATGACACCTCCTTTTCCACCAGCCCTAGCCATGAATGATGTACCAAACACCATTTACTACACCATCACTTCAGCTAATAAACGTGAAAAACATTGTGTTTCCATTTTCCCTGAAACTGCCCATTACACATATATGTGCCCCTTTTTCATAGCGTATTGGAAAAATCACGCAATTGCAAAGACACCATCTCAATCATTGAATAATATTCTCCCCCATTGTGAGAGTGCTCTTACACACCAAGTCCTTCAACCATCTTCAAGGATGAGGTTGTATCCTAGCAAGGTTTATGCAACATCTATGGTATTCACCACGTTGACCTTGCTCTCGAGGATTTTAACTGTTTGAACATCTTAAGTGAGGAATACACCTAGAGCATGGTTTCCATGGAATTGCCACAACCATTGGAAACATCCAATAACTCATCACACACATTTAGGTAGGATATATTTCCACTTCCCAATATTGATGAAACACAATGATATGAACATATCTGCTATACTTCTTCATCCATATGAACTATGATACCAACATTTTTCTTATAAATACAAATTTTTTAGACCACTTAATCCATTTCAAATATAACACCATATATGACAACATGGAACCAACCCATCTATGTTATTTCCTACTAGATTGGTCATACAATACCTAGAAAAATATCACATTTTTTTTTCTGTCCACTAGTACTTCCATGTGCAAACCATTGCCTCATGACCTGACGATAGCCACCTCACCCCCTCTCGGGTGCCTTTCACTTTGACGAGGACATCCTCAAGTCCAATATAATATAGAGTTCAATTTGTATTCTATGCATCATCATTCCTTATTTATACCAAAAGCTACATTTACACCTTCTGTACAATCTAGTGACAATGTATGTGTAGTGGAAACTAACGATTTCATCCGTGTCAACCATGTTGACTAGTTCAAAAACCTTATTCTTACATCAAATGCCCTCAAGGAAGGAAACATGGCTATTATTACCCATGACATTAAGGTGATATAATGAACAAGCTTAGCATTTTTGAAGAAATAATGTCAAGGCCAACTTGCTCCCAAGAAGAAGTAGTTGCCTACAAATCCATATTTCAAGAGTATCGTGATATTTGTGCTTGGTCATATGTATAAATGTTTGTTTTAAGTCCTATCATGCTAAACAACCATGGTGAAAAATCTAGGTGGATATTGGTGGCCACCCACCTATTCCACTTGGACCCCCAACACTTTTTCCTTTCATTTTCCTAATTTCCATCATAATTTCCTATTTCAAAAAATTTTCGAGTCATGAAATTTTGGATCGATTTTGAGGCCATAAATGAAGTTTTTTTGAGATATAGGAAAACAGAAGGCCAATCTCGATTTGCAGATTTTTTTTTTGTCCTCGAATATATCTTTCTAATGAGGTAACATGCGTGTTAAATGAAGATTGTATGCCAAATTAACGGCCCCGGGAAGTTGACATTCCAATTATCCCTAGTGAAGCCCACACGCTTTTGGCAGTTCATCTCCTAAGGTTAGGTTTTTGGATTTTTAGGGTTTTCCATTGCTTCTGGATCACAAAAAAATCCTCTGAGATGCATTTTCACATAGTTCATAAGGCATGTAGTCGTCACATATCTTATCAGAGATAAGCTACCATCGCCCGAGCTAGTTTGTTTCTTTACTACATGTAAAAAATTTTCAACAATTGCTATTTATTAATTGAAGTTTTGTTTCGTTGTATCTCTGTGTTTTTGTTTATTATATATTTAATTTCGTTCCTTCATAAATCTAGATCAGTGGTATCAGAGTAGTATTCTATTTCTCTATTTTTCCATGCATGTCCCCAACGAGGTTGGGGTATAAGGAGTTAGAACCTGAATTGGTTGAACCCTTACCATACCAGCCTCGTCGAACTTGATGGCCTCCCATGGTCGCAAAAAATAAAGATGAGGGGGTAGGATATCATTTTAAAATTTTTCTCAAATATGCCCTCGAGCGACAAAGGAACGAGATGGAAAATTTTTCCCATATCCTTCAACGAGTTTCAATGGACAAAGCATCTCTATCCGGCAATCACTTTGAAGGTTCCAACCCCCCTTTAAGGTAAAATTTAATTTTGAATTTCCTATATTTGAAGACCAGATAGAAATAGATGCCCTAGATACATGGTTAAATTTTTTGGAAGGATATTTTCCATTCCATAATTTTTTTGATAGGAAAAATATTTCTTCTGCACTCCTAAAATTCCACCCCCATGTCAGGAACTAGTGGGAAACTTACTATGAGAAAAGGGACGAGGAGGAAACCTCACTATTTTTAGTCACAGATTATTTCCAAGATGCCATCAAGGAAAAATATTACCCTATCAAGAGATATGAAGATAAGTACATAAAATGGACCACGCTATGACAATAAAGGGACCACGACATGCCAGAGTTCACGAACATTTTTCATATCCTAGGCACAAAGTCAAGTACCAAATATTTTGAGCAGAATATAATACTCAAGTATCGTGATTTTCTACATAAATACATTCAGGAGAAATGGAGTTCCTAGATATCTCCTCACCTGGTGCAGTGTACTGATATTTTGTGAGGATAGAGCATAAATTTAAACAGAAAAAGTGAGACTTTGGATATGAAAATCTGAAGTAGAGAAAAGGCGCCTCTAAACTAAAAAAAAAGGGACAAAGCCAAGGTGGAGAAACCTAGGACAACCCATAAAATATACAAGAAAATAATAGAATCACGAAGGTGAAGAAGGACACCGAAAAGTGGTGTGAGTTCCGCAAGATCCCCACTCACAACAAAAATGAGTGTCATGCCAATCAGTCACTAGTGGCTGAGCTAAAATCTTCAGAGTATGATACATGTTCTGGATTGAGGCAAAACCAAACAAGGGGAATGAAAAGGGGAAGCATATTATTGATGCAAAACCTAGTGCCACTATTTGCACCACCAAGGTCCAAAAGATTGAGCCCAAAGATCCAGAGCAGGGGGCGTGTCTCTTCCACTCACAAATGTGGGTAAAGGGTTCTCCACTGAAGTTCATATTTGACATTGGGAGCCAAAATAACCTTATCTCGATAGAGGTTGTTAAGTGGTTGGGCCTATCGACCACACCACACCTGCAATCGTACACCATCAGGTGGCTCCACCAAGGATGAGATATTTGTGAAAGCCAACATTTTTTCCTTCCCTACAACATTAATTCCTTCATGTACGAGGTATTGTGTGATATTGTTCTTATTGAAGTATGTGATGTTTTATTAGGACAACCATACTAGTGGATTTGTCATGTTGTGTATGAGTCCAAACCTTGCACTTTTATTATCACTTTGGGTAGAAAAATATATAGGATATCGGAGGTAGCCCCACCTATTGCCATTATTTTATCTTTGTTAAGAAATGTAGTCAGACCATCTCCCAAATTGGAAAATTTGTTTTCTTTCTATTTTGTTCTCAAAGTAAGGAGAAGATGGTGGTCACATCTATGGCCCTGAGAAAGGGTTCCGCTACACAATAGAATCAAGTTTATAACATCATGGAAGAGTACAAGAACATATTATCCTCATCCATAGCGGTACCCTTGCACTGTTAGGTCAGGTATTCGATCAATTTGACTTTCGAAGCTCCTCTACCCAATGGGAAAATATATCATTCCTCTCTTATGGAAAATGAGGAAATCAAGTGGTAAATCTAAGAGTTTCTATGAAAATGGCACATCTGACCAAGTTCCTCAACTTATGGGAGCCCAATTATACTTGTACAAAATAAGGATGGGACATGGAGATGGTGAATTGATATCGAATACTGAATAAAATCACTATCAGGAACATGTACCCTATCCCATGGATTGATGACCTTATTGACCAGCTCAAGGGGATCAATTACTTCAGCAAGATTGATCTAAATTATAGTTATCAACAAGTTCCAATAGAACCCATAGATGTATGGAAGGCCACCTTCAAATCTAAGGAGGGCCTTTTTGAGTGGTTGGTCATGCCCTTCAAGTTGAAAGATGCCCCTGCAAGAGCTGGGCATAGTAGTTAAAACATATTCGGCAGGTCCTTCATAGCTTGTAGCAACACAAAATATGTGCTAACTTGGAAAATTTCTCCTTTGGAATGAGCCAGGTCCAATATCTAGGCTACATAATTGATGAAAAATGTGTGAAAGTGGATCTGGCTAAGATCCAATTCATTGGATTTTGGATAACATCGACAACTATAACATAGTTTTGTAGATATTTAGGCCTTGCCAATTTCTATTCAAGGTTTTTGTTGGGATTCTCTCATATCACTTGGCCTTTGAGTCAAGTTACCAAGGGTAGAGAAATTTTTTTTTTTTTGGTTTGAGTCCTAACATAAGGTATTTATTGAGCTAAAATTTTCTCCTTTGCATTGCTCCAATACTCATATTTCCAGACCTAAAACAGTAATTTGAAATTGCGATAGATGTCTCCGACTATGTTGTTGGTACAATTCTCACCCAACAAGGGAATCTGGTGGCTTGTCAAAGTGAGACGCTCTTTTATAAGATTTGGAAATACCCCTCCTATGATAAGGATATGTATTCCATCATGTTGGCTTGTCGATAGTGGAAACATTATATTCTGGGAAAGGACACGATCATCTACATAGATCACTTCCCTCTTTAGTTCATATAGACACAAGGGAAGTTGCAGAACAATCTCCATTAGAAATGGTCCACATATCTACAAAAATTCTATTTTAACATTATATACAAGAAGGGCAGCACTAGTAACAATGAATATTTCCCCAGTCAACCCTTGGTTGTGGAATTGACCACTATCCTTAAATCTTGTGGACATGAGACTTGTGGATGGTCGAAATTATACAAAAATTCCCTAGAATTTATCACCACATACTAGATATTGATGGATGGAAAGCAAGTACTAGCCTTCCACCTCTATGATGTATTTTTATGCTACCCAGGGAACCTATGTGTTCCTTAAAGCGAGTGTGCCAAGCTTGTTTGGGAGGCACACTACATGTTGGCAATATGCTTCTTATGATTGCACATGTTTTCCTTGATGGAAACTCACTCGCAAATGCTAAAGTATAGGGCTTCTAGAGAAGCATAGTGGTTTAGCAGAAGGTCCAACAGAAGATGGTTAATATTCATATTTAAGGTGCTATACGCGAGTTCGTGTAATCCAAGTCGCGTACACACGTAGAAAAGAACGAGAAAAGTAGCTTATGCCTTTTGCACTCTAAAATTATGATACTAGGGGTCATTACCATGGTTTTAGCCTACAGTATTGAGAGTCATGTTGTTTATTTGATTCCGTCCAAGAATACCATTAGCACTTGTGTGGTTTTGGCTCGTGGTATTGGGGAAAGCTAAACCTATATAAGGAGAAGAAGATCATAGTGCAAGTGCATGGGTTTTGATTGAATACTTCTCTCTGAAGTATATCTGCATGGAATAGGTTAGTGTTTATTGGTAGACCTAAAATTATGATGCACCCATGCATAAAATTATGGATAAATACCTCTAGAACTAAAATTACTATGTATTTGATTGATCTATTGGTGAGATGTTTAGATCTGTGATCTGGCATATGATTGCTGAAGTGAAGAGTAAAATTTGGGTAATTCTGTTGATCTGAAACTTTCTGCAATCTTGAATATTTACATATCTATACACTATTTCGTCACGGTAAAAGCACTTATGCACGTGTGTTTGTTTCATCAAAAGCACATATGCACATGTGTTTGTTTCATCAAAAGTGCGTATGGAAGTCGAGGTTTACTGAAGCTTGATAAAGAGGTTATTTGTTTATTGTTGATATATTTCTGTTGTTTGTCAATGAAGTCTTCATGTAGATCTGGGTTGTTTTAAATACTATATATGCTGCTCGTTAACTATGTACAAATATGATCAATTAGTGATAAAATATGATTGATGATGCTGATTAAATAAGGGTTTTGCAAATATGAAAATATGTATGACTGAAAGCCTCAGATCTATTTCTAAGTTTGATCAAATTCTGGAAATCCAATATTCACAGATCTATACACGGGTTGGTGTGCAGGAAAACACATATATACGGAGGTTAAAGTAAAGTGAAGTAACATATGCATTGAATGTGATTGAAATTGATTATGCATGTTGATTCATAAGTATGAGTTTATTACTGTGTTTAGATTACAGTGATCTCACTATTCTATTTAAAGTTTGGGTTATGGTTATTGGTGCTGATCTACATATTGAGTTATGTTGAAGTTGTTGGATTCAGTTTGAAAATTTATGAAACGTGGTTGGCAGTGGGTCTAAGGGTTGAAGCCTTTGGTGTGGAAGTAGAAGCTTCCTACCAGTAGAAGTCGGTGTTTTTTTGTTAGACAACATTTTGTCATCGTCCTTGCAATCCCCATCTCGAACATTGGAGGACCATTTTAGTGACTTCTGTGTATTGTCATACCTTGAAAAAAGTGTCATTGCATCCTTTTCCATGAGAAGAACATTTCCTCTGTTGGCTATTCCTGGAGAAGGCTCTCAAAAACATATGATTTTGGGTTAGCGCAGGCAGGAAGTTATGGCCTCGCTCCCATATAAAAATTAGCATTGGGCCTCGCGCCCATTGGTGCTCTGTCTCAGTGGTCTGCCCACGCCGAGATATTTTTGGAAAGTTTTTTAAAATAGAAGCGAAGTTTCCATTCCCAACCACTTCGTGAGCGGAGTCAGCATGGTTTGTTCAACTGAATAACATCAAAGACCTTCCTTTGGCTTCTTGTTTCCTACATTTGAGAAACCTCCCAAAGGATAAGGCCTCCCTTCCACCTTATGAGGGATCCCAAACCACCTCCTCCTCTCCTATAAATACATCCTTCTCACATAGTTGCAGGTAGCTGAAATGATTGAATAGCTAAATAATCCTACTATAGATGGTGTGAAATAGAGCTGAGAGGAATCCATTGTCGAGAGAGAGCCTAGACCCATTGCTTCGCCAAGTCTAATCTTCGACGAATGCTTGAGACACGTTTGACTGGACCCGTTGAAGGAGGTTGTGATGTTAAGGCAATTTTGGTTGTAAACTTATTCTCTCTACTTACTATACATGATTGATGTTTTGGTTCCTGTTTTGCATTTGATGTGTTCAATATTTTGCAATACATTTAGTTCTCCTTGACCAATTAAATAGTTATGAATGCAAGTATGTTTTCGTATGCTATTGTCATTCTCTGATCGTTTTGCAGGCACCTGAGTACCACTGCTAAATGATGGTAATGTGTAAATACGAAGATCAAGAGGCTCTTCTCACAACTACGAAAACTATGTTGGAACAAAGGTAGGTCATCTATAACAACTCAGTTTCATTCATAAACTAGGAATCCGAAGCATCAACATGTTCCCTTGTTGCTAGACCCACTCCAGGGCTAGAGGGATCTCCTCTGTCCATAGAGGAGATTTACCTGCACAACAAGTTGGCGACTCAGCTGGGGATCAGTGTGTTTTTCGTCTCTCATTGTTCGTCTAATTTTTTTCTTGTCGAGTCAAATTTGGTCATTTCATCATTTTTCTGCTTTGTTTGACCTGTCAAACTGTTTCTAGCCATCCTGTTTAGTCCCAAAGTGTCAATTCAGACCTCTGGTCAGTGGTTTTTATTTTTTCCCACAGTTTTCTAGCTCAATGTTGCTTTTCCTTGAATAGTCGCGCCGATTGGCACATTTTTATTTTGTCACAGCTGCACCAACCCCTGTTTAGAGTGGATTACAACTAAATAGTCACTTCGAATCTTGTAGGATTGAATTTTAGCCTCTTTTCTGATTTTTGTCAGTATTTCTTGCCTCTAGATTGGATTTTTATCTTGCAGTTGGTCCACTGGGAGTATTTTGACTCTGTTGTCTCTGTCTTCTCAGCTGTTTGTCCCTCATCTTATCAGTGGAGTTTGTTTCCCTAGGGTTTCTAGGTGTCTTGTGCCACTTCTTCGGCTCTCTCCTCACTAACCTTCTGAGTTGAGTTTGAGTCACATTAATATTTCTTGTTTCAGTTCATAGACTGATTTTTTTAGCTTTTCTTTCAGTTATTTTTGTCTTTGGTTTATCTAATGATCACCTTTGTTTTCGTTTAGCTCTCCATCCGTCACTTTGAGCATAGATTACATTGCTCGTTGAATCAGTTCGAAAACCCTATGTTTGCTTGAAGGAGTGCGTCCATGTTTTGAGTGTGTTTCATGTTTGTATTGGATTGATCTCTTTACTTTAGATCGTTACATTGGAATTGCTCAAAAATAGTGTTCGTTTTTCTTTTTAATAAAACAGTGCACTGTGCTTCTTATTTATCTAAAAAGACAAAAATTTTATTCTTTTTGAAAATGAAAACATTCTTTTGCATTAGTAGCTTTTAGCGAACTAGGAAAGAGTTTTTTGTTTTCTGCTTTGGTTGTATTAGATGCAATAGTGAAATTCTTCTTGTGATTCAATTGATTGCTACTTTTTTATAGACTACTATCCTTCTCTTAGCTAGCATTCATTGAATGAAAATGATTTTATTTTGCATGTAGTTTTGCATTAAGAATTCGAGATCACATTCGGTAAGGCCTTGAAATCGAAAAATTAATTCAATATAAACTTTAAAATGAATTCAATCAACCTAAGCAAGCATTGAAACCTAACTCACATATTTTAGAGGTCTAGGCTAGTGACGTGTTACGGCGTCGTTAAACCTAGTAGCTTCGTTTGCCTTCTAGGATTAGACAGTGCTAGCACGGACTTGTGCTCCCGATAATGTCGCGTATATAAAGGGATACCCTCGTAGGTTGCAATCCTTTATCCATAGGAAGCCAATTTTTCTACCCTGTAACTGTGATACACCGAACACAGCATTCGGAGAGACTACCTGCATGTACATCAAGTCCTTAGACATTTATCTTTCATTTGATCACCAAGGTTTATATTGAAATTCACAGAAAATTGGTACACCCTCTTGCTTAGATTACCTGAGTAGTAATTTTGGTCTTTTCATGACTCTCTAAAATTGAAAATATGCTTGATCACTTGTCCTTTCATTCTCGTTCAACCTGAAGGTGACTAGAGTCACCTTTTGCCTGTTTCTAGACTCTTAAAACATGAAACAATAGAGTGTCATTTCAATGTCATAAAATTAATTTCCTACGATCACATGCCCATTAAAGATATTTTCTTGGCTTGTTTTTTAGTAGTTACGTAGTGTTTTATCTTGAAGCCTCGAATAGGCTATCTCATTTTATTTCTGTTTCGAAACATAGTCACAGTGGTAGAACCACCAGTTTTGTCATCCTCTTCATTAACTCCTAGTGGTGATCCTTCTCCTAAAGTTTCTTTGGAAGCATCTCAACCCACTAGTTCTATCGATTTCTGGCAGTCTATCCTTCCGAGTATCTTACCTCTCGCTACCCAATCTCCTCTTGAAGAGCCATTTGATATCAATTGGCAACCTCGGGATGCTTGGAATGGTTTTGGGAATAAGGAAGAATTCCCTCCTCTTACTTTGGAACCATATTTATTAGCTATTGCTTTACTTGCTACCACTCGTCGCCTTTTAGATGATCAAGTGGCTTCATCCGACATGGATTCTTCGAGTCTCGTCAGTAGTGAATATATTTATGTTTCTATAGAAGATCATCAGCTCCCTCTGGAGAAATTTCCTTATGTCTCAAGTCAACCTTCCTCACAACCGGTTTCTCTCCGATGCGATTATCGTATTTTGGGTCATATTATTTATGGCGTTGCATCATTGTATCACAGTCCAATATGGTCTGATACATCAACTCCCTCAAAGAGCTCAGTTGTCTCGGTTTCGAGGGCATCACCCTCGACTCCCATGACATCGATGATTGTAACCTCTTTTCCTGTCTAACCCACTATCTGTGTGGATTCATCTGCACCGGCTGTTAGTATTACTCTATCATCATCAGGGTATTCTATTGTTCATAGGTCCATTTTTATCAATCCCACGATACCTATTAGGCCCATCGTGAGTGGATCACAACCTCATGTTTTAGGAGCCCAACCTGCTAGTAGTGTGCCTATGGCATCTACTTCCATTCCTAGAGGTTATACACTCAATGAGTATCTATTGGAAATTCAACAACAATATTCTTCCTCTCAGGGTCCTTAGCAGCAGAATTCCACCCCTGAGGGTTCTCAGCAATTGGAAACTTCTAGTAATCCTCGATATCATTATCACGTGTACCGTAATCCCTTCTATTTGCCTCTAATTGATCCCAGTATGTTCACATACCAACAAGGACAACCCTCTTGCTCACAAGGACACCCTTACAGGGACAACCTTCGACCCAACAGGGAAAATCCTCCGGTCCATGGGGAAAACCATATGGTTTGCAAGGACAACCCTTACAAGGATAACCTTCAGTCCAACAAGGAAAACCTTATAGTCTTGATGGTCAATCACATGTTCAAAAGGGTGCATCTCATTTCCTGAGGGGGAAAATCTATCCGCAACAGGGACAACCTTTTGTGCAACACCACCCGCCTTATGTTCAGTAAGGCCAAAATTTTGTACAACAAGGGCAACTCTATGGTCCTGCGTGGGGTCAACCTAGTATTCAGGGGCAACCTGGCCCTTCTGAACCGTCAGGCCAAAATTTTCAACAAGGGCAACCTAGTGGCTCTCAGTATCCAGGCCAACCTACTCCATAGGGACAACCTATCCAACCTCACTATCTAGGCCAACCTGCTCCGTAGGGACAGCCTGTTCAACCTCAGTATCCAAGTCAGCCTGCACCCCAAGGACAGCCTGTTCAGCCTCAAGGCGCCACTTATCTTCCTTAAGGTCAATATTAGGTCATATATAGTTCACCCCAAGGCGTTACTTACATCCCTCAAGGTCAATCCCAGATGGTATACAATGCTTCTCAGGGCACTGCGTATCTTCCGACAGGTCAAAATCAAGTGTTGTATAATGCACCTCAAGGCATTGCTTTCATTCTGTAACAAAATCCATATGTTGCTCATACAGAACCTCAGTGGTATGCTCAAAATCAATATCCTGGTCCTCAACTCGTGTATGGGCAGAACTTTTAGGCTTATAAATCCTATGGACAGAATCCTACAAGACAAAACATATGGGGATAGAATTTCTCTCAACCTGGGTGGAATCAAAATTATGGCCTTTATCAATGACCTACAATGCCTTTCAATACTCAATTACCTTTCCTTGCTACGTTGGAACTACCCGATGTGTCGAAGTTGGCGAACAATCCTATCCTTCATAATCCATATTGGCCCCCGGTTCCAACCAAACTTCCTGGCGATTGTCCCAAATTTGAGGGAAATTTCGGAGAAGACCCCCAAGAACATGTTATGATATACCACCTTTGGTGTCCTCTAACTCTTGGGTTGACGATTCTATTCGACTCGATATTTTCCAACGGACTATCACTGGTGCCGATGCTAAGTGGTACATTGAACTTTCCCACGACGTCTTCCAAGATTTCAACTCTTTGGCCATGGCCTTTCTCACGCACTTTAAATTACTAGTTCGATATGAAACTGGGATGCACCTCCTCACATCCTTGAAGCAAGATCAAGCTACCCATATCTCTGATCATATTCATGAATTTTGGTGTCATCATCGTTTGATCAAGTTTGAGATTCCTGATAAACTTCTAATTGATTGGTTCACTACCTCCTTCATTGCTCTGATTGCTAAGGACATTGATATGGAGGCATGCGTTTCTGAGGAACAAGCCATTTCTCATGCCCAATACCTTGATCTCATGCACTCTCAGTCTGGCACATTTTAAAAAATCTTGCTTGATGCCCCTCAACCTAGAACTTCCAAAGCATTGACAACATCATTTTTTGACGGTATCATTAGTTCCGTGTCTTAGAATTCTCGAAAGTCTTATTCTCCAAATCATGCGAAGCAAAAATCTACTCCTTCCAATGATACTGCTTCTCAGGTACCTTTGAATTCTGGTAAAACTGCGGAAGTGAATGACGTCTAGTCCAATATGGCAGATAGAACTTCCAAGGGTAAGAAGAAGGGTAAAGGTAAGGCCAAATCCGATACCCCAAAACAAGTTTCTCAAAAATCTTATGTCAATGATGGTTCAAAAAGTAAACTAAAGTACCCTTGATTTGTGATGAAGAGCACTACACCAAGGACTGTACCCAATAGGCTGAAGTGAGTCGATTTCTCAAAGGCACCCAAGGCACTCTGGTTGTTCTCATAGAACCATTTCCATCGTAGAAAACCCAGTTGGTAGAGAAACCTCAGTTCTTTGCCCCATTTGGATCTTAGGTTTTCATGATGAATGGTCTTGCATCTGTCTCCATTTCTACCCGGTTGAAAGATTATACTGAACCGTGCTAAGAAGTAGAGAAGGAGATTGTTGATGGTCCTCCTCCCCTGCCCGCTTCTGGCCCTCTTCATATTGAAAGGCCTAGTACTGAGCCATTTGTATGACCACCTTCCAAAGGTGTACTCCATAAGTCTTCTTACAATCCTAATGCCCGTGATGCTCAGCATTACAGTATTGTTGAGGATTTGGCTTAGGCACCATCTCTTATGTATGCATTAGAAGCACTTTAGATTTGTCCGTCTCAATGGAAGGCTTTTTTATCTACCATCGATGGGGTTGATCCCATTGATTCGAGCCTTATCACTTTCTATCTGGAAAATTTCGTCCCGCGTCTCCCTCACTAGCTTGCACTGATCATCCAAGTTGGGATTAATGGAATGAATATCCATCGAGCGATCGTGGACGAGGGTGAATCCACGTGCATCATGTCAACTGCCTAGTGGAAATCCATTGGTTCTCCAGCTCTTAATTCATCTCCAAACGCTCTAGAAGCCTTTGATGGAAGGGAATCTCGCCCTCTTGGTTTTATTGCCATTTTACCCATCATGTTAGAAGGGAAGATAGTTAACGTCAAGGTTGAAGTCGTTGACGCCAAGCTCAATTACAATATTCTCCTTGGTCGCAATTGAACTCATGCCATGTTGTATGTTCCATCCACTCTCTTTTGTGTTCTTCAATTTCTGCACGAAGGAAAGATCATCACTGTCAATCAGTTGTCTTTATTCACTTCTTCATCTTCTGAGATCGATGTTCCATACATAGATAAAATTCCCACACCTTATGAGAGTGTAGGTCCAGGTATTTTTAAATATCCTGCCCTCATGGGCCTTTTTCCTCTTCCTCCACCCAACACTACTCAGGTTAACATGATCTCCAGTTCTTCTGATCCGTGGATCATCCCTTCACCTGAGAAGATTGAGTTGTTTGGTGATTCAATGTCGTTAAGTCCCATAAAGATTGAATATTGTGAACTTATTTTGGCTTTGGATCCTCCACCCTCTGATCATGCTCCTTTGAGTATGTCTCTTGACACTTATTCTCAATCCCCTTGGCTCGGCGATTCGGATTCGTCGAATCCCTTAAAATAGATATTTCCCTCCGATGAGGCCATCATGGAAACTATGTCTCTTGAGGATCCTCCTTGGATTATATTCATCACCATTCCTCATTCATGCCTGGCCTTGGGGCCATGTCTACTTGTCTCGAGAGGTTCACTTCTAAAGTTCCTTCTCCTCTGCTTCAAATGCCCATCCTGACACAAGAAGTCTTTGTAGAAGGTAACTTGGCAAACATTACAAAATCAATGCCTATCGACATCTCCATTAAATTAGGGGTTTTCGAGAACATCCATATTGGGGTGACCTATTCTCCCAATGAGATCAAGGTCTACACTAGCCTCTTCCGTGAGTTTCTCGACGTTTTCGCTTGGTCTTACGAAGAAATTCCCAACATCGATCCAAGTATAGTGGTGCATGAGATTCCTGCTTATCCTGGTGCGAATCCTGTTCGCTAGCTTCTTCATCTTGCACACCCTAGAAAGGAGGCCACTATTAAAGAAGAAGTTGAAAAACTTCTTAGAGTTGGTTTTATTTATCCGATTCCCTTGAAAGAATGGGTTTCCAATATTTTTCCCATGGATAAGAAACAAGGTACTATTCGGGTCTGTGTAGACTACTGTGACATCAGCCGTGCTTTCCCTAAGGATAGTTACACCACTCCTTTTATTGATCAAATCATTGATGACTGTGCTAGGAGTGAGAACTGTTCCCTTATGGATGGGATTTCTGGGTACAACCAGATTAATATTCTACCAGCTAGTCAACACAATACCACTTTCATCTATCCTTGGGGTAATTTCGCCTATAAGAAGCTCCCTTTTGGTCTTAAAAATTTCGAGGCTACATTTCAAAGAGAAATGTCATATGCATTCCATGATATCAAGCACATTCTTCAACCTTACCTGGTGACCTTTCGGCTCATTCGGCTAAGTGTAAAGACCATCCTGATCATCTCCCTCAAATATTTCTTCGATTTTGACACTATAACATTTAGGTCAATCCGCATAAGTGTGTTTTCTGCGTTGACTCTGGTAGACTCTTAGGGTTTATTGTCTCTAAAGACAGAATTTGTCTTGATCCCCTAAAAGTTGAAGCTA